>VZSV01000018.1:4638149-4678481 GCA_013398735.1 Nothocercus julius
AAGGTTTTAACAGTCTGGTTGTTTCTGAAATAGAGAGGAAAATAAATTACTTTTCTAAACTAGGCATTTTTTTGTCTAACATTTTCTTGAAATATTCTGAAACCTTAATGCTTTTAGGAAAGAACTTGAGAAGGAATGAACTGTGGAAGAGGAAGGTACTGTTATACTGGGGATAATACCTGAACATGGTAAAACACATGTGACCATGAGAACTTGTGATAGTGCATATCTGAAAATGTTTAAGGCAGATAAATTGAAATCCTAAATAGAAACGCAAAACAGTAAACATCAGTGATATAGGTAGTCATAATATAGGGGGCCCCCAGGAAAATTCCAGTAATGGCAATTTAAGGGAAAGCCATGGGTTTTAGTCACAGCCCCTCGTTTCTTCACTTTTTCCAGTAAAGGCAGCCTTATAATACTTCCTGAAGAGACAGATAAGGACCATTCTTATACATTTTACAAATAACTTGGTAGAAAGGTTTTAACTGAAAACTATGCAGATTATGAAGATCTCTTGTATGACAGTCCTCCTTTTGGAAAGATTACATACTAAATCTAAATGATTGATTGTGTTGAATGTACTGGCTTAGGCCACATTTCCTCACAGAATGAGGAAGACAAGCCAGAAATATGAATATCTATATATTTTTGCTGGCTTGCAAAGAGACATATATGTATCACGTCTCTCTGTGACCATCTGTTCTTATACAGTAACAACACACTACCTCTGCCAGTTGCTCCTTTAGTTATGCAACAAACATGTAACGTGTATTCAGAGGCAGTGGGATATCCGACTGATTCTGGACATTCATGCCCCCCTTCCCTTCACTAGCATGTACTTACCCAGAGGAATTAAAGACCTAAGTTTACTGCAGGATTTGTTCCAGTTTGTTAGGTCTGCCAGTCAGTATGGAAGACGAGGATCTGAATATGCTCTCACATCCCTCCTGGATTAGTTCCTCAGCATGTTACCCGTGTTATCCTCTATTTCAAGCTACTGCTTACCCATAGCCACCATCCGAAATCCATGACGAAGCCACTCTCAAAGAAGCTCTTCCATCCCGTGTATTTTCTCACGGGGAGGCAGGAAACATAAGAGGGAAGGCAATAATCCAGACTACTTCAAGTGCACTTATATTAAGAAGAGGCTTATTTTATAAGTATCTCTTCTCTTGAATCTCCTAATTTCTTCAGATATCATCCTCAGTTGAAGCAAAAGTACAGCAAAAGTCAATTTGTAGAGTTTGAAAATCAGGGACTAGAGAAAAAAAATAAAAAGACACTCTTCCCATATATTTTGCTGCCCTCCTCAGTTGTTGCAGCTGGACACCTTGTAAGAGATCTTGTCCTTCCACACATCCACAATGACAAATGAGTGTAGACAGCTCTGGAAACATCACCGAACATTCAAGGTGTTTATTTTCCCCATGAACTTCAGGACCTCTCGTTGGTTCCACCTGAGTCAAGACCTTTTACTGACTAGGATTTCATGGTCTCTAATTGGCAGGTTCCGCTCTCCAAATTTTGCTGTGAGCAGAACAGGTGCAGCTTTTTTTTTTTTTTTTTTTTNTTTTTTTTTTTTTTTTCAAAATTGATTACCCCAATTATTTCACTTTATTATATGAAACCTAAGAAAAAGATGAAGTACCCTAATTCCTGGCCATCTGCCAGTTCTAGCTCAATCATTAGAAATTACAAATTGATGCTGGCTATTTTGTACTGTTTCATGGGAAGATTTATGTCTCTGTGTAGCCAGTGTTGATGGAATAAATTAAACTGGGCATGAAAAAGGAATAAAGATTTACTCAGCATTTGAAAGCCTGGCTTCAATGCCTCGTGGTAGAGAATGGCAAATATTCCATAGACAAGCAAATATATCACATATCCCTAACAAAGAAAACCTGGGTAACTTGCCATTAAAGCTGTAACATTTCACCTCAATGCCCTCTGATTCCCCCCTCAAAAAGTCCTCTAATCTACTGGGAGAAAAATCATTGCATTCGCCCATTGCAGAAAATGTATACAGAATTTCCTAGTGACCGTGAGATTTTAGAGGTAGATCTGAAATGAGACTCAGCCCCAGCCCTCACCATCCTGCAAGGTGAACTGTGTTGCACATGTCACAGACAGATTGTTTCCTTGAAATGCACTAAGAAGGAGAAAGTGGATATGAATAGCTCCCCACTTTCCTTTTTAGAGGAGAAAGAGGAGTTTGGCTGAGATCTAAACCGGAAGATTTCAGACCATTAAGGACATTTGTATAGGAGGATGGAAGTTTGCTGAGCTACAGAGTCCTCTGAAGGAGGAATGTGTAAAGAGAAGATGGTGTTGGAAAAGCAATAAGGTAGCTGGCAAAGATATGGGGCTCCTTTGCCTGAATAGTAGGTGCAAGAGAACAGTTTGGAAGGCAGCACTGGGCTGCAAGAGCATGTCAGTCTGCACTGACAGTTGGTAAGTGGATTTAAACTAAGAACATGCCCTTCTGACTTCTCATCAATCCAGAAAAACTCTCAGTGTATGAGATGGACTCAGTTCAGGAACTGTATAGGGAAAGGCTGAAAGGATGCCCTCGCTAGAACAGTCAGTCACCGGGAATGTACAGTGTTTGTGCCTCACTGCTGTACATGGCTACTCAGTAAACCTACTGGCACTGCAATATCATTTTAGCTTTTATTTTGAACAAGGGACTGTACAAGGTAAGATACTAGACTTAGAGAGATCATCTTTCTTCGCAGCTTGTCACGAGCAGCAACTAAGGTTGCTTTACATTTGTGTCTTTTTGGCAAGCCAGTGTAACCTAGAGTCCAGATTGCGTGTTCAGAGCTAAGCACAGAATTTTAGTCATACTGTTTCCAGCTCTTGGACCCTTTCAGTCGCCATGGCCAAGACATGCTGTTCTGCTTCCCAAAAGGAAGAAATGCCATCGATGTGACAAAAGCTGCCAATACTCCAAAAAACATTGCTGGACAAGTCAGGAAAGAAAGGAATTAATGTCCATGTCTTGTTACAAAAAATAACACAGATAATGGTATAGGAGTATTTTCTATATTTCAGACTTGGAGTGCATGCAGAAGCCTTGGTCCAGTGTAAGATTTAGACCTAAAACACACTGCACCATGCAAGAATCTTGCTATTTGAGACTCCTTGTTTCAAATACATTTCTTTGTCAATGATTCATAACAGGTTGTTCCTTGGATGACTTGTAGTTCATTTTTTGCTTTCAGATGTACATATTATGTGAGTCCAGCTGTGAAGTCATTCAAACAAATAGTTTGCTGATGGACAGTTTGTTGCTTGGATTTATCCATTCTGATTGGGCAGCTTGGTCACACGGTTCATTTTAAATTCACTCTCCACAAGTGCTCTGTCTAAATTCACTTGTTTCTAGGCTGAAATGAGTTTAATCTTTTCACCATATAATATAAATGATTGGATAAGCAGAGGACTGAACCCAAAGTCACTTGTTGGAACACTTAATAAGGAGCGAACAGAGATGGAATGAGTCAAAGTGAAATTGCTGATTAATCCAAAAGTGTGTGCACAGAAATCCATGTGACTCACTCAAGAAAGAGAGAGGCCCTGGCTAAATCCAGCTTGCTCATTGTAAAGTGAAAATTAGGAGTAATCTCTTGGGAAAGAATCTGACAATCATCTCTCTCTTCAAGTATCCAGAGGAACCTGGTTCCAGCCATCTGCTGAGGCTCTGTGGAAAAAGTTGGGGCAGCTCCTCCTTTGCACAGCTTAATTTTACAAGCTTCCTGCGTACATAGCTATTCCTATTTAACTATGCTGAAAGAATGCAACCTGCAGAGTGCTCAAAACCCAGGACCTCCCAATGTCCAGATTACTTGTTCCCTGGTAGTGGACCTCGGTAGAGCTAATCTCCAGTTCTAATACCATGTTCTCTCCAAATTGCTAGAGTGTCTACCAATTTTTTTAAAGTAAAATCCTCACTTCTGAGTTCCTCAGCTGGGTAGAATTTGTGTTCATATCAAAGGAACTGATAGCTTGTTTGGCTCCATCCTTTTATCAAAATCGTCTGTGAACTCACAGAACTGCAGTTGCTGGGGGGATTTGAACTGAGGTTTTACAGGGAGCCTTGAACTACTGTTATGGCTGAGTACAGAAAATCTCAGTCCAGTAGTTACTCATATGAGAACAAGTTGAAGAAACGGCATGGCATATATGGCAAAGGTTCTGATAATTGTCTCCCAGCACCACTAAGTGTCATTCTTCCTGTTATTTATTTAGTTTTGAGGTATTCTTTTTCCCCTTGAGCTATCCTTGATCTGACACTAAGGGGATGAACTCCGTTAACTTCAATGATATCAGTGAAGACCTTCAAAGCTCTTAATTTGACATATTTTCATTTACTCTAGGGTGCAAATCAGCTTTAATATAGCAGGATGGCCTCTCAGTAATCTAAACCTGGAAATGTTAGAAGAGCATTACACCTCCATCTAAAATCCATATGAAATAGAAGGATTTTTTTTTTTTTCCCTTGAAGGAAAAAAACTGCCCTATTTGTTAAACAATCCACTATTGCCTCAGAAAGGTGGTGGATTTTTCTCATATTTTAGAAAAGGAAAAGACAAATACAAATTACTTCTGCTAGGAAATACCAGCAAACATCTACCAATTACTTGGTAGATGTAATTCTGCAAAGTGTTAGTGGCAAAATCTTGCTGTGAGAAGCATGAGGCCAGTTCTGAAGCCAATTCCCTTTGGGTAACTCAACCAAATCCCACAGCACAATTCTGCAAAGGATCCAGCCCTTGTTCGGATTCCTGCCTGAGAAGCTGACTTTCATATGAAAGTGTTTTATTTTGCACACTGCTCCCAGAAGTTCATTCTTGCCATTAAATAGACAAAATGTTTTTGAGAAATTCTGATAAGGCCTCAAGCCACCAATCCCAGAAATACCAAGTTTCAGGCAAGAATCCCCTCCTGGCATCACTTCTCTTGAGCGGCCTGAGGTCAGAGGCTGTAATTGTGGGTTACAAATACAGAAACAGAGAGAGCAAGAGCAGATCTTTGCAGAAAGGAGACCATGGATGAAAAAGGAAAAGAAATGTCTGAATTCAAGTAGAGGTTATTTTTAAAATGTGGCACCAGGAGATATTGGGACTCTTTTATTCTTTCCTTTTAAAGATTCTATCTGTCTTCTGAGGGAAAAAAAAAAAAAAAAGAGAGAAAATGAGTGATCTTGGGATAATAGCATTAGAAGGTGGGAAGGCCTGTTCTGACAGAACTGCACGTAGCGTTGGCTTTGATAGTTCAGCCTGCTAGGGAGGAAATCAAATTAGCATCAAAAAGGAAGACATGTGGGTTACCCCAAGTACAATCTATGGGTTTAACATTAGCATTATGAGAGTCATGTCAGAGATTTTCACTGCTTTGGAAACCCAAGAGTAAGGAGAGGTAGGATGTCCAGGGAAATGGCACCAAGAATATGAAGTGATGTTCAGATGGCTCTTGGCTGTTTCTTTGCCTCTTTCTGGCAAAAAAAAACACTGTCTGTCTTAACTGCCTCTTTGCAGACATGGCCATGGTTGAAAATTAATGCAATTAGCTGGATGACCTAGAAAAAGGGAGAGAGAACTTCTATTTCCAGAGAGTTCTTGTGGTTGGACCAAAGTCCTATTCATGAGAAGAATCCAGCAAGAATTTCACAGCTTACTGAAAAGCTGTTCATTACAATCTGGCTGAATTTAATGCAATGTTTCACAGTAGTCCTGCACTTCCTGTGAGCCAATCACATTTCCACCCTAGGGCTCCAGGGAGCCCTCAACATAATGAGGTAGTGAATCTTGATTGGGTTCCTATGGAATGGCTAAATGCATAACACAAAGTGTCATTCAGCAGGCTAAATTTCTTAAGACTTAGGTCATGAATATTAATGTCATACTATGGTAGAATAACTTTCCCCTACCTTTGGGCACAGAAAGCAGGACCTATGTCTCAGTCAGGCATATTCCAATGCCAACAGCACCTAGAGGGTTAATACATCACTCATCTTTTGGTTATTTGTAGCCCTACTTGTTTTTTCTCTTTGAAGAACTCTTTTTTTTTTTTTTTTTTTTTTTCTCTTTTTTGCCTCTGCTATAACGTGGCAGAAAATGCCCAGTGTCTAGAGCTTGATCTCTGTTGACCAGAATAAAACCTAGTTCCGTGCCCTCAACTCTCTTCACAGTCCTATCCACTCATGCCTTTACCCTAGCCAGAAAGGCAGACAAATAAGTCTTAAGGAAGTCTGCTGTAACAAGACCTCATGAATCTCCAAGTCCTGAAGAGTTTTACAGTCATTTTCTCTCCTCCAGGGACTCAAATGCAGCATCTCCAAACTCACTTACCCTCTGCCAGCCTAGGTCCTGGGAACTTGAGTTTATTCCCAAACTCAGATGTTCCAGTTGACAGCATAAAGTAGTGGCTGCCAAGCCAACAGGCCAGGGAGTGAATGTTTTATTAAAAATAAATAATAATTTTTAAGCAAAGCTGAATCAACCTAATCTTCACCTTTGGTATAAAATATATACCAAATATCTGCTGTGGACTTCAATCTTTACTTGTTGGCCCTTCTAAAACCAACGCAAGTCACCCCTCTGCCCTGATTTATTTCAATTTTATTTTATTATTTTTCTCCTAAGTAGTATGAAAGAGAAAACTTTTTTTTTTCTTTCACATGAACTCTAGGAAATTATTGTTAAACTTGATTACAGCAATACAGTCAAGGTTTTTAAGATGTGTGTTTCCAGTAGGCATTCATGTCCATATCTGAGTGCCTACGGAAGTTGGCCTGACATGCAAAAATGCAACATCTGCTGATATGAGTTCTGAATGTCTTTGATATGAATCTAGAAATCAAGCTGCAAGCATTTGGTTTTGAATAACTGGGCCAAAATGTAAAGACCTGATATTTACGTGCTAATGAAGAAGAACAGGAAAGAGGATGGCCTACTATTGAATGAAAATGTCTTGATAACTTTTATATTCTAAATTAAAATGGAAAGGTCAGCTTTTTTTTTTTTTTTAATTCTTACCAATTAACTATTACTCTTGATGTTTTGAATATAGTTTTTCAGGATAGTTTCTGATCATTCAGAACATTTTGCTTAAGAAGCAGATGATCTGTTTTGTTTTAATTTGGAAAAGGCACATATCTTAGGCAAAAGCCTCTTGGTCTGACTCCACCAAACTCTGCATACCCTAAAATATCTCTGTTTTCCCTTCTATAAATTTCCAGTGCAGCCTTCCATGGATTACAAAGAGTTAATATCTAAGAAAGAGTGGTTACTGATAATGGCAGGGGAGAGAAGGAGAGAGAGGAAAAACAAGCTTTAAAAAGCTTCTGTAATTTTGTCTTGCTGACTGTTTCTAACATGCAACAGATTTTTAAATCGGCTTTTAAAATGGAGTCACTCAGCCAGCATTTCTGCGTCACTTTCCACTTCATGGGATTTACATAAACATCTGCAAACAACTCTGGAAAATGTAGGAGTGAGCACTGTAGGATGTGCAATGGATAATAGGAAGGAAACCCTTTTGCCATCCAGTTCTGAACTCAAAATTTACCTAATCTCATCCCATCCATCAGTTTCCAGATGAGATGTGAATGCAGCCAAGATTCACCTGCAAAGCTCTGGAAAGGTCTGTTTCACTGTGTTCGTTGCAGCCTGTACCGGTACAAAAAACGGCCAAAATAGCCCTCACGAGCCAGCATCCTGGCAAGCCTCCCAAGGGGCTGGGAGTTAGCATTAGAGAAGAGGAAACAGATCCCTGTAGATTATATGTACATTTGTCTGAGGTCCTTTGGTAAATCTGTGACAGAGCTGAGATCTAGGATTCCGGAATACCAAGGCTAAGCTTAAAGGGCAAAATCATCTGCACTGGAGGAGAAGACATGTTTGAATGAGTATTATTAAGAAGGAATCAGTGTACTGTAGTTTAATTGGTGTTTCATATTCTGTTAATCAAAGGTAACTGAATGCTTTGAGTGTGTGCATGTTTGCAACTGCACATTTAATAGTGCAATGCACATATATGCACTGTACTTTCTACCAACCGGCTTCTCCACTGATTTCAAGTAGTTTGGAACTATTTATTGTGACAAAGACGGGTAGATCTAGTACTAGGATTATTCCAGGATCATAATAGGTCATCTTCTATATTTATATATATTATATATATGCATATGCTGTAGGTGACCCTGCATGTGCAGGGGAGTTGGACTAGATGATCTCTAGAGGTCCCTTTCAACCTTAAGCATTCTATGATTCTCTGATATTTATTTTCTTCCATACATGGAAAGTATAGAAGAGTCTTTACTTTGTCGAGGACAAGTCTTTGGGTGATTAATAAAAGTGATTAATAAAAAATAATGGAGAAGATGGAGAAATAATGGAGAAAATGGAGAGCAGAAGAACGTGTTTGATCTATCTGGGAAAAAAAAAACATGTCCTAAGTAGCTATAAGTTTCTATTCAATTCAAGGCAATCCAAACAAGGATGGAGGATACTTGCCCCTCTGGCCCCAACAGCTATGAATAAAGGAAAATGTGAGAATTGAATATAAAGAGAGCTTAGATCTGGCTACAGGATACTTTTGGCTACCAAACAGTTTCCCAGGAAACACAATAAACCCATTTACTTTGGACAGCTCAAACCTTCTCTTCTCTCCAAGATTCCACCACACACTATGCTACTAGAAAGAACCTTGTAGGCTGTTTTGCTACCTAACATCATCCATTTGAGTGTGTATCCCTCCGGCTGCTTATGCCACATTCTCTATGAACTTTCTGTCTCTGCCACAATATCAGCTTCCAAATCCTCTTTTCTGATGAATTTTCTCTGACAATCCTCCCAGAGGTAGCTCTTGAACTAAATATAATGTATAGGATCAGACCTTTCTGAACTATCAGGGGCTCAAAAGCACAGAGACAATGAGATAGCTGAGGAGCAGTATAGACCCAAGATATAACCCTGCAGCAATAGCTTCTTGAGGCTTTTGGGTAGGAATGGTATACACTCCCTTTTCCAGGAAAGAAACAGTTCAAGCCTCAAGAATTTCATCAACCCTCAAGTCAATATTGCAAAAGAAAAACTGTGAAAGTTGCTTTCCTGGAAGTTAGTTTCACATGTCATAGCAGGGTGATGCTCAGTTAAATAATTCAAGCCCACCTGAAGAAGGAAGAAACTTTGTTACAGCCCAGAAGTCATTGCCTGGACTAGGACAAACTTTGCTAAGAGTTATATCTGAATGCAAGTTAAGGCTTCTGCTGCAAAAGCCAAAAAGACTGTGGAAGGCTTCCTAGCTATACAGCTGGGGTAATACCCAGAATTTACATAAACAGTAGTGAATCCTGTACAGGGGCCTTTACAGATGACTTCATGGCAAATAAAAAAGTACCTGGTAGGGAATAATACTGTTCAGATGAAACTTAGTTGATGTTTCTAATCCTTGTGTCACGTAGATACTATCTCAGAATTGAAGATCCTTTCTTCCATTTTTTGTTTGGTCCCAGGGTGAGTAAGCATTATCTTTACGCACGGAAGATCTGTCTGAAGGATGAGCAGACACTGTGGAAGGGATTGATTCCTCTTTTGTTCTTTCCATTCCTCTTCCCACATACATGCAACCTATGACTTTTCTTTCCTTCATCCATATTCAGGCCATGTCTGTTTACCTAAGGTTCTGCCTGTCCATCACTAAACATGTTCTATACTCATTCCCCCTAGTATAACACTAGTATAACACAGTGACCCTGTGGAAGTCTGAGAATTAATGGAGAAAGATGAATTTATCAGTGTGTTCCCTGATGAGTCAGAGAGGCCTGCAAGTCCCTTGCCAGAAAGGAGCTATGGATTTAGAGAAGCCTTCCACTATTTCGAATCAAACAACTCAGTTCTGAATATGTTCATGTATACTAAATACTATCCAAAATCTGAGGTTTCCAAGGACTCTCCATCTCAGATTATGAACTAAGGTTACATCCTCTTTGGTGACAACAGTCTCAATACAAAATAATTCCATTGATTTCAAATGAACTGACTCTGGATTTCTGCCACACAGGGTAATATAGGAAACTGTCCTTTCATAGACTAGCTATCCCAGCTAAGCACATGTAGTGTTCTTTGAAGTCACTAACAGCAAAGCACAGCAAGTTGGGAATACAGTGGCCTGTTTTCCACCTTCCATGTGTCATCAAAAACAGGAGAGATCCTGCAAAGTCAGCCATCTAAAGCACATAGCTGGTTATAAATAATCCAAAGGGCTCTGTTTTCCAAACACAGTTCATTGGCCAGCTCTGAGATGTATAGATCATGTTTAGTCTACACAATCAAAAATAATAATCAGGCCAGAAGGAATTTACAAGCTTAGTTCATCAGGAAAAGCAACTACCTTAGTTTGCAGCACGAAAATATTCCAGAGAGTCTCAAATACTCTCCTTCTCATCCTATTAATTCATCAAACTTGGCCATGCACCATTGGCCCAAAGCAGCACCCTTTCCTAGGCAGTAATCTCCCTCTTCAGGGTCAGTCACAAGCCGTGCCAGATTCCTTCCCGGCTGTTTGAACTTGATTGGCATTGGCTCTCAGCCAAACAGCAAACTTTTCCTCATGGGATCCAAGTTCTCAGAGACCAAAGAGCCTCTTCCAGCAGCATTAGGCATAGGGCACAGCGCTGTTATTTATATGAAGCTCAGATCCTCAGTACCCTTTTTATGGGGAAGGGGATATGTCTGAGATCACACCCTTCAGAGGATCACATCACTCTGGAGCTAGGAATGTTGGCCTCAAGATAATTAGGCCAGACACATTTCAATAGCAAATCGTATTTTTCACAGTCCGAGAAGCCAGACATGTTTACTTCAATTCCCAGGATAAGCAAAAGTTAGAACATTGAGACACTCACCATCATTCAGCTTAGAAGCTTAACCTCTTTGCTGGGAGCTAATTTGGGAACGCTAAACAGCCTATCAAGGCTGTCTCAGCACCACCATGTGCAGCTGCAAAAAGCCATTCAGAATCACAGCTGGATGCCTTTTGCGTTATCTTAACAGCTGCCACAAATATTCCCATTCCACTTCCCTCATGTAGAAACTGGAAGCTGGAGATTGAACAACACTGATGGCAAGATGTGGTCTGGAGTGATCAGTAAGCATTGTAAGAATGATAACTTTGATTTTCTATTATTGATCTATTGTATATTGTGTTTATTTGGAAAAGGAGATTCTTGGATAGAAAGTTCAACTTGTCATTCCAAATAACCTTACTATTTGACAGTTTCTGTTGCAATTGCTAAGAGGCAGACAACATTGAGTTTTTGCAACATCTTTGGGTCCTTTGGGTGAAAGGTGCTAATTATTTTTTCTGGCCTGTGAAAAGCAGTGACTCCTCTAAGTTCACACATTACAAATGCTCATTTAAGAACAATGAAAGTCAAGACGAATTCAGGCAACTCCAGGGTTTGTAACTCTATATGCGTAGAGGAAGAAAGCCAAATTCACTGCTAAAGTTGGAAAACCTCCACTGAGGTCAACCATTCCACCATCACTGATGCTAGCATGAATTCTGGCTAAATATGTGTAAAAATCATCTTGCCTGAGTCAGGCCTTCAAATGCAGGGACTTCAGCCTCCTGCCCTTCATGATGTTCCGGATTGCCGTATAGTAACTTTCCTTAGAAATGCAGAAGAATCTGAAGGTGTCTAATTGTCCATGCTGGGATTAAAATAATAACAACCCCCCACCAAAGCTGATCTTTTCTTAGAAAACCTGTCTCATCTTGACCTACATTCTCTTCTTCTTGAACTCAAACCCAAGATCATTTCCAAGCAAGGTGTTAGTTGTTTGAGTGCAGTGAGCTAGCCATAACTCAGAGCTGTTACCTCAGCAACTAAGATACTGATTTTCTTGTTGTTGTTGTTTACCATGGGTATATGCATACATGTATCAGAATTGACTCAAGCAGTTTAACTTCAGTGCACAGAGCTGCCAGGAGGCTTAATGTGACTAGACCCATAAGAGATGTGCACTAAAGGATTTCTTCTGACCCCAAGATTATGGCAGAAGATTACTTTGGCCTCATTGTTTGTCCCAAAATTGATACTGCAGAGCACATAAGGTAATCCTTTGCCACGGATTATAATTTCTAGACTCCTATTTAATAAACAGGAGACTATTTTTAGGGACTTGATTTGCCTAGAGATGTTGTGGAATCTCCATCTCTGAATGATTTTAATAGCATGTTAGACAGATGATTTAGGTAAAGCTAATCCTGCCTTGAGGCAGGAATACCTTCTTGAAGATTCTCCCAGCTCTGTCTTCAGTGACTCAGTATATCACAAAGAGCTAAGCATAAATGGGCAATACTTGCATCTGTTTTGCCACAGACAAACAGCAGGGACTTTGAGGAACAGACTGTGAGGAAGGAAATAGGAGAGGAGATGAAGAGGAAATAAAACACCAGAGAGAGAAAAAAAATGAGGAAAGGAAATGCATGAAAATTAGATACCTGACTAAGACAGGAAGCAAAGCAAGGGTGCCTCTTCTCATGACTGAGAGTCTCAGCAAAGTCAGGATCTAATGATGCTTAATTTTAACACACTTATTCAAGAAACTTTTTAGATTGCCCTTCTTTAAGCCAGCCACCTCCATGGAAGGGTAAGTGAACACCCAGTGCTGGGTTAACACAGACAGTTTCTCTTCAAAAGAAAATTCGTACACACGTACAGACACACATCTATCCCATACTGAGTTTTACATTCCCTCTTCCATCCCTAGTTCAGTTCACTTGCATTTTCTTCTAAAGTTTGATTTCAGTAAAACCATTGCTAATAGACCATCATCAATCCTTGTGTATTTTTTCTGTATATTCCTTTTTTTATGTCTGATATTTATTCTGTGAGCTGTTAGGAGAGGATCATCATTTTAGTGTTGTATCTGTGCAGCACATGACACAATAGGAGAGAGGGGAGAACAGCAGAGGTCTTACCATGACAGCAACTCCAGATACTGATGCTATAAGGGTCATAGTAATAGTTCTTCCTTTAGGAAGTATCATTCACCATGACTTGCTGCTTTTTGGTAAGATAGTTTTGCAGGCTTCTCTAGAGAAGTACACACATTTTCTAGTTCATGAGTGCAGCAAAAAAAAAAAAAAAAGAGAGAGAGAGAGCAATGGATTGAAGCCAAGACTCTCAATCTGCTCTGAGTGCTAGGGGATAGGGAAATGGACCCTGTTTTGCCGCTTTATTTTCTTCCAGATCTGGTGACACTGTCTGACCTGTCTTTGGTGAGGGCTTTACCACCAGTCTCCTGTTCTGCCTCACTTTGTCAGCAGTCCCTGACCCTTAGTTAAGAGCTGGCTGCTTCAGACAGCAGCATAGCAGCCCCCAGCAGTATGACAAAAGAGCACGTGTGTAAGGGAGAAAAGAGCATTTCCCATGCAAACCAAGGTTTGCATGCTCTGCCAGGTCAATTACGAGCTTTTTCAGCCACAGAGGAAACGGTTCTTTCTCCCTTTTATTAACATGGCTGCGCCATCCCGTTGTGGATTGAAAGTGCTACTTGGCTGCCCCTGGATCTCAGCTGACCTCCAGCCACAAGCCTAGGTCTTTACCAGAAAAAGGGGGAGAACCATCAATCTCTAAATGAAGACATTGTCCTCCTGATTATCTCTTTGTTGCCAGTGTTGTGTGAGGCTATAGAAAGAAAAAAAGAGAGCAGTTCCAAGATGGCTGAGGCGAAGGAGCATATCCCAGCCCTGATGAGGCTTTTATACTGTCTGGCGCTGCACAAACTGCTCTGTCAGCAAGAGATGTCTCTATACATTAGGCAATAATTTTCTGGGAAAGTCTATGTCTGCTCTCCCCACCTCCTCAAGCCAACAACGCTCTGCATAGCACACCATTCCAGCTCAAGTGTCAGGGCACCATATTGTCTCAGGAGACTCTACAATTTTCCTTCTTTGCCTGGCTCTTGGAAGAGTATACAGGGATCTTGTGTATACAGTTAGAGGTTCAGTTCCTATATATTTAGAGAGTCAGTTCAGAGAAGGTTCTGGCTGATATGAGTAGAGAACGTGCATCAGTCACTGGGGTTCATTGGAGGAAGGAGGAGATAAGACATTCATGGGGACCCAAGCCAGACAAATGATGGGCTACCCATAGTAAAGAGGCTGTGAAGGGCATTGATTGATCTGCTTAGTTGCTAGCAATGGTCCAAAAAAGAAAAAAATAGTGGAGCATCTTACATAGAAGGGCTTAGTGCTTTGGAGACAGGAGGAGTTGCCGAAGGCAAGATTCCCAGCAAGAACGAAAATCTCGTGCCAGTGACGTCTATGGCGCAGCTCCAGCTAATTTCACTGAGGGCTGGGATTTATATTTGATCTTTCCTAGACCATAGAAAAATAAGCTTACCTTAGACAAGTCATGTTTTGGCCCTCAACCACTGTCTTGGGGACTCAGTGTTAAACATTTGGACAACCATCTTAGCCCATGGAAGTATCCTCTACCTTACTGTTGATCTCTGTGTCTTGACAGATCTCTGTATAGGATCACCTCTGTATAAGCCTCATCTCTGTATAGGATCTCTGCCTGCAAAGCCTAGAGGACAGGCTTTGTGCAGCATATTCTGAAAAATAACAGAAGTGGTTCCACTGATCTCACAAACAAGTGATGTTCGTTAAGAGAATGCAACTTGGAGTGTCACAATCAAAGCTGTCATTTAGGCCAGCAGCTCCTCAGTTAGCAGATCACCTTGTCCTTAGGAGTACAGTGCAACATTGAACTGTATATCCCTTTTTTTCTTATATTTATCATCAGTCTTCTTGTTTTCTAGCTCTGTCAATTCTGACCTTCCTGAATTTGAGAATACTTAGGGGAAGATATCATAGGCACAAATTCCTTTTTGCTGTCATACTGCATACATTCTGCCAACGCATACTATCACTCACTTTCCAAGTACAATGAATCATGCTTTGCAAAATGCCCCTTCAGTTTCTAATTAGCAAGTTCTGGCTGAGCAGCCTCAGGATTTTCTATGTATCTACATATAAAACAAGATGGTGTTAATGTTGGAGACACCTTATGAAAAAGAAACATCTTATAAAAAATGTACCTAGGGACCAAGCTGCAGGAAAAGGTTTCTGTCTTGCCAGCCACTGGGTATCGTAACCTTAAGATGGAAGAAACTGTTGTTATAGGTTCTGTGGTGATTTGGCAAACTCTGGAAATGTAATTTATAATTTTACCTTGGATAAGATGGTTCTTGTTCCTCCCCTGTGAAAGTTTAATACTTGGTTCGGGCCACTTTGCAGTAGTATTTTCCTACACTGGCTTCTGCTGTCAAATCTGTTTCATTTCCAATGAAACATGCAAGTTATTTGTACTGTTTCGGCTCACCAGCACCAAAGGAGAATTCAACATCAAATAATCAGTTCATGAGACACAAGCATCATTCCTGCTCTACAACCTGAAAACTTGGGTTACTGCAGTAGTGTTTCACCACCATAGGAAACCAGGCCATTTCCTGGCTCCTGTGGAAAATACTTAGGCATTTCTGAACATGCTGCTGTGCACCATTGAAATCTTAGAGACTTTCATGCTGTACTTTCACTGAGAAGGCAAGTTACTTGGCACAGACTCAGTCCAAGTAAGACTTAGTGAGTGCATGGCTGCATCTGCTATCAGTGGTGGCAGAACCGCTGGTCGCAAGTCAGAAATCTTCCCTGAGAGTGTTGCCTCCTCATTCAGTGTCTTTTTCCCTAAGGCATCACTTCTGAGATGAATAGTACATCTAGGCAATTACTCCATTCTTTGCCTGTCTGTTCTTCCTTGTGAGGAGCAGAAATATTCCTTATTTCACCAAAACATAGGTTTAGCTTCTAGAATACCACTGAGCCTTGTCATTTTCCCTCTATTACTCCAGGCTTTTGTTGAAATGCACTTGGGTTGGAAAAAAATAGGAGATATTCTTTCTTAACATCACTGGTTGTCCTAGGACCTTGCTACATTGAACTGCTCCACACATGCTACAACCAGCTCCAGGAACAGGGTTATTTGAACATACTGGTTTCCATATGTCTACAACATGGAGAGACCCTGTGTCTGTCATATCCATGATGCTGGCGAGACTGAGAGAGGGGAGAGCTTGCATGTGTTAAGCTGCTGTCACTACAAACACATCATTTTTTACACCATTTTTTACTCTTAGGCTTCAGCAGCCATTTAGTTTTCACTTGGGCAGGGCTGCCTATTGCTTTCCACTGCTATTTCATCTCCATTCCTGCCTTTGGGAGGGATGAGTAAGTGATGGGGAGGAGGTGGGCAGAGGCAGGTCTGGCAGAGCCATATTTGTGCTGGATGCTCATGTCATTCTTCTGCATCCAGTGGAGAACAGTCCATCTTCCATGCACAGTGAGGGATGCATGAAGCAGTGACTGTTCAGGGGGAAAAGCTGAGTTATGCTGACATTGCCACTGCCTTCTCAGGTGCCACTGGGAGCCTCTGGTGTAGTCATTCCTGTCTACCCCTTGCACTGATTCAGATCTCCTACTTCTCTGTGGCAGCATTTTGGCTCATGTGTGACCCAGGAACCATCTGCTGGCCTGGCACTCCATTGCTTTCAATAGTAATTCAACACCTCCATGGTATTGCCCATGTTGTGACAGAGCACCCACTCCAAATCTGAAGAAATTCTTCTGCTGGATTTACCTCCTCTCACCATGGCTAAGCAAATTGCTGGGACTCAGGAAAGGAAAAAAAAATATCTAATGCCTTCCTTTCCAGATGTATAAAGAAACGCTAAAACACTGTGTTCCCAACTTTTTAATTTTAAATTGTGGAAATGTTGTAATTTTTTCCCAAAGGAAAAAAAAAAGCCTTTTTTCTATGTGGAAATTTTTACAAATTTCCACATTTCTTTTTGACTTTACCATACTTTTCATATGTGTGTATTAATCATCTGTTGTCTATTAATGAAGATTCTGAGAAGATAAAAATACTTTGAAACATTAGTTGAAAAGAGCTCTTTGCTTTGAAATCTCCTACTTTTCTTACATTTTAAAGCATTCAAGAATGACACAAGCTGGCCTGTTCTGAAGAAGGTAAAAATATTTTATTTGATACAAAGTATGTTTTTCCACCACTTGCACAAAACTCTGCATATTGCTCTCATTCTTTTTTTCTTTTTTCACTCTATTATGTCTCTGTTTCTCAAAAGCTCCAAAAAACAAACAAGAAAATCCCACAGTTCTTCAGAGCCTTGTCCATTATATTCACATTTACTAGATTGCAGTGCATTTCAAGATCGAATAGAAACTGTTTCGTTATTGAACTGGGTGCACTCCAGTTCACATAATGGCTTCTTCCCTCTCCCCGCCAGCCTCTCTTCAGCTGCCCGCTTCTCTGCTGATGTTGCCACTCCTTATTGGAGCTGCTCAAATGGCAGATTCTCCGTCTTTTTATCCCTACTGGTATGCTTGGAGCTATGCTCTGGCAGAGCTGCCGTAGGGTGATTTCCCAGTCCCTTTGGTTTCTTGGCTTTACCCACAATGAAGGGTGGAAAGTATCTTGTGTTATGTTCAGCAGGGCGTGGAGGAATAAAGGGAAGAAAGCAGTCACTTTTAGTCACATGGGAATTTTCGATTTGCCAAAATAACTAGCCCAGCCGAGACTCTCTTCCAAGCTGAATGTCATGACTCAGAAAATCGAGTAGATAATGAGCTGTTCATGAGCAGGTCCTGCAAAGCTGCAAATGGCCTGTCCCTGAGAAGCATCCTGGGCCCTGACCCCACAGAGGAGACCGTCGTGGGACTAGAGGAGAGTCCATGGGCCAAGAACTTCCATCTCTGCCCGAGCAAAGCAATTGTCATGCTTTCTGTAAAGCAAGGCACTCAGCGCTGATTCTCTGGCTCATAACACTTTACTGCCCAAGGGACCAACACCACCAGCCCTAACATATCAACCTGCCAAACACTGCACTTGGTGAAAGGCAGCACAGATATTTTCCTAAAAAAAAAAAAAAATGATTTCCAGCTAGAGTGGAAGATAAATAACACACTTCTTTCAACTTCTGTCCCACCATCTATCTGGACAACTGTCAAAGAAAGCGGAAAGTGATGATGAAGATCTAAGAAGGAGGAATATTTCCTACCTGAGATGACTGTAAGAAGCTATTGGGAGGGAGGAAGGGAGGGAGGAAGGAAGGGAGGGAGGAAGCGAGGAAGCGAGGGAGGGAGGAAGGGAGGAAGCGAGGGAGGAAGCGAGGGAGGAAGCGAGGGAGGGAGGAAGGGAGGGAGGAAGGGAGGGAGGAAGCGAGGGAGGAAGGAAGGAAGGAAGGAAGGAAGGAAGGGCATGGAAGTCTGGAAGAAATTCAAGTCAGGATGGTTTAGTGGCAAAGCAAGGAGGTTGTCTCTGTAAAACTGAGGGTTCTGTTTTCTACTTGTGAGAACTGATGAAACAAAGCCCAATCCTGAGGGATTCTGGAATTGATTAAGGCGCTTACATAATCAAAGAGTGGTATTACAAGAAGTCTTTCATAAATCTACATGTTCAGAGGGGACATCTGAATTTATCCCCACAGCTGCTTGCATGTAATGCTTCACAGTCTTTTTTTTTTTTTTTTTTTTTTTTTTGCATATGCAAAAAAAAAGTGTGCATGCTTGTTTGCATAGGCAATGAATGTGGGAAATATACAAGCTGTCTCAATATTCTGTTTTGTATGTGTGGAGGACTAATACTAGACACTCCAATCACTCAGTGAAGACAGGAAAAACTTATCCCCACAGCATTGTCAGCTGTTGGCATTTTTTTAACCTGTTGAATTTTGCTCGTTTATCATGAAAGGAATGGCCTATTCCTCTCTTTTTTTTTTTTTTTTTTTTTCCTATGAATGATCTCCAGGAAGAGAAAATATGGCATTATCAATGTATCAAAAAACATGCAAGACACATGGATGCTTCTACATTAAAGCATCCACAAAGCATCAGTTTACATTAAAATACAAAGCCTCTGTTGGCTGCAGTTCACAATGGAATATACCATGTTTTTATTAACACTGCTTCTGTAAATGAATTGATAAGTCCTTACAGATGGACGAGAAATGAAAAATTTAGACATTGGTTTGAATCCACCAATAGGCAGTTCTGAGATTTTTTTTATGCTATTACAGAGAAACAGCCCAAATACAAACTTCAGCTTGCACTGTAGGCTCTGATTTCTGTAGGCAGTAAATCACATCCATGTACACACAGGCAGTGCTATGGGAACAAAACCTGGAAGCCATGACAACAAAAATACATGCCCTTATTACATGCACTAATCAGTAACTCCATTAGCTGTGCATAGAAGGCTTTTCTCTTCTCCAGGGCTAGGCACAACTGAATACAATGATATGTAGCAAGTCAGAGCAGTACAAGGAAATCACCAGGAATCAAACTTCAGGAGCTTTCCTAGTATCTGAGAAGTTGGCAATGATGAAAAGATGGATATGAAACTGATGGCAGAATCGTGAGCAATCAGGAGGGCCTCTCCTCTAGGAAGTGTTGGCACAAAAGTTGTTCCAGTATCTCTGTGCAAGCCAAGGCCATTCTCACATGATGGGGCTTTTTCTGGTGGTAATAGTAGTGGAATAGAACAGATAACAGGAAAGGTCTAGAATTCATCCCTTGAATTCTTTACATTTCAATTCTTTACACTTCCATCTTTCCAGAAAAGGTATTTTAGTTTGATCAGAAATACATATGAAGTTCTTCAGTGCAGGAAATTCAGAAAGTCAGTCTGTTGTGTTTTTTGTTTTTTTTTTTAAGATTTGTGTTCCAGTAACCCCTATAGGATCAAACTGAAAGCTGAGTACGATCATGCTAAATGAAATACAAACAAAACCTAGAATATAATCCTTACACTAAAGCAGGTAAAGCAGGTACCATCTATGCAGGCTATTTTAGGACATAGCAATATGGCATTCAGCAGAAGCTGTGTGCTTCTGTGGTTTTACAAGATGCAGTCAGAAAGGGCTCAGGGTGCATTGACTTTCAGATGTATCACACACCAATCATTTAACTTAACCATTGTCATCCTTATCTGGGGAATCTAATAATAATATCAGGGACTTCAGTGGTCAGAAAGCTGAAGAAAAGAACAAGAAAGATTCACAAAATTCTACATCTGATTTCAGCTTTTCTCTGAGTTAGATACAGTGGAAATAGTAGAAGAAAAAAAAATAAAATAAAAGAGAGAGCACAAAAAAAGGATTAATAACTATTCTTGATCAAGTGAGATCTGCTTCATGTGACCAAGCTCCCCCAAGGAAGATTCATGCAGTGACACATAATGAATCACAGCTAACTTTACCGTAATGCTGCTCAGAGCAACTTCCATGTCTTCACCAAAAAAAATAGAGGGAAAGAAATGAATGGTGCTTCAACTGTAGTGTACCTAGGGAGACTGGTCTTGTCTGGATGTGACATTTTCTTTCAAAGCCTACCCTGAGGTATGATTTTATCCTCTCCCTAGGGAAATAAGGACTGCATGAGCATGTCATCTTGGCATGTGCATGTGTTCAATCTGTCCTCCTCTAATGGCTATTTTCAGTCCCTTTTTGCAAGGACTTCCACTTTTCCACCAGCGTTGCAACCAGATAAGGAACAGAGACACTGTTAATCCAGGAAAAAAATCTGTTTTATGAGATTTAGATCTCTGAAAATTACTTCAGGAGAACAGCAGGGGAAAAGAAGCTTCCTCAGTTCTCTCCTTGTTGAACTGTATGTCCAGATACTAAGCACAACTTGTTCTCTTCTGTAATGCATCTGTACAGAGGGCTGAGCAGCTGCTGCAGTTCAGGATGAGCTGATGCAAGTTCCTCCTCATGGCCTTGTTTCTATCCAACCCTGGAGACTCCCTGGCGGAAGGACCCTGCTTACTGCAGAAGGATGTGGCTTGCAGGGCAGAGCTAACCTATGGGATATTTGCTAGGGGGAATATTAGCCTTTTGAGACACAGCTAAAAGGGAAAGTACAAAGAAACACTCTTCTGCACAGCTTTGAGGGCTCAAAGGAAGCCACAAGACAGGATCATCATGGAAAACTCTGCTGGAGCTCAAATAGCCTCCCCCTGATGCGCACACACATCATCCTGAATTGTGTGAGAAGCTCATGCTAGACATCTGGGACTCTATCACCCGTATTCATGCTTTGACATTCAAGGTTGATTAAATATATTCCACAAAAGGCAAAACCAAAAGGGAAGCCAGCGAAACAGCAGGGATAAATAGATGCATTTCTGATCTAACCCAGCAGTGTGTTTATAAACTATCCCCCTTCTAATTTTTGTTCCAACTTTATCACCTGCTGTTTCTTCTCACTAGGACTTCTTTTAAAGCTGCTGTAGAAGGAAACATGTTTTATTAATGCTAAAATCAGTGGGATTTGAGGTAACCTAGTAATTAGAGAAAAAAGCTTAGAATCCTAATTTTCTCCATGGAAATACTTTGCAGAATCTGAGCCCATCATTTTGGAAAATGAAATGTAGGCTTCCAAGTCATCTAAGTTTTGGAATGTTTTTCCAAGTTGCTAAGTCACCTTTGAAAATGCTACTTTCCTACTGGGGATTTACCACCATTGTACAAAGCTGGCCCACTGGGATTTCTCTAATATCATACCCATAACATGTGCCAGGTTTAGGGAAATTGCTCCAATGCAGAGCTGACCTGCTGCTGGTCCTTGCACTCGGGTTTCAGTCTGGTGCAGCTGCATTGCTGGCTGGTCATGCTCTTTGAAATCCCCTGTGCCCTGAACTGCATTGTGCCCTGCAGCTGGTCCCTGCTTCAAGACTTCAAGAAAAACATGTCCTTAGCAAAATCTCCCATACTTTCAACACAAGCAATGTAAATCTTGTTGAGGCCTCGACCTTAATTTTTTTTTTTACATAAGCTCAGCTTCACCCCTGACTTGTGCACCTCTCTCATCAACCCTGGGTGCACTCCAAGCTCACTGTGATGCCCTGTATTGGAAAAGGCCATGGCTCTGACTGCTGGCAGCACACAGGGGAGATCATGGAAAATAAACAGAGAGCAAGCAGCTTGGTTTTCATAACCTCGGTTAAACGCAGGGGGTGAAGGATCCGAAGCAGCAAAGTCATGCGAGTTCAACAGACGCAGAGGGTAACCTCTAAGGGGCTCTTTTCTTTGGCAACTGGAGAAGAGAATGGTGCACAGAGGAGAGGAGAGGAAAAAAATATGGAACTTTTTGGTCCTCTCTGCCGAGCAAGTCTGTCTTTCTCTGTGGCTGTACTGACACAATTGAAGTCATCCACCAATTTGGACAAAATCACTTTCCTGGATTCCTGTGACAAAAAGGTGTGTTATAATTCACTGCTATTCATAGAGCAGAGACAAAGAAAAATAGAATCAATCCCAAGAGCTAGCTCAGTTCTCCTGGTTGCCTGCAACTTCTCCTTTCTCTCTTTACCAGAAGCACATTTTGACTTATTACTATTTGTGGTAGCAGGGAAGATTTGCCCCCAAAACTTGGGCTGAGATGTGAGGTCTGCTCTCCTCTGCAGCCTGTGGCAATGTTCAGAGCAGCTGGTTATTGCAACTTATGATAGAGTCTCCGTGTTTGTGGGATATCTTCCTCTTAAAACCAATTGACTGGCTTGGATAAAGGTGAGAGACAACTAGGTCATTCCATTGGGAA
Source organism: Nothocercus julius (assembly GCA_013398735.1). Classification (NCBI taxonomy): domain Eukaryota; kingdom Metazoa; phylum Chordata; class Aves; order Tinamiformes; family Tinamidae; genus Nothocercus; species Nothocercus julius. The sequence goes on from VZSV01000018.1 coordinate 4,660,848, forward strand.
CAGAAGGCCTCAGTAAGTCACCAGGGAGGTGCTGAGAACGTCCAGAGGTTTGAGTTGATGAGAGAATCTGCAGAGGTTTCTAAACTTGGTGTTGAAACTGTGGTATTTGATTTTTTTTGTGCAGCAGGGCAAAATTTTGTTGTCCAGAGTTTGGTCCTTTGAATTTATGTACCATGGTGTCTTCATATCATACTTAGAACTTCTAATAGGTAATCACTGGGCCAGTCTCCAGAGAAAATAGAAAATAGAGAAAGAAAAATAGAAAATACAGAAAATAGAGCGGGAAGTGAATTGTTTCAGGGACATCGACTCTGCCTGGCCAAAGACAAAACCTGTCCTCCCACTGTAATTCCTAAGACATGCAGTGTCCAACCTGTTCTTAAAAACTTCCAATGAAGTCCATATTTCAGGCTATTTCAGGGCTTCTTTATCTTTCTTGTTGTAAAGGTTTTTCTCTGTGATTTCTAACTTACATGTTTCTTGCTATACTTTAAGCGTCGTGCTCTGCACCCTGAATATAAAGAACAAATTGTTCTCTTCGTCTTCATCTATCTTTTATGTATTTAAAGACTGTTATCTTATCCCTTCTCAGTTTGATCTTCTCTAGACTAAACAACCCCTCTCTTTCAATCTCTCCTCCTTAGTCATGTTCTCTAGACTTCTGATCAACCTTGCTGTTCTTCTCTGGACATTGTCCAACTGGTACCATCCTTCCTGAGCCATGGTACCCAAAATTGGACAGGAGAGAGTAGAGCGGGAAAAACACATCCCATGTCATGCAAATGGTACTTTACTTTATACATCCCAGTGTGGTGTTTGCTTTTCTTATGGCAGTCCTAACTTTTGTGACTTCTTTTCACCTTGTGGTACACAAGTACCCCAGATTTTTTCTCTGCTGGTTATTTCATATCCCATATTTGTGCATCTGACTGTTACTGCTTAAGTATAGAACTGCACATCTTGCATTTGTCCTTATTCAATTTCATCTCTTCCTTTCCCAAAACCCCAGATCACTTCACTTCTATTTGATAGTTTTGGAGTTTAATACTGTCCTGTTTTCCTTTATCATCTGCTAATTTAATAAACTATTCATCTATTCGTTCGATCTAGTTGATTAATAAAAATCCTGGAAAATAACAGATTCAGAGCAGATCATTGCAGAATCTTTCCAGGTGTGTTCCTGCAATCTGATGATGATCTGAACTCGGTTTGTTCATATTTGGTTTTAGAAATGAGCCTACAGCTACAGAGTAATTCTCAGCACCTAGAGTTCTCGCTGTCATTGGTGTGAACTGAGAAAGCTCAGCTGACTAAGCTGTAAGTAATATTGCCTATCAAGCCATACACATTCTATACTTGCAGAGGAATGAATTTATACTGTGTCATTGTACTTTACCTTTGTAACATAGTAATGAAACAGAAAATAGATCACAGGCTGGGGTTGGTCCTATATGTAAATTCAAATGCCATAAATAAACTCTGATAAAAACAAGGAATCAAATCATTAAACTTTGGAAGGGTATAAACCAATTCTGAATATCTAAAGCAGGACTTTAAAAGTTCAGTATGTCCTTCCTAATGCATTCAGCCCTTGCTTTCTGCTCATGTAGCACTTCGAGTTTCAGCAAATGTACCCTTTATTCAGAACTATTTACTGATAGCTTTGAAAGCTCAATCTTTCTGTTGTAGTCCCTTTCCATATACACAGCATCTGGTCAGAGACACTTTTTTTTTTTTTCCAGGGAATGGAGAGTAGTTTCCCCTAATGTTTTTTTTGCAAGACTCTCAAACTGAAACTTCACAGCTAGGCTTTTATATTGTGATTGATCATGAAAATGGAATGCTTTCTAGCTAACATTTCATTTAGAATTGTTCATGTCACAAATTGCTGTCTAGAATAGGCCTCGACTCATGTTCCACCTCTTGAACAGGAAAGAAATAGTGACTCTGAGAGACCCTTGCTGGCAACATGGCCCAAGTGCATATTTTTCTTGACAGTAACCTTTTTCTAAGTCCTGGAGCGACCCAAGACCCATTTATGTAAACAGAGATGCAGAAAGCAGAGAGGCTTGGGAAATGGAGCCCTTCCAAATTCAATCAAAACTTGATGAACTCCTGTTTTGCAGGATTTGACCAGTAAACTCTGAGTCAGGATTAGGGTGAGAGCTCACCTTCCTCTTCTGTCTGTGAGTCCAGTGATGAACAGTTTCTGTGGCTTAATCCCCAAGGCCAAATGTCTTGCAATCTGTCTCGATTTAAATTTTTTACTTTTCCTCCCACAACTCCTCCTTCTGGAAGTCACTTATCATTACTGTGGGATTGTTGCCAGATTCCCTTTTGGCATCACTTCCCTCTCTCTTCTCTGCAATCTTTGCTTATAAGGTACCTTAATCACTTCCCACGTCAACTACCGCAAAGCTCTTTCTTTATAGCCCTCATAAATACTTATGGACTTTATACATATTTCCTCTCTTCAAGGGATGCAGATCATTGCTTAGAACTGCAGAGGTGGAAAGATGGGTGGCCTGATTCAGATTTCTACATGACCCAGGCATGGCAAAGTTTCCTGCAAAATGAGCAGAGATTGGGTCTTGCATTAGGAGGCAAAGACGGATGGTTTGCAGTTCTGGCTCCGTGTTACTCTGCACTCCCAGATATATCTCCTGTTGCTCAATGACAATTCTTTCCCAAAGTATAAAGCCATTAGGTTTCCCAGAAGCTTGCTTTTTTACTTTTCTTTTTAAATCTGAACATTCTGGTGATAGCTTTGTTACTCACTAAAGCAGAGGTTTTCAGCTTTTTCCAAACTCTGGGCATCTACATTTTTCCCTGGAGAGTATATTTAGTCCTCCTGACAATCAGATGATTTGTCTTCTTTTTGAAGAAAGGAAAAAAGAAAGGAAGAAAGAAGAAAAGAAGAAAGAAAAATATTACACAGACCCCGAAGATCCAGGCACTGATGGTTACACTGAGAAGCCAGATTCTCTATTCCTTACCTATTAAGAGATACAGGTTAAAGTCACCAGCCAGTGGGAAAGGAATTTCTTGTTTTCATGATTTGAAAAGCAGAGCTGTTTTTTTGTTTTATTTTGCTTTGTTTTTCCTTTTTCTCCATCTTTGGGCTTTATATCAGCTGTCTTAGAGTGTTTCAGAAGTAATTGTCTGTCTCAGCACAGTAAACTCACTAGCTAATTCCCATAACACTGGCGATACAAAGCAGTCAGGCCAGCCAAGCTGTTTGTGTTTCAGTGTTCCAAATACACTCTTGTCTGCCTTCACACAACAGCAATTTTAAAGAGCTCTCCTTCCTGAAAAATTGTTCAGTGATGACCTAGAAGTTGAAAGTTCCCTGTCTCATTACCATTTCCATCCAATTCCGCATGTAATTTACTTAAAAAATTTTCTTTGATTAAGCCAAGAATCAAATATAAGAGCTACAAGGCCCTGATTAAGAAAGTACTTAATCACTTTTTGTGCTTGGAGTTGGACAGATGCTTTTCTCTGTCAAGGACCATATCAGTAGCTGGGGGAGGATTGGGGAAAAGAGCTTGGCTTAAAGCCTATGAGAATTCACAACCCAGTGATATTGCTGCAGGACTTTACTAAAAGTACTGGTATTCTAGGACTATCATCAGCTGTCTCTGATTTTGCTCAGTATTTTCCAGGATACTTGCTCAATAAAATTCAGTGACTTGGGCTCTATCTGAAAACAGAAGCCGCAGAAATCCTTGGGAACCATCCAGGGAGCACCTACCTTTCATGCAATCCAGAGAGGGGCCCAGAACAACTTCTTCTTAGATTAGATTGCCCTTACTAAATATAGGAAGTCCTTTAGTCCTCCATCTCTCTTGATAAAGCTTTATTTTTAAGGGTATATTTTGTTTGACCTTGAGCTTTTTTTAAAAAAAAACAGGGTGGAGAGGGCGGAGGAAGAGAGAAATAAAAAGAAGGGGGAGCAGAAAAAAGCCTCCTTGACACGAATCCAAGTAACACTGAAGATAAAGCTGTGGTTAGTTGGGATTCAGTGAGTGAGAGGTTTTATACACTCACAGTGTCCTGTTCTCATTGTTTAAGCAATTATTTCTCGGCTCCAAAGGGATGTTGAACAACATTTCATCCAGAATTTGTCTAGTTCTGGTCCACAAGGTATCCCTTTTCCTTTCTCGCATTTCCCAATGTATTTTTCCTGTTATCCCAGTAGCTTCAGCCAAGAAAAAAAAAAAAAAAAAAAAAGAAGAGGTGAAAATGATTGTTAGCACCTTCAACCTTCAGACATTGAATTAATGTCCCCTATAAAGACTTGGCATGTTGTCTCAATAGGTTATCAGCAAAAACAGCCCAAATGGGCAGAGAGTCCATGGCACTGTTGGGTTGACAGGAAACAGATCTCCTTTCTTAACCTGAAAGGAAGTCTCTTTGGGCCAGAACTGAGGCACACTGTCATAAGAGCATACTGGAAACCTGTATTCTCATTTGCAAGGTGTGAATTTTTACTTCAAGTGTCAAGAAACCTTGTGAACCAAATTTTGTAATGAAGCCTGAAAAAGCTATTTTAGATGAGATTCGTTTATAAAAATCACATGAGCAGTGCTGGACTTGCTAGCTTTAAGAAAAAAAAGAAAAACCAACCCAAGGAGAAAATACATCTCTTGCTGCAAAAATAGTAGTTTCAGTTGAGTATCAACAATTTCTTATTAAACAGTTGAAAACATGCACAGACACAGCAACAGAAGCACAGGGTTAACATAGAGTTTCAGGACCAAGAGGCAAGAAGGTTGTGAGTGAACCTTGCATGACCTTGAGAAAAACAAACTCTCTGGTGACTCTGGGACTCCAGTTAACGCTGTTTGTCGCTGCAGAGTTGGTGAGAGCCACGCAACCCAATTTACCTTCCATCCCAGAGGGATGTTAATTTCCACTCCCTCCCCTCGGTACCAGCTGGGTCCCCATTGCTGGCACATTCAGGGTCCAAGAAACCCATGCAGATGTTTTTTTCATGGGCAGAGCGAAAGCCCTCTCTCCCTCTGCCAGGACTCACACTGGGCTTTCCTTAGGAGCAAATGTATCTGTCGCTTCTAAGGCAATGTGGTTTTGGAGCAGCTCTAATTTAATCTGAAGTTGAGAAATAAAATCCTCACGACCTATTTGTTCTATTCTCCTTGCTCTAAACAATTCTGACAGTAAAATAGCTATTATTTGTCTATAAACTTGGAATCTCAACCTAAGGCAACCACCCTCTATGGTTAATTTAACTCTTTAATATGATTTTGAACAGCTATTCTTTTTCTTTTCCAAACCAGAAAGGCAGAGGCTCTTCTGATTGTTATTAAATATCTCAAGCTCATGATACTTATAGTTCAAAATAAATAATTTTAGATTTCCAAACTTGTTGGCAGAAAGTGCTTTACCACATACACACATCCTGGGGCTTTGGAATTTCCGATGTTGGACCACAACCAGTTAAATTCGATAGTCACACTGAGATTTAAATGCCATGCTTTGAGGGGTATACAGATTCCTGCAAGTGAAAAACTTATTGGGGTGCATACACATGTAGGGATTTTGGAGGTTCACATTTACTCAGCACTCAAACATGGTTATGCTTTCTAGCAGTTTTCCATCATGTCTGTGTAGGGCAGTGTTACATCGCAGGCTCTGTGGGTGAAATTCATGAACCTTTGAATGCTTGTTTTTAACACCACAGAGCAAACCACCCTAAAATAAAGCGAACAGACAAGCAAAAAAAACAATGGAACAGTTCTTCTGTGCAGAAAGATTTTCTTAGGATGAAAGGCCAACATAGCACCTCCCCGAATGGCACCTTCCTTCCAGTCTTTAGGAGGGGAAGCCACCTCTGAAGGTGGGAAAATAGGACCAAGTCCTTCTGCACCTGCCTGTGAGCATCAGCCGCTGCAGCAGCAAGCAGTAACCAGTAAAGAGCAGGGCTCCTTAAAAGACATTCTCCAGGGATAAAGGCACAAAGCTGATGAATGTCCCATGCTCAAATTGATCCCAGGATCAGATTAGCCAGTCCTGAGGATTTTCGGCTCATTTAAATTTCATTAGTATCATTGATCTGCATGGATGTGTCTGTGTTCTGCTCCATTCCTGTTCTTCATCTGTGTGACTGCAGTTGGTTTTAAATATGGCCCCAATTTCAGTTGGAAAGTGTGAATCTTTCTAGTAAATACTACTAAAAAGAGTCATCAACTTTTATTTCAGTGTTTAGTTCTGGAATTTTGGTGCCAGGTCCTGGCCATACACCTCCTGAAAGCTTCGGCACAGTCTTCCTTTCTGAATCCTCAAAGACTGCAGAAATTTTAAATTAATGGAACAAAAACTAGGGCAACACAGCCATATTTTTTTTGCAAACCAAAAACTCCCTTTAAATAGTGGTTTTTCTACAGTCAAAAACTATCTTCAGTAGTCACATGGAGATTCCCCAAGCTCGGAGACCACTGTACCCTTTTCGTGGCTTTTGTTTTTCTCTTCTCAATGGTGATTTGCCTCTAAATTCCTGCTTTCCTCAGTGCAGATTCATTTGGTCACATCACAGAGACAGGCCCAACACAGAAAGTTCAAAACCATGATTTTCTGCAATCGCAGGGCTTAATTGGGCCAGATGTTCCATTTGGATCTGCTGTTATCCATGGAGTTGTCAAAAGGGCTGAGGAACAAAAACTGTCCGTGAGGAATTTCTGCATCCTGCTGATATGTATCATGCATAAATCTTGACATTAACCAATGGATAGAGGAAGGTGCTTTTACTGTCATCTTTTCCATATCACATCTTCGGCTACCCTTCAGTTTTCCAGCACTTCTAATTACACTGAAAGAATTTCACTAGCACAGTAGGTCCTCCTCTCCGTCCTGTGAAGAGTTGCTAGTGAGCAGAATAGAAACAGTTACATAGTGTGCTTATGTGCAAATTCAGGAATAATGTGCAGTCATGTAGAGAACACCTGACTAATAATTTACAGTATGTGTATAGCTCAGAACAGATATAATAGAAACTCTTCCTTTAACAGCTTTTGCTTTAAAGGGAGCCTGTACTTTGCAAACGGCTCATTGAACAAATCATCTTAGCTATTCATTATGGAATGTGCCATCCTTACAAGAAAGGAATTTGCTGGGCTCGGCAATAGGCTAGTCTGGGCATTCAGTCCTGTACAAAACTTATTTGCTAAACTATGAGGAAAACAATTTATCAGTGAGCTCTGCAGTGCTTCTAGGTGATAACTTGGGATGAAGGTGAACAGTGGTTTTCAGGTTAAAAGAGAATATAATAAGTCTACCCACCTCCATTGCTATTTACATCCATCACCACAATAAGCTGAGGCCAGATCACCTATACAACTCATGCCTCTTGGCTTTAATAAGAGATCATACATTTATTCATTTATTCAGCTTCCAAAACAATCAGCTTCCTTCTTGTGCATTTCTGAAACATCTGGTTTTGTCCCAGGTAGCAATAGCAGGTCTCCTTTGAAGAAGTTAGATCAGTTGTTGACACAAACCTAATTTCTCCAGAGATTGAAAGGCTTTGTACAGGCTTTGTATTCTTTTTTTTTTCTTTTTTTTTTTTTTTTTGTTATGAAGAAAGGTTCAACATAGGAAGTTCTAGTCCTCTCCCTGAAATACATGTGTTTAAATGAGATCAGAGCTAAGGTTCCAGTTACAGTCTTTCACTCACTGTCTTTGTTTCTGCAAACTGCACTGCATCCCTGGCCTGTACCCATTTCTTTCCACAGTACTTTTCTCACTAGTTTGAAAATAAGGCTTAGTCACCAGCCTTAAAGTTCAAGGTTCTGGTCACTCTTCTCATGATAGCATCTTTCATGATTAAGAAGAGAAAGGGCCAATGTTCAATGAAGGGCTGAATGCGCGAAGGGTGTGGTAGGACTGGAGAGTTTCAGCCAGGTGACATTTGGGTTGGAGGAGATATCTCATGGCTGGATAGATTCAGGCCAGCATAAGGTGTCTTCAGAGTGTGAACCTGATGCTCTTCCAACCAGTAATTATCTTTGATCAGCCCAGCAGAGACACCCACACAGAGATCCCACTCTTCTCTAATGTCTGTTATTTTGTCTGCTATTAAATATTCATCATAATTACAGTTTCCAGCAGAGAGTCTGCAGAGGACACTATAAATACTGTTTAAGTATATAGCAGACCAGTGTGAGCTCCAGGACAGCAGGATCCAGTTGTAGCTGTGTTCCTAGAGCAGGATGGTGAATCCACTAGGAAAGCATTTATGAGAACATGCAACCCCATGAAAAGCTCTCACAAGATTGCTGAGAAGCAGAGCAAAGGTACTTTTGGAGTGTCCTTGGGAAAGCTGCCCAGCACTTGACTATGCAGTGTTTGATTGCATCAAGTTCATTCCAAATATTTTACCAGATGCAAAAAAAAAAAAAAAAAAGGCTAAATTCCGCAGAAGGAGGGGATGGAAATCCTTTCCACTCTTTTTAAATAAGCTGCATTACTTTTCTTTCTAGAGGCTCCTCCTGGCTTTTGGGAGGTAGTGGGAGGAGAATCCATCATTTCAGATCCTTCTTTCACAATAAAGAAGCTTTTGCTTAGCTAAACTTCAGAAATATTGGTAGCAAAAAAGACCAAGACCTTTGCCTACATAAAAAAAAAGTTGGATACTGTGGAAAGTTTTAAAAGGTGCTCCAATGATCTTATTCCAGTGGTTTCCACTTATTTTGTATTTTATTTGCATAGGTAATATTCTACCTTTTGCTGTTTCTTTTCTGCCAGCAGATAAGAATACCCTTCTTCTTCCCTTATACTCCTGTGGTAGCCTGGAGAGCCTAAGTATTTTCTATAGCATGTTTAAAGCAGGCATCTGCCTTGCCAAAGTACATCAGCCTGAACAACTCTATAGGAATGGTCAACCTGGATCCTGCTCTAGGTCCACTTTATCTCCTTCAGAGTGCAGCCAGGACCTACGCCTGGCAGACAGCATCACCTAGCACAAGAAATCCCCAACATCTTGTAACCTTTACACCTCTTTAGTGCAAATTAGTAAAAATGTGCATAATTTTTAAATTAAAAAATGCATGACAAGTGAAACAGGCAGGAGCAATTTGGAAAGTTGATTGTTTATAGATAGTTGGCTCTCGAAGAGTATACTCTGCCTGGGAGAAGGAGGAGGGAAAGTATCTAGGAGTAGACAATGAGGTCTCCACAGTGTTGACAAGGAGGCATGCTCAGGTGATAATCACACCTGGAGAGCCCACACTGGTGGCTTCTTCCCATTTCTGGTTATCAAGAAAGAGTCCAGCTCTGTGCAGGTAGAGGTGCAGAAAGGAGTGGGAGATGAGCAAATTCAACTGTTGAGCTTCATCACTGCAGCCTCCCTGCCAAGCCTCTAATGCTATCACCAGCTAGTCCTTGTTAGTGACGCGTACATGGAATATGTAGCATCCTTAGCACATGGGCACAGCTGAGGGTTTGCTGCTGGCTCGTCTGAAATGTGATGTGAAAAACTAAGGGCTTAAAGCACCTTTTTCTGTGGTTCTCATGAGGTCATTTATCTCTGGAGCAGCCTTGCTGGGTGCCCTCCCCCTGTTATTTTTGTCACTTTGGTTTCAACAGCTGCTGTCACATTCATCACAAGGCATATAGATATATATATAGGCCAAGACAGAGCATAAGGTCTCATTTCCAGCCTCCGCAGTGGCATCACAGCCCATTTTCTTTTGTGAACAGATGAATTTAAAATGCTTCAAAACCACAGAAAGGGACAAACTAAGAGATGAGCTTGCAGCACCCCTGGCTTTTTGGCTTGCTGCTGCAGGGGAGCCAGAGGTGTGGTTATAGTTCAAACCAGGACAGTCTCTTTTTTTCTTTTCTTTTTTTCTGGTCCTTTTAAAGCAGTAACTGTACCCATAACACAAGGAGAAGGGGCCAGAGTTATCCATGCTGTGCCGGATCATCAGAGAGCAGGATGGTGTTGTGTGTTCTTTGCTTATGTCCCTAGTCACAGAAAAATAAAAGTGTGCATGTGGGGGAGAAGAGGCACTTGCCCAGAAATTGAGAAAATGAATTCCAACTCAGATTTCACTGCTGTAAAGGAAGGGAGGCAATGAAAAGACTTTCTGCCTGGAAATATGTTTACTTTTTTGTTGTTGTTCAAAAGACTGTATTTTTGCCTGCTATATACGCTTTAACACAAATCTATCTGTAAGGCTGTACATTGATGAACATTATAGTACAATCTTGTTGAACTGGTTTCTAAAAGCATATATTTGTGTAAGTAACAGGACCATATTCTAACTGCTCATTAAAGATGACTAAAGTAAGACCCAGAAAATTATTGCACTGGAACAGAAGAGCAAGATGAATATTTAAGAACAAGTCCTCTTTAACACTGTTAGAAAGTGTCAGTTATGACACCATAGTAGGTGCTTAAGGGTGGTATTCGGAAGGCCACCTCGCTTGTAAGGAGTCACTGGCCTTTTGCAGAAGGATACTTTGAAAAGAGTTAAGAAAGTCAGGAAATGAGGAGGAATTGGGTGAGAAAAGAATTGCAAAAAGATTAATTACAAGTTCTCCCCATACTTTGGGCCCAACACAATGGTCTGCTTCTTCCTCAGAACATTTGGTGCAGAATTTCGGTCTAAAATGAGTGTTCATAAAGTCTTCGCAGGTGACCTTTCAATGTTACAGGCTACACGATTCTTTATTGGCAGTGTCTGAACCAAGATTTGGCTCTATTATTACTTGCCTTCTTGCAAAACTTGCTGTCGTCTAAAGTTTTTGGCAGGAGATATGAAAGATGCTTTACAAAATAAAGCAGGAGGGGGTTCCCACTGCTACTACAGAGGTTGCTGCTAGCTCAGCATTAGCCTTTGTAATGTGCTTTCTCATGAAGCATGTTATCCTTCTAGCAACACCTCCAGGACTGACTTTTTTCTTTTGTCTTCATGTGGGTCTGGGGTAAGAGTTCCTCAGGGAAAGATTCTCACAGTTTTCAACATGAAACTTGCCTTCACACTGTGATTTCCCCCTTCCCCCCATTCCTGTTCATGTTTCTGGGCCAGTACATCCGAGTTTAACCCTACTGCATGAATGTCACCTGAAACCATAACCTCTCTATGCTGTTGCTGAACTACTGCATTGACTCCCAGGCTCTGTTTTTTAATGCGTTTGCTGAAGGAGCCTGTAACCCTGTTCTCACAGTGTTGCTCAAAGAGAAATACCAAATGTGGCCAGTTTGTGAACCATGGCACCTTGGGGAGCTTGGATTATGGTGCGTAAGGCATAGACAGTGACAGAGCATGCAGGCATTCATTGACTCCAAAGCACAAAGAGAGGGCTGCTAATGTGCAGGACAACTAAAGCTTCTGTCTTTAGAACCTTTCCTGAAAGCTGGTTTCGTGCTTAAAATGCATGATCAGGAGCAAAGATTTTAAGGTAGTAATTCCTGCTTTGCATCTAACTTTCAGTCTATCAAATCTCATATTATCTAGTCCTTCCAATTGTAAAATGTGCCAGTACCAATAGGTCCATGGATCTGGCCCAGCTATATCATCAAAAACCTCTCCACTTTATATCACCATCCACTATCTCTCACCAAATATTCTTACATATAGTACAAAGATTTTTTTTTAGGCCAGGTGTCTGAAACATTTAAAAAATGAAGGAGGAAAACACAAAACAAAGGTTCTTTCGGAGCTTCGGCCTTCATGACAGCAGTGAACAAACAAAGCAGAGCATGCCATGATGAGATCTAACAAAGCCATATTTGCCAGGCAGCCTACAAAGATTTCCATTTGCCACTTCCCTTTTCTTCTCCAATTCCTGGCTATTTCTATTTCAAGGATCAATTTCCCTGTCCTAATATGTCAAGTACCTGGAATTTTTCCCTATCAAAATCTTTCTGGGACCAGCACCTTTGTAGCATCAGCTCATCTTCCTAGTACCGCTAAAACCAATAACAAACTCCCAGCCCAGGCCAATGCAGAAAATGAAAACAATGTCAGGCTACAACATAAATCCTTCCACTCCTAGAACAGGCTTAACTTCTTCTGAACTTGTCTCAGTTCTTTGTCATCTGCTGTCCAATTTTTGAATTGGAAACTGAGGTCAACAATGCCTCAAGCAGTGTGTCTTTTGGATCATGTTGCACATGTTTAACAAATAATAATAAAAATCAGCAATTTAATTAATTAAGTATCTGTGAACTTTTTGGACTCAAGGGCAACAGAAAATTCTACTTACTGTTTTGTTCAGCAACATGATGCAATAAATATTTTTAAAACTTGCCTCAGATTTTTTTTTTTTTGTATAAAATAGATGATTTAAGGGCTTTTTTTGTTGTTGTTTCAAAACTATTAAGTTATACAATTTCAAAAGGTATGTACAGGACAGAAAATGAATGCCTTGCATGCTCACCTAGACAGATTGTTAACTTGCGTGTCCAAATTTCTCCAGCTTTTAAATAACATCTCCATGGTAGTGTTTTGCCTTTCAGGCCTTACGCCACAAGCTGTGGCAGTGGGAAGCATATACACCGTATATGTATTGCACAAACAAGCTGTTTCTTACCTCTGCAGATTTGTGTCATTATCCCCCCAACTGCCCCATCAGGAAACGTGATGGTGTTTTGCTCTAAAGCCTTTATTGTGAATGGCAGCTGGCAGGCACTAAGCCGAGGTACCCCAAGGCCTCAGGTACATGTTTCTCAGCAGTCTTTGGCTCTCTTCTAGCACGTACACTCGGAGAAACTCGGGTGTTCGAGGCATCAGGCTTCTCAATACCCATTTTGGCACAAGTCATCAAATTTAGCCCCATTTTACAAATAAAGACAATGAATTAACAAGGAATGAGTCCACTTTGGATTGATCTCAGCAGTTCAGCATCTGGCACTGATTCAAAAACTATTGTTCTTGCAATATCCATTTTTTCCCCTTATTTCAAAGTAAACCCTCAGATATTTGGATTAATCCTACCTATGACCCCAAAGCTCTGCAGATGAAAGCTTCTGGGTGGGTAGCATCCCTGAAGGCTTCTAATAATGGCTTTCAGGACATGTACCAAGTCTTTCTTTTACATATGGCCTCACAAACAGCTCATAATTATTGTTTCTATCTCTCTACATAAATCAACAGACATTGAAACCAAGCAACAGGGGGAAACAAGTAAACTGCTGGCGTTTTTTGATCACATTGCTAGGCTACATCTTTTTAGAAGGTCTTCTCTCAACTAGGAGGACAGTGGACATTCTTGTCCTTAATACATTGAATAAAAGACATTGATTCTGTAAGAAGCAGAGACATCTGTGATATCCAAGATGCTTGTGCTATGTTGGAAAGGATTTGTAGTGCCTCCCTGCACATTTTTAGTAAAATTAAGAAAAATGCTGCACCTGATAATATTGTTGAACTGCTTCAGAATGGAGTCCTTAGGACAGAATTGGAAAGAGTCTTGTCCCATTCTTCCTGATCTGCACTTTGGAAAATGCAAATGAAGGGATGTTTATAAGCAATCTGTCCCAAATTCTCTATGGGACCCAGAGCACTCCGGACTGGCATACTTAAGATGATTTAGTTCTGTACCTTACCAGCCTTGCTCTCAGCTGGAAAGAAGTCTGTAAAAGCTACTGCTTTTTTACCTTAAGGCCAAGTCTTGAAGTGTTAAAGCACAACTCCTAGTAACATGGATCATAGTAAAATCTGAGTTTCTCTAGATCACTTTCACTGCCAGTTTATAACATTGGGACCCCAAGGTTGTTTTGCAAAATTAAAGAGGATCAAGTGTCCAGTAAACTTTTTTATACCATGTGAAATTTGAAAGTCTTAACAGCAGAGGCTTAGTTGTAATGTCTCACAACACTTGGACATTTAATGGGTTGCATTTTATGAGTCTCTTTTCCTGGGGGCAATAAAAGGATATACGAAAGGGTCAAAGTTAGGAGACTGTAGCGCAAAGGATCTTTCCAGCCTGTCTAGCACTTTCCCAAGGGAAGGCTGGGCTAGGTCTGCAGCCATGGAGTATCCTGGGTGATTTTAAAAGGCCTCCAAATAAAGGAGGGCACCATAGGCCTTTGTTCTGAAGCAGAGGTGGAGGGGAGACAGACACTGGGTCTGACGCCTGTATGCTTCAACACAAAAACGCAAGCCCAAAGCAACACATACAGACCTTGATGTGGTGATGTGTCATTCTTTTTATCTCACGAGTGGCAACTTCTTTGTTTCCCACTTTTTCTCATCAAGGGTAAACATGTGACATGAGATCAAAACTTAGTGGCAGAAGTGTCCAAGAATACAGGGCAGGTGGATGACTTCTAAGTTCCTTTGGATCTGTTCCTCCTGAACTTAAGTTCATACAATATTCATTTTCTTCAAGTCTCTGAACTTTCAGCAAAAAGTTGATATTGTTTTTCTTCAGCAAAGATGTTTCTAAAATGTATTTGTGCAGAGCTGGCAGATCAAAGAGCAAGAAACATGATAATAGCTTGCGGAAAGCAGCCTCTTTCTCATGTACCACTTGCCTTTGGAGTATACTTCCTTAATGTCGGAGAAGTTTTTGATCAGTTTTTCTTGTCCATTTCCTTTGGGAAGGGGGAAGCTTCTGATTTTGTATATTAACTTAATACTCCACCAATGTGTTTTCAATATCTTTAATTATTATCGAAAATGAAATTCTTGGAAATAGAATACTTCTGGAATGTGAAGGTATGGCAAGCCATGTAGAAAATAATTGTGGAAAACCATCCCAGAGGCTTGTTTCCTTTTGTCAGCGTGGCACTCCTTTTGCACAGTTGTATACTGAAATCCGCATCGGGTCCACATTACCCCTGCTACCTCCACCCGCAATGACTATAGATGCACACTGGATAAACATCCTTATGCTGCTTGGCTTGTTCACTGCCGCCTCTTGGCAGCAGCCCCCCGGCCCTGTGGGCAGTGGGGAATGTGGGGTTTGAGCAGTGAATGCGGAGCTGAGTTTGAGCAGTGGCCCTCCGCTCCTTGGGGAAGCGCTGCTCAGCCCTTGACCCCGGCCATGCCTCGCGGAGCAGCGAGTGCTGCCGGAGTGCCCCCAGCTGCCAGCGTGCGGGCGATGACTCACAGGGATGTCTCGCTTTATCCAGGCCCTCCTCACCAGTGATGAGCCCACTGTGCTGGGGCCTGCTGCCCCCGGCGTTCCCTGCCTCTGCGGCTCGAGGCAGCGGGCCTTTGCCAAACCCCAGATTCGTGCGGTTTGGCACTCTCCATTCGTCGGGAGCAGGAACTCCGTCCAATACAGACTGCTGCATGCAAGTCAAGCAGCAGCCGCGATGAGGCCTGTGCCAGAAGCTGGCCCGCGAGCTCCTCGTCAAGCCTCAGGAGGTGGGCTGGTAGCCGCAGGGACAGGGTGACGGGAATGCTGTGTGCTGGCAGCAATAGCAAGCCAAGGATTTGGCTGAAAAGGAAGGGAAGCTGCAGGAGTTTTACAAGCTGCGAGGGAGGTAAGGAAGAGGCCAATAGAACAAATATGACTTATTTCTCCCAAAATATGCCCCCTCCCCCTTCCCCTGTTTGCAGCCCTGGTTTTCATGGCTGGGATGATACCCCCTCTGCCTGCTATGAAGGGGGCAGTACTCAGGCTTTTGTTTAGCCCCCAGCACAACCCTCATTTAAGCGCGCTGCATGCGCGTGGTGGGAATGCAGAATGTTGGAGGGAGAGGCAGATGCCTGACCTGACCTTGTGAGCCACTTCGCCAAGACATAGTGCAACTTCTTGTTTTTATTATCATCACTGTCGTCTCTCTACTTATATTCATTAAGCCCTTTCTGTGTCTTGAGGACATGAGGGGGATAATATCTGACGGGAGTCAATCCCCAGGGGTTTACTCACAACGTGCCACCAGGAGGTCTCTCAAACCCTGCAGCCCTTCTGGGAACCATAAACCCCCTCCAACACTCACAGAGCTGACAGACGAAGGGAAGTAAGGCTGGGAAGGAGTTAGTCGCAGCACTCACACCCCAAGCAAGCTGGGGCTTTCTCAGGCATAGAAAAAGCCTCGTCTCCACCCGTCCCAGGCAAGGCTATGGGAAGCAGAGCCAGTGTGTTTCCTGTAAACAGGCTGCAGTTCCCAAAGCTGTGGCAGGAAGACAAGCCACTGAAACATGAGCGATTCCAAGGTTGGGACAGGTGCCACTGTTGATGATGGGCTAAAAGACGTCACTTCTCCCCATCCTCCTCCAGCTCCCTTTTTCTCCTGCCCTCTTCTACCCTTTGTGCTTTTCTTTAGCCATCCTCCTTTCTCCTCCCTTCCCACGTTCTCCTCACTTGTCTCCAAGTCTCAGCACAAGAGGGACCTTCACAGTGGCACCCTTAGAGTAAAATCACAGGAATTGCCCCATCCTTCATGCCACTAGTTGGCTGCATCTGGCCAACTTCCAGGATCTCTGTGATGTGAGTGCTAAGCCTGACTCAGTCTCTTCCTACTACCTCTCCATTTTTGGGAAAGGTGCTGGGGGTTATGTGGTGCTACATATTTCATTCTAGGCTGAAACTTGGCAGATAGGTTCATTTCTGAGGAATATTTTTAAAAACAAGTAAATATAGCATTACACAGGACCAACCAAACGCTTCTGCCCCTCCACCTCCTCTCCGGCTTCTCGCCACTTTAGTCTGAAAATGAACTGAGACTGTATAAGAGGAAAGGACAAGTCACACCACGGTGTGGTAAAGATCCATCTTGCCCGATATCCTGCTTCTAAGTAGGGAGCAGCAAATGGTTTGGGCCTACTAGCTACTGTCAACTGTTCAAATTTCTCATACTCCGTGACACCTCCTTATCTCACTTTCAGCTGAAAGCATGAGCCAGGCAATAGGGCCTTTGACACTAGCTGTGGACCACAGCTTAGGCCCTTCTTTAAAAGAAAGGCAGATTGCCAATTCTGTGATAGCTGGTGTTTTCCTTAAAACCTCAGCTCCTGGACTTCTTACTGTTACCAGATAATCTCTGTTTTCTTTTCTTTGTAAATTGGGCAGGCACACCAAGCTCAGAGTTGCTGAGAAAAGCCGGATGGTGTGAACCAAAATTATTCAAATTTAAAAAGGCAATTAAATGTACCTTCTATAGGGGGCATTTTAAAAACTGTGCTGTTTTTTTTCTGTTCAATCTTGTGGGTTTTTTTCTTCTAGTCTGCTTGATGGCTATTAATCCCTTATTATCTGGCAAAGTTAGGGGGAAGATGAGCTGGCAAGAGTGCTGGCAAGTTCCCTAAAAAAAAGACATGAAAACTCCATCTTCCACTGAAACATAAATTCAGGATAGTTAGAGACATTACGTACTGCAACTGTGTAATGCTGGGCAGACTGTACGAAGCCAGCCCATATCAGGGTGTAGAAGAACATGAAATATGTTCAGTCGATGAAACCCATCCCGTGCGTGGATCCTTGCAAGGTGCAGTGATTTTAAGAACAAGCCTGAATCGATAAGAGGTGACAAAATGAAAGCAGTAGGAAAATCCAAAGGTGCGGAGCCAGCCTGTTGTGAGGAGCTTATGCTACCCAACAAGGTGTAAAACTTGCCCCAGGGGGCTGTGGAGGAGTTCTAGGGGAGAAACAGTGAGGATGGGCAAAGTAAACACTTGGAAGATGCCAGTGGAAAAAAAAAAAAAAAAAAAAAAA
>VZSV01000018.1:4679130-4752976 GCA_013398735.1 Nothocercus julius
ATAATAAGAAACTAACACCTTAACAGGAAAGATAATGTTTTTATTTATTTATTTATTTTTCATTTTGAATGTCATGGTCCATCACTGGAAATTTGGGATGATAATACAACCCTCCCTATACTTACTCACTGTGAATGCAAAACCAAAACCCAGGACTGGGCAAGCTCCAGATGTGATATAAGCCTCTGAGACTAAAAATAAGCAGCCAGAGAGTTGGCTGGAAGGAGAAGCACTCCCTCCTGCCTCCCATCCATTCGTTGCTCAGCCAGTCTGAGCTGGCTTAGCCTGTAAATCTGCGGATTCTCAGACCATTCCTGTTACAGTGGGCTGCAGAAAAGGGTGGACAATGTTTATTCATGTGCCACCTTTCTAACTCTTTGGAGCTTCTTTCATATCTGTACTGCTTTCTGCCACAAGACAGAGCAAATCTATATTTCAGGATGCTCTACAGCTAACTAGAACATAATGAAAACTATTAGTGTCTCTTGAGCAGCTCAGTATAAGTTAATCACTTAATTCAAATTCATCCCAACAGTGGCTCTGAAAAGTGCTGTGAAGTAGCTTCACGCTTACTGCATCTCTGAAATGCAATCAATAACATCATGAAAGATACCATGTGCAGACCATGAGAAAACACGTGTCTGGATCATTACAGTTAAAAGCTGGAGTAAGAACTGAAAGCTTTGGCCTTTGAAAGGCAGACTGGCTCTGGTCTGGAATGGTTTCATCTCTAAAAAAGAATTGCCCACGTCTGGCAGTATGTAGAAATGTACTGTTCTGACCCAAGAGGCAGGCAAAATAGCAGGAAATGACTCTGTTTGAAAATTAGACCATAAATTTAGATATAGCTGTTCTGATCCTGGCATGATTTGTTACAAATAAATCAATGTGTTTTTGGTAGAGCTCATGAACCCCCCAAATAAGTAAGTAAGTAAATATTTAAATAAATTTAAAAAATAAGAGAGAGAGAGAGAGAATAGAAATAGTTTTATACAGGAAACTAAACAGAGAGATGCCAGTTTATGTTAACCATATGATAAATTTATGGTTACTGACACTCCAGCCTATTGATAGCTGCTCCTGATATATTAGGTAGAAGAGGCTCAGCACAGAGACTCTGGAGACTCCAATCCCTTTTTTCTCCTTTGGCTTAGGCTTGCCACTGGTTCTTCAGTTGTCCCTGTTCTTGCTTCTTTTTCTGCTCTTTCTTTATTTAAAGGACAATATATAGAATGATGGAGGAAGGGGACCAAAGCTATATCCAAGACTGGAAAACTGCATGCCCTGAACAGGTTATAACTCTGCTGCTAAAGCCCAGGGAAGCAACTCCAGGTGCAGGCATATAGGTACATAGACATAAAGCAGGAGCAAAAGCCATCAGTATCTGGGAAGGCTTACAAGGTAGAATAGCTGTCCTAGACTTGATGTGGATGGACAATCAAGGATTAAGTATCCATAACAAAATGTATCTGTACCTATCCATGGGCAAATCCCAAAACAACAGAAATATCATGGTTCCGGCACTGTAATGCACCACTGTCTCTGCTCCCATCTCTAAAGCCCCCTCCTCAGCTCATGGATACTTCTCAGCAGGAGACACTGTGGCAGGTTATCAGAATGCAAACATATTCTGACAGATAGAAAGGAACTTCCTGAGATTGCTCCTTTCCTCGGTTGGACTTCATTGGACAAATTGAGCTGTCGAAATCCTCATTTTTAATTTCTGCACCCCCAGGTCAAATTCTGCAAGAAGAAAGCAAAGGACTGCTTAAGAAAATGTCTCAGATCTAGGATGGGACTTGGCAGAGGAAATGTTTCCTAAGGTCAGATTCTAGAAATCTGGTTAAAGGAAAGTCATGGAAAAATATCCAGATCTTGCTGATCTGCATCATGAAAAGGTGGCTGGTGTTACCCAGAGGGGTGGGGAAGGCAAAGGAAGAGCCCAAAACATGATTCACTTGGCACTGTTCTCATTTCCTCTGTTGGAACCTCACAGAGCCCTGTGAAGCACGCAGGGCAGTACACCTACCTCTTACCCTCTGTCATGTATTTGGTGTGAAGCAGCACATACCTGTTTTATTGTAGCAAAATCTGCTGTGGAAGACAGTGGAGCTGTGCTGGTTCACAGCAAGCGAAGATTTAGCCCAGCAGCTGATAAAAAGTGTAATTCTGACCCCAGAATTTCTAAGAATTGACTTGCAAAAGAAAGTAATGAAACAGCAAAACAGATGGGAGAATCTAGGTAGGCAGATTTTTTTCTCTTTATTTAATGATAATACCTTTATTAGACTGTTCCATCAAAAGAAAAAAATATAGCAGCCACATGCAGATAGTCCTCTTTGGCTCTGTAAAAAGAGCCTCAAATACCAAATTTAAAGTGACTTTCTCAAATCTCCTTTAGACATTTGCACCAATTCAATGTAAATAGTACCAAGTGAGAAATTATATTTGTAAGACAAGCATTTGTAAGGGAGTGGCCAAGAATTACAGCTTTGGACAGAGCTTCACAATCCTACTGTAGTAAGAATCAAAAGATTTTACCCTCTTACTAAGCCTGTCTTTCCTTATTGATGGTCACATCATATCCATTTTAAATTGACCCAGCAATACTAGAGGAAAGTAGGCAAAGAACATAGCATCAGATCTGAGGTCAACATCTGGATGGACTTAGCCTTCACAAAAGAATTCACTGACTCATTGGCACATGTGCGGACTGTCATCTCCTCTGCAGCATTTAATCTTTAATCATGAGAGCTCATCAGAGAAAATTTTGGCTTTCAGGAATATTAGCAGAATAATGATGCTATGAAAAGGGAAAATAACAAGACAAGAAACTGGGCAGTTCCAGAAAATACCAGTATGACTCCCACCCTACACACACACACACACACACACACACACACACACACACACACACACACATACGGATATCTACACACAAGGAGGAAGTAGCCAAAAGAATGACACTGAAAACTAATAAAGTTACCATCTGGGTGTTTGAACAGGAATGGAATAGGAGTCCCATCTGTGCTCTGACCCTACCCGACCTTCATGGGCTCCAACAGTGATGCCAAAGGTTTGTGGAGTGACTGAGGTCTCCTTGTGACCTTGGCAGGGTGTAACGCAGACTCTCCCAGGCAGGATATCCGCACCAGCCTGCCCTACTGCTCTGGGGCAGTTGTGCCCAATCTAGGGAGAGAGAAAGAAGTGGAAATAGGGTAAGAGATGCTGGGCAGGGCTTTCCTGCTGCAATTATTTGGAGGAACATGGGCCATAGTGTCACTTCTGGACAAAGTATGCCCTGCATTTATCTAGCATATCCCTCTCCCGCCTCTTCGGAAAAATAATGATGGTTTCAATAACAGTCTTTGATTTACAACTCTCATTTTAGGTGGTCAGTGGTCACTTCTGGGTCCTCAAAGGGAGGGTGGTGGGTAGGGACAAACACTTTCGTATTCAGGTAATCACAGCAGACTTCTGTCTCCTTTTGGATAGTCAAAAGCTGTAGAGCCTAAAGCTCTGATTCTGCCCAGCACTTCTTCACTGCTAATCCCAATCCAAACCTCTGTGGTAACCACAGGCAACTGAGAACAACGGCCTGTAGAGCTCTGAGAAGCATTCTGTTCTGTGCAGCATACTCACTAACCAGGACCACATCCTTGTCCTCCCTCTCCTGAGGCCTTTATCCACATATGGAGCTCTCCTGGCCAAAGGAGCAGGGGAAGGACACAGAGCCAGCATGTTGTTCCATGCATCTGGGCCCACAGTCCTGCTCTTCTCTAGCTTATGAATGAATTTCTGAACCTCTTGAGGTTTATGGATCACAGGTGATGACAGGAAGTAATGGGGATCTTATTTGTTCATGACTACTCAGCTGCCGTTCTCCCTATTTAAATTGTTTTATTAAGTTCATTCCTCATGATCAGGAGCTTTTGGAAACAAGCCTGGTTTGGTTGTCCTATTTCAGTAACTTCAGACCCCAAATCATATCCCTCAGAGAGTTAAGGAATTTCCAGCGGCAGGTCCTGCAAAGGAGTGAGGACAACACCTGCTCAGGTGTCTCCTACTCCACATGGGAAAGGCCTGGATAGCAGAAAGAATTTAGATTCTGACTTGATTTTACATGATCAGTTCTTCCTGCTTCCCACAGCTGTGGTTTCAATTTACCCAGAGGATCATGCACTGCTCTACTATGCTCATTTCAGCATCAATCTGAGAGTCATTCTGTAGACAGCTAAAGATGGTCCAACCTGGACAAGGATCACAAAGTAGCAATGAATCTCTGGCATTTATGCTATGCACAATAATCAGCTGAGCAATAGTTTGACAGCAAATAATTCCCAACAATCTAGGAGGCCATTTTCTTCTCAGAATGTGGTTGAATCACTACTCTGGCACAGATCTTAACCATATGCTTCCCCTTTTTTGATAAATCTTCCCAGTCCTGGATACCCAACCCTTTGTGTTGGGTACACACAGTGTTGTATTCAACACAAAGGTCTCCAAGAGTACATTCTAGGGGACCACAAAAAAACACATCACAGAAGATATCCAGCCCAATTTATTGAGAGCAAGTTGCTATGTCAGGCTGCTTCTCAGAAAGCAGAACTGCTTGTCATGCAAGTGTTGTGGGAGCTTGTTTCCACTATGGCAGGGAAGGCAGCCCGGGTCTTAGTACACCACACGCCTCCTGTAATGGTAATGATGAATCCCTATAGAAGAGAAAGCAGAAAAGCTAGGATGAGAAAGACTTGGTCAGAAAGCTTTTAAGGTCACTAATGGCAAGAGTTAATTGTACAGTATGCTCATGAAATATGATGAATTTTCATAAGATAAAGCTCTCAATTACCTCTAGAACTAAAAATGTAGTGAAGCATAGTGCATTACTATGAGTTTCTGTTTGCCTAAATTTGATCTTCCAACAGCTTAACTGTGTAATCTAGGTTACCTTGGTACCTAGGCTGCCTGTAGGCAGTAGGCACATAGGCATTTTTTCAGAAGAAAATCCATTTGATCTATGTTGTGTCAACCTAAGCACTGGCCTACAAACCCAGCTAAGACTTACCAAGTGCTTTAAACCTCTGCTTTACCACCAGTTATGCTATTCAGGGTTATAGGAGTAAGCATGAACATCTACTGATTTCTCTGTTATGGTTAGTAGTAGTTCTCTGTCCTATCAACCTGGTTTTGGGACTTGGCAGTTAGTGACTTGGGGCTGTGATTTTGTAAGGCTGTTTTTCTTTTTCCCTCAAATTCCCTACCTGACTATGAGTAACTATCATAAAAGATTTAAATATGACAGCCTGCCAGCTTCCTGCCAGTTAAAATGGCCTGGATGTCATTGCATCTGCAGAAAATGTGATCATTTCAACTATCATACTGGTTCCACAGGCAAGATTTTAAATCCTCTTTCCCTCAAAGATGCAGCATCCTTGAATTAGAAAGAAGCTTTCAAGGCTAGCTACAGAATAAGCCCTGCACCTCTATAATTCCACCAAGATTTTTCAGAAGGTATCCCATGACAATCCTTCCACTCTCAGCCCTGAAACACTTTACCTCCTGTCCTTCTCCTTCTCTTGCTTTGCTTCCTTCCTTGCCCCCTGCCTCGTCGCCTGCGATGCGAGCTCCTCCTGGTCTGGTGCTGATGAGATTGCTTGTGTCTTGCCATTTCTGCTTTCAGGATCTCTATGACAGGATGACAGAGCTGCTGCTTTCTCTGCTGGGTCGTCTTGCTCTGTATCAGATGGTGAGCTGATACCTATCTGACCTATTCTGAGAGGTCAGCAGTTATGACATATAAGTCTTATGGGGTGTTTGTGATGCAAAAGCGTTAGGACCACTAACCATATGCAGCTATTTGCATTTCCATCACAATAGAAACTGCTTCACAGGCCTTTGACTATGAAATAAGAGCTTTTCCTTCCATCTCAAAATCCATAAATTCAAACTCAAGGCTAAAAATTTATCTCTGGGTTTTCGCTCTAGGGTTTTTGTTGTGCTAGAGGGAAGACACTGAAAATGAGGTGCATGATCTTCACAACAGAGGTGAAACTCAGTAGTTCAAAGCCCACCCATGCAGCGCTGTCTTCTGCATGGCTTTTCATTCATATTCAGCTTTGATGTGACATGACAATGAAAGGAGTAAAATGTTAGAGAAGAAAGAGAGGAAAAGGGAAGTGTATCAACAAGAGGAAATAGAGATTTGTAATTGATTTCTGGTAATGATTTTGCTTTCAGTCCAAAAATCCCTCCTACCAAGGAACTGATGTCTGCCTTTTAAGAATTAAATGTCAGGAAAACTAAGCCACCCAGTAGCTCCCAGTATATATAATTTTTCTGCTCTCTTGATGATGTGACACATGAATACTGTGAGGTTACTTCTGTTGTGCAATGAGCATATTGTTATACCACACAGCAGGATGGAGCTGACCCTAGAAACTTCCAGCACAAAATAAACTGAGATCCTCTCTTGGAAATGATGCTAGCACTATGTATCACTTTGGGCCTGGTTCTGGAGTTGTAGGGAGTTCATGAGATGTTATATTCTCCCATTTCTTCCCTGCCGAAACTTCCCTGGGAAGGTCTTTCAGCATCAGGATGTGTCACTTCCAAAAGAAGTATGGGCAGAATCCATGGCAAAAAATCAAACTACTAATCTGGAGCTGGATAGACAGAAGGATGCAATCTAGAGCTGTTACTGTTTCCAAACCTGCTCTTCAGGTCTGATTTCTGGATCTATCTGTTTACAAAATTTGAGTCCTTCAAACAGTTTATTGATTACTTATTCATAGAATACATACATAATAAAATCATACTTTTTTGCATAGTAAAGTATCATCCATCCTGCATAAAACACTCAGAATCCAACCATGAAATATAAAATAAAATACTGAAAACAAACTTTTTTAAACAGTTCAGTGTTTCAAGTATTTAATAAAAATGCAGCAGGCACAGACTGTTGCAACCTAAAAGCCTATGCCACTGTCATGGATACCATAGAGATGACTTCACAATAACTGTAGATAAAGGGACAGAAGGACCTTATTCTTCTCTCACAGTGAGACCAGAAGATCACATTTGCATAGTGAATATTGTCTTTATTAATTGTAGGTCAAATAAATAATATTACTATAACAGGTGTATTATTTCTAATATTTTTATCAATGAGATCATGATAATGATACATAACTAACAATTACCTACCAATTGTAATTTTATAACAGTTAATGGTCCTGAGTGCTTACTAACTTCATCTTTGCATTGCTGTTGCCAAAGCAGACATTAAATATAGACAATGAATGAACTGTAGTAGGTCCTTTATTAGCAAAAAAAAAAAAAAACAGAAAAACAGTATTCATGGAAGAGTGATCACAGTGTATCAGTGACTAAATAAAGAGACCAGAGCTTTAAGGCAGCACAGAGATCTTGAAGATAATCTAGAACTGTAGAAGTTTGGGGGAAGTTTCTCTTGGGGAGGAGTAGCAGAAGGTCAAGGAGAAGGAAGGCAGCATTTTTGATGATCACAAAGCTAGAAATGATGAGGCTGAATGTGAGTGCAAGATCACATGACAATTGTGAACCATTCATTGTGGTCATAAGTATTAAAACTGTTTCTGTATGATAGATTTAATTTTTCACATTTTAAGAGTGGTCCTGTTTTCTTTCCCTATGTGAAAATTATTATTAAAAATGAAAAAGCAGTTGGCTTATGTGACTCAGCCAGGATGAGGTATATTTTTTTTTTTATATATATAATTATGTCTACAGTATTGCATGATGTCCTACCTAAAAACTTTTATGTGAACAATTAATGGAATTAGATAAAGGGACCTCAGTTTAAAACAACAACTCCAATACCATGAAGAAGATATACTGCTATTGATCATCTCTTCTAAGGATGAGGAAAGAATCAGGAGAGAGAGCTTGACTGCTCCCCAAGATGTACACAGATAGGCTAATCTGGAAGAGCAAATCAATTTGAATCAGCTGCAGAATCCTTCCTTTATTTCTTAGCGAAAATTTGAGAGGCTATCAGGGAAGAGGGAACAGATGAACAACCCAAGCATGGACTTCACCAAACCTTGCTGAATTTTGTCTTTTAAAGTACAGAGCATAATGTGTGTTCCTGAGGTGTCCCACAGTTATTAAACAAGGGTAGTGAAATTTAAGTTCTCTGTCCACATTAACATGCTTATAAATCAAGAGCCATTTCCTTGCCGTCAACAGATTTCCAGTACATGCAGCTGTAAAACGGGCATGAAATCACAAGCAAGCCACCAGCATCTGGGCTCTTTCACTTGCCTTATCCTTTTGATTTGTGATTTCTACCATTAACCCACCCCTCTTGTACAGATGATATAAAGGACCAAATTCTTCACTTGCCTTTTCCTCTCTTAGCCAAAGAAATATATCAAGGGTAAATTTATTCATCACCACTTTTTTTTTGTTAGTTTATAATCTTAACACCCATCATAAAAGAACCATAATACAGTGCACATGTTCTTACACTTCAACAAAAGATGATAATGCAGTTCTCAGGATTTTTTTCCAAGAATTGCCCTAGACAAATATCCTCTTTGGCTACAATATAGATTCATTCTTTTAAAAACATGTTTGTTAATGTTTTTAGTGTGTTGCATTTTAGTGTGTGTATGACAGAGGCCTCTTCATGAAAGGAAGTGCCTGTCATGTGTAAAAAGGGATCTTTCATGGAAAGGGCAATCATGTTACAGCAATGATAGAGGTTTACATTTTCGTAGGCAGAAAGTGGTATCTCACTGACTTTCATCCCACTGTTTCATTTTCAAGGCTACCCAAAAGGTATGCTTAATTAAGTGTAACATGTTGGCTGTGCCTGCGCAGTTCATAAAATAGAAATACTTCCTCAGTGTTTGCATATGGCAGGATCAAAATGTATAGGAGATAACTATGCAGTGTTCAGGAATATGAAGTCAGGAACTTGTAGTCACAGTCACTGCTAAGAGTCACAGAGACTGCTAACAAGCATGGGTGCACAAACCAATTTGCAAAATTCATGGAATGAAAAATCCATCAAAAATGCATAGATATCCTTCCGACCCGGGATGTCTGGCCAGGGAGGGAACACCACTTACTTGGTCTGTTCTTATACCCTTTCCCATCTGTTGCTGCTTATAACAGGATGCTAAGCAGACCTTGCTAAAACAGGCCAGACCTTTGTGTCATCTAAGTGTGTCAGTCCTTACATTATTAACAGATCATTCCTGTGGATATAGTCATGTGCACTGGCCGTAGAAGCCACTCTAAGAAAGGCTGGGCCCAGCCGCAGTGCCAGGATGGGATTCAGAAGTGCACCCGTCCATTTTCTTGGGAGTCCCTGCTGAGCACAAGTTCATGTGTGCGCACACACACACACACACACACACACACAGAAAAGACGCTCAAGAGCTGCATTTTCCAAGTGTATTGACAATGGGTGGCTTTTTTTTTTTTTTTTCTCACAGGAGGAGACTTACTGGGCCTTGAATTTCATCACATACACATATCTTGGTGGTTTGCTGCTTTCCGTTCATTTTTACGTTGGTCACTTTTTTTTTTTTTACTTTTTTTCTTCTATTTTTTCCCTTTTTTTTTTGATTTTTTTTTAGTTTGAGTGTGTTTTTTGTTTTTGCACACTCAGGAAGCAGATGGCATGATGACTAGCAAGCTATTGCAGAGATGAATGTCTCAAGACAGGTCTTTAAGGGGAAAGTCACATAGCTCATCTCTTATAGTAGTAGGTGGTCATAACACGGACATACCCTGCAAAGAAAAGAGAAAGCAGCTCACCGTCAACAAGGCCACAAACCAGAGAACTACCTGGGACTTGACAAGACTTGGGAAATTATGACTAAGGCACTGACAACTTCCACCTTGCACAGACTTTCTGTGTTGCCCTTAGACATTACTGCACTCTTCAGTTCTACCCCCACTCCTCTATTAGCCATGTCACAGTACGCACTGAAAAGGAGAGAACTAACTATTAAAAAGTTTTGGTCAGCTTACCCTCCTTCTTCTTTATAGGTGCCCTCTTCCAACTGCACCTCCTTCTCCTCCTCCTAATTTTTCGTGTGGATTGCTGTCTTGATCTGCATTTTGCCATCTCAGCTTCCTTTCAGTTGCTTTCAAGAGCCCAGGAGAAAAGCTTACATTTCTCAACTGTGAAAAGCCAACCTTCTCCTCTGATGGTGCCCGAGGTTGTGAGGAGGTGCCGGTGGTGCTGGCACTTTTAGGGCCCTGGCCATTATGACGTCATCAATGTGACAGTGGCTTGGGAGCTTTGACGGAAAATTCTTATTCTTAACAGACCCCAGGTTTTGCAGCCGTGATCATTTATAGCTCTCGAACAGCTGGGTTTGCTATAGGTCCCAATGCAGCTCGCTCCTATGTCCCACACAGATTTCGGAATCTCATCTGAGTTACTCAACTCTCTTCTGCTAATAAAAGCTTGCTACTATTTTCTGACAGATTTAGTCAAATCTCTTTTTTTTCCTTTCTCGGGGAATCTTGGAAACATAGGAGATTTTTTCCCCAGCGTGGTTAAATGCTCTAAGGCTTCCTCTTAAATATACGTTCTTAGCATCCTTTGAGAGGCAACACTTCATTTCCCACTTCAGGCAATCTAAAGCTTGGCTTCAGCTATTACAGCTCAGCTGACAAGTGCTAATGTTCACTCACAGCCCTAAGAGTGCTCACAGAGATTCTGTGAAAAGATCCTGAGTCAAAACTGCTTTTACCAATAGGCCTAAGCACAGGCACATTTCTGCTTGCACCATCTAGGTTACTTCTTTGGGCTTACCAAAAGGTGAAACTCATTTTTCCCCAAAGGAAAGCCAAGCAGGGGACATTCAGTCAAAGTCTCACTTTGATTTGAGATATAATTCACAGATGTCTTTATGTGGAAGTTTAAGCACTTTGAAATAGTACTGTAGGAAGGAATTGAGCTCCAGATGCAGAAAAAAATGGATAAAAGGGAACTATAAGCATGAGAGAATGAAAAACAAGGGAACCCAGTGACTAAGAAAGAAGAGGGACTCTTAACACAGAGTGTCTGTGGGAAGTTGAAAGCTGGACTGGTCTGGCTGAGGTTCCCGCTCTGTTAATGGCACTCAGGCTGGCTCTTTAAGCTCTTTCATTTCCTTTGTCAGCCTTTCAGGACAAGTTCACATTCCAGAGACCTAAAATTTGAAAACAAAGTAATGGCTCATGATTTGTGTCCAGGTAGCAATATGAGTCACTGCCTGCACTGTGACAGTATTTGTTATACTTGCAAGAAAAACATTCTTGCAAATGACTTCTGAATTAACCATTGTCAGACTGACGTTTCACCCTAGGGTAAGGACAGGGCACTATGGAAGTGTTACCACAGGGTCTGTACAGCTGAATTAGTACAAAACATCTTCACTCACTCAGATGGTTCTTCAGGGGTATGTAGCAAGGGTTATGAAAAAACGTTGGGTTTTGGGAAGGATTCCTGAAGCATCTCACATGTAAGATGTAGCCTGGATGTATAGAGTATAGGTCAGTACTCTCAGTAACCATTTCCACCTCTCCCACTTTCCCATGATGCACAAAGGGTAACAGCCTGGGTCACCCTTCCTTGTCTGTCACTCCCCTGAGTTTGCAACCTATAGCACAAGACTCCTATCAACCCAAGACACCAAGTTAAGACTGTAATCACCTGAGGCAAACTAGACGTTTGGTAGAGAAGGAGAGGGGCCCTTCCAGACAGTCTGGATTTTTGGAGGTGCTGAATCACTTCCAGAGGTACCTCTTTTTCTGCAAGGGACACTGAGGAAGCCTGGCACTTCTGCACTCATCTCTTGCAAATGCCAAGGCATGAGTTGAGCTTGTGCTGGAGGGACCCCTATACTACACCTTTCTTTAAAGCCTTTCAGCAAGACCAGCAAAGACAGAGTAGAAGTGCCATGTTGTCCTTCCCCCAGTATACATCCGTCCTAACAATTTTATTATTGGAGAATAAGGCAGAAAGAGTCAGTCTCCCTCTGATTAGAGGCTAACGTGAGCAGAAATGCACTCTCTGATTTTGTAAAAAGCACCCTGCTCAGTGTCCCACCACCACGGTGGTACTTTGACCAGAGCTGGCCCTCTCTTTTGGCTTCATCTATGGCCTTAAGGCCATTCCTTAGCCCTAGATATTTCCATTTGTTTTGTATTTAGACACATGCTTCTAGGAAACAGAGCCTTCTGAAGGAGTCATATCTTATATTTTGTTGGTAGGGCAACTTTTTGGAGTCCCTGGTTGATTATCCCTGTTTACCTTCTGATAGCTATGTTTCCTGGATAGCTGCCATGTGTTTTCCCTTTCTAGTTAATCTTCCAGCAGTGATCCTGGCCTTCAACAGATATACAGTGTTTGTCCTCCTGATGTTCAATAGGATTCAAAAACATAAACACTTTTTCATGTGTTTCTGGATATATCAGCATTCAGAAATTAAAGACTTTATGAACAGCAGTCACATCCAGGTGCACATTTCAGATCTCCACACACACATGAGTTCACGCTCTCTCTGCCCTGGAAAGAAGTAAAATTTGCATAAGATTCCCCATGTTTCTGGGAAAGAAAGCTGAGAAATGAAAACTTTAAAAGCTCCCACGTCAGGAGCAAAAGCAAGTCACATAAATAGGTAGCGTGGCATAGGCAACTAAGGCTGAAGTAACACTTCATAGCAGGAAACCCCAGGCTTGTATAGGACCGCAGAGAACAGAATTAATCCTACGTCTGTCTACTTCTTTTTCCAAGGAACACAGGTACCCAGATGACACTTTTTTTTTTTTTTTTTTTAAACTTTGCAGATCCATCATTTTTTTCTTATCTTCTGCTGTTGCATTCAATTTTTGTATCTCAGTGATTTTCTGTGGATCCTTCAAACCTGCAAAGTTCTCTAGGATCACTGTTAACAGAATAAGACTTTTCTCCAGCATCAACACTCAGCAATGTTTAGTTGAGAAACCAACAGACCATGGCATCGTATTGTATTTGTCTGAGATAGGATTGAATATGAAGAATTAGGTCATTGTTTCAATGTCTACACACAAGTTAACTATTAATAAATTCACAGTCAATAAAATATACTCTCTGGGTAATATCCGGTCAACAGTTAACTTAGTAGTTATGTTTGGAAAAGAGTTTATGATCAATCCCCAGTTGCCAGAACCTTATATGTTCTGGAGCATTCAGTTTTTGGCTTTAGGCTTTTCAGCAATTTCAGGGGGGCAAAATCAACTTTAACATGAGCAGAAGAAAGACTAGGGCTTTCCAAAAAACCTGCTTCAATATTTTCAAATCACAGCAAAAAGAAATATGTACCAGTTTGGGATTAAAGTCTGCCAGGGTATCTGTTTTCTGCAGAAATAATGACCGTTCTTGGTTGAGGAAAGAGCATGACTGGCCATCTCAAAGTTATTTGGACTGAAAAAAAAAATCTCAGCCTGAGTAATTTTATTCTCTTTTTCTTACACATACAGATATTGAGACATCTCTGAAATAAATTGTTCTAAGCAAGTTAATTAGACGAACAGTTCTCACAATTGCTTTGTAAAACTCCACTGTTCACAAGTTTTATTTGGACAACTGTACTGCAAGTCTTCAAACTTGATTGCTTGTGAATCTCACTGGGACCTTAAAAAAAACCCAGGTTTGAATAAACTTGGTAGAGTTATAAAGTAATTTCAAAGATATCAATGATATGCACACACACATATATATGTATGTATGTATGTTTTAGTATTACTTACAGTCACTTACAAACAGACACTTTCAGTCTTCAAACACTTAAAATATTAACAATATTGCAATGGTTAGCATCACACTTCATATCTAAATGTCCTTAAGATGCACAAAACCAACAAATCAAACCAATAAAAAAATAGTTCTTAGCTCTGTAGTTTTAAAAGGACTCACATTTTAAATTCTGCAAAGAACCCAAAACTAGCTTAAAGCTAAATCATTGCAGTTAGAATCTAGTCCATTTTTGACATAGTACAGTCTTTCCACACCCAACTCTCTTACCCAGCAAAGTCATGCATGCATATATCCATATGGGGCAGGGAGGAGACCCAGGACTGGGTACAAAGCAGTTTAATGGGCTGACTACAAAGCTATGATAAGGAGGGAGTATAAACAGAGTTTCTCCTGTGTTGAAGCTTTCCAAACACTAATACAAAGTGACTTGATTTTGTTTATGGTGCGGGGCATGGATTGCCCACAAAGTTCTTTTTCACGGGATTCATTTGCTTAGTCCCCCCTCATTAAAGTAAATCTGATTACATTTCAGACTCATTTTTTTGAAGAGAGGGGAGCTAGCAGGGGGAGCTGGAACCACACACTTAGATAATTTCCATTCAAATCCAGCACAGTGGTCCTCTCAGCCAAGTCATACTCAGAGGACGGAGACAGCAGGGGAAGTTTTCTGCCATTCTTTGATAGGCTTCATCGGCTGGATGAAGCATGACCAATGATCCATAACCTTGAAAGGCCCTGGAAAAGACAGAATCATGCCTACATCACGTATATCCCCTCTACAAAAACAATAGGGGATACTGTTGCCGTTTGCAGGGGTGGAAAGAAAGAGCATTTAAAGCTGTAGTAACAAGGAGAAATTATTATCTTGGCAGGGAGGAAGGGGCTGTCTGGCAGAGGACATTAGAAGAGTTTAGGAGGTGAGGTGTCTTGTCCCCTCCCTGCCCCCAGCCCCCATCCTTTCCGAGACATTTCATTATCCAAGCAGCAAGTTCTTTTCTATGATGGGGAAGAAAGAAATCAATTGTGTTTTTTAAAGCTACTTGGAGGCCACAAAAGGTGCATTGTTTCAAAATGGGTTGAGGGGGCTGGGTGCTTTGGGGGGAAAGGGTTTAACTTATACCATCATTTTGTCTAATTATGCCTGATGTTATTCCTGTTGTCATGTGGGTTACTACAAAGCCAACTGCCAGCTTGTGTCCCTGAGAGCAAAGACTAAACTGTCACGCTTGCAAGGACACAGGGCTTGTTCCCCTCTGCCTCCTCCCCCTCCCACTCCGCCACAGGCGCTCACTCCTCCTTGGGGCACCCAAAGGTGGTGAAGAGATGTTGGGAAAAGAAAATCATGCAAAAACCATCCAGGAGATTTTTTTTTTATTTTCAATTAGGACAGAACTGCCAGGCTTGTATTGCGAGACTCCGGGCACTCCAATTAGACATCCGATCAGTTGTCTATTGCCAACAAGGGAAGATACAGGCCTCAGAGCAAAATACAGCAGGCCACAAAATCAGAGTAGCTACAACTATCACTAACTGAATAAAAAAATCAGCTCCATCAGTAAGATCCACCTTCTCAACAGAGGGCCAGCTCTAGCAGGTTCATGACTTTACAGTGTTCTGCTGGGTCCAACTTTCATCTCCTTCAAGGTTAGGGACCTCGCTGGTCTTCCAAGACACCCTCTGGTGATGTTCAGAAAACAGGCAGAGCTTGGGCCCTCCGTGAGAGGCTCTTCCAGTTGCATGTATCCTCTTGCCAGCTTGTTCCGCTTGGCCTTGTGAGGATGTCTCCCAATGGGGACTCTGGGAGAGGCTGGAATTCCAACTCTGCACCTCGATTTACACCAGCTGAAGCCAAAATACACATGGTTGGAATTCGAGCCGACTTTGGCAGACCATGCCAATCAAGTAAGGGTACCTAATAGCTGGGAATGGGTGAATTTGAGTCACAGGACATAAGCAACAGTCCAAAAGTGTAGCCCAATGTCTGAGGCAGCTTAGAAAACCCTTCTTTTGTTTGCTTTCATTTTAACATTTGTAAGCTACACTGCCTGCCGTCTCCTTGGCCTAGCAGGGCACACCATTTCACCTCTGATTTGAAGTGAACATTCAGACTCTTATATTTTGGGTAAAAATCTCCAGCCTAGAAGCACTGAGGTTCCCTGTAAGCACAGTCAAGGCCTTTCTAAATCCTACAGGTCTGAACAGTTTTTTTACAGTATTCTTCTCTTGTTTGCACATATCAGAAAACATGTATTTGAGGCTTGGTGGAAAAGCAGCTTCAGAAGCTAAGTTCTTGACTGTAAAAAGAGGCTACACAAGGGAATCTGTTCTGGCACTCTTCTTTTCAGAGGACCATGATCAGCTCTGGTTTATAAAGACATGTCACCTGCCCCAGTCACAGTCTCATCTAAGCACCTTCTGCAGTACTGTAATGAACATCTTTCATGTGACTGTTCTCCCACCTTCAAATAGCGTTCTGCTTTCGTTTTTAGTCTGTGCGGACACACATTGCTATACACTTATGCTAGTTACGACAAAGTCAAAAAACAGATGCTTAACTCTAAAAGCTGTCCTTGTTTTAAGGTCACCGACCTTCCATCCTCATACTCTCGTCTCTTTATTTTTTACACTGAATTACAGTTAAGAACATGGAAGAAAAAGTGGGTCTTGGAGTCAACTTGGAAGCTACCTGACCTGGTTTCTGTAGGTCAGACTTAGTGACCTTCAAAGCTAAACTATAAAACTCACCTTTACACAGCAGTTTTCCCCACCCAAACAAATGAGTGTTGGGACAGACATGCTGGAAGCTGCAACAATAGCTGTATTGATGGGGGGGAAGTTTTTATTGTAAGTTGGATTTAGGAATGAGTAATTATGCAAACAAGCAATTAACTAAAATAAATATGAATGGCTTCCTCTTTGGGGATGCTTTTAATTTGACTTGTAGCACAACCAGCATCAGGAGATTTCTCAGGGTTGAATCAACCCTTTAAACAAAGATAAAGGAAGCTTTGGCAATGAGAGAATAAATCCTGCTCTGTCTCTCCTATGCATCATTAAATACTATGCGCATGTGTATGCAATAGGGCCACTTTAATTTACAGAATCAGGAAATACATTAAAATACCAAAGATTTGAGCCCAGATAAGACCCACTTTATTGACCCACCATCTGCTGAGCAGCATCATTTTATTTATTCCTGCAAATTTCACTGATGCAGGACAGGACACTTTTTTAACTTTTTTTTTTTTTTTTAATTTTGGCGGTGGCTGTTTTCTTATTTCTTTCCCTGGTTCCTTTCCCCCACAGGCAGTGCTGTCTGCCTTATAGCTTCAGCTAGCACAGCTCATCAGAGCAGACACTTTGGAAATCCAAATGTTTCTGAGGTCAGTCTTTTCCTTCTGTAGTGTATCACCACCTTGTTTACAAGGGCTGTTCTGCCCCATGCTCTGCTGATGGAAGGCAGCTGCGCAGAGAAAGCAGTGCCAGATTCCAGGAATAAGGAGAGATCTTCATGCAAGAGAAAAGGCAGTCCTGCAAGTTTTTGAGTGGGAGAGAAGGCAGTGGCATATTATATACATCATCTTTCCCTACTCAAGAGCACCCTATCAGAAGGGAGTAGATTTAGATTTCCCTTCGGGAGCATCATGCTGATGAACCTTCAGACAGGATTTTGCTGGAGGTGCAATTGTAGCAACCACTGAAGTATTTTGTGAATTTCAAGTCAATTTGACATCAAGCCCACTGAAGGAATTTGACATTTTGGAAACAAAATGTTTTGACTTTGCATTCCCAAATGATTCCTTTCATTTTGAAATTCACCTGTATTTTTGAAAGATAACATTACAAAAAAAGTTAATCCCAAAGCGAAATTTCACGGATGGAAAAGGAATGAAATGTGCTGTTTAGAATGGAAACAATTCTCTTCTGTGTTATTCAGATCAGATGCCAAACTGAAAAATCACTATTTACAAATCTTTTTGTTTTCAACTGAGGTCTAGAGCCCCATCTCCTGGAGTCAGGTGATTATGTTGGAAATTTAATTTGGTTGCTTTTGACATTTCTAGCCCTTGTGGCTTGGAAGGAGAACTTGAAAATGTGTTTTGTGCATAACCAACACGATGACATTTGCCTGAGCCTCCACACATCCGGAAACAAGTTTCCTGCCTAGTGATCTGCTTCAAGTTTATCAAGACAATGTTAACTCCAAAGCCCACTTCTGAGGTTCCACCAGCATCACCCATGGAGTGCTTGCATAGGACTTTATGTGGCCAACCCTTAGGCAAACACAGTAATACTGTTCTTTCAGTTGTCCCATTGGGGCACTTCATAAGCTAAAAAAAAAAAAATACTCAACATGGGTAAGCCAGTTCTTCTATCCAGTTCTGCAGCTCTTTTGGCACCAAGACCATCCATTCCTCTGCTCAACTTTCAGTCACAATGATACTATATGATTTTGCAAAGTCAGTATTTTGTTGTTTCCTTCAAGGATTTGTATTCATGATCCTGGTTCACAGGCAACGCCCAGACATTGGTTCCAGTTCAGTGCTTACCCCAGGAAAGAGGAAACAACAGTGGGCAAGAGCTCTCATATTTCACGTGTCTCTGATAGCTGCAGACTGGGTAAAGGCCACCCTGTCTACAGCTACAGCAGTGCAGGGACGCTTTTACAGTATGGTCATCCACAGTGGTAAATTCAGAAGAGAGTGCAGTGCCAGTCCTCCCTAGCCTTGGTACTGCCCTCAGCAATCTGGAGGCTTTTCAAGACTGCCACTGCCTATCTATCTCAATTGATTTATCGTTACTCATGAAGTCATGGTAACTTCATGGTAAATCTGAGTTTTTCACAGCCATTTGGTCAAACTGGGCAGCTTTCAGGCTACCAGCAGCAGCTCAGAAACCAAGCTAGCTTACTAGTGATTTTGCTCCTCCTTCCTCTGAATCGTCTCCACTTTTTCTCTCTTCCTGGAAATGACAGCCTGAAATGAAGCTGTCTTCTCGCCACACTTTCATAACAGAACAAATCATCTAGAAAAAAAAAGTCTCTCGTCCCAAGGACAGAGGCTGCTGTTTAGGATTTCTGAGCTCCATGCTGTTCAGCTCACTGCTCTCCCACTGTCAGGCTTGCACAATTCAAGTCCATGACTCATCCCTCAGGACCCCCCACTGCAGAATGACAAGACTAATCCTTCCTCCTTTATCTAACTTGAAGTGGGGGTAGAGGTTGTAAATCAAGTCCAAGTGAGCTCCTTATCAAAACAAAGGAAAGGGAAAAAAAAAAGTTTCTTCATATGCCTTCTAAATAAAGCTGCTTGTCACAATGTGGGAATGAAGGGGTGCCATCCATATGCCCTGCTCTTTACTGGAACTCTCTCATAACAATAGCTGCAGATATACTGCAACCACCACTACAACACTCTGCTTGCCATTTGGACCCCAGAAACCTCCCATGACAGGTCTCATGAAGTATCTGACCTCTTTGATGTATTTAACTCTCTTCATAGATGCTCGGCTCTGCATCAGCTCGTCTCTCCTTTCAAGTCTATTCCTTTTCCTGTAGCAGTTCCTGTCATTCCCTGCAAGGCATTTCAGAAGAGCTAAGGCATCTCTGAAGAGTGTTGTATTCACACACCTTCTTCAAAATTCACTGAAATTCATTTGGTTCAGTCCAGGAACTAATGATTTCTCAATGCAGTGCTGTGGGCCTTTTTTATCTTCTCTCCTGACATATATCAAGCCTTCCCTAGGAGAACCTGAATTTCCTCCCCTTTGCAAAAACATTGTTGAGATACTTTTCTGGTTTTTTTTTTTTTTTTTTTTTTTTTTTTTTTTTTTTTTTTTTTTTGATACATCACCTCCAGGTTCTAGAGGAGGCCAAATGAAAGCCAGAGGAAAACCAGAGGAAAGGAACTAGTGCTGGAACAAGGAGATGGAGGCTTGGCACACCCAGCAACAGCATCAGATGTAAAGACAACAACAGAAAGTCACTGGAAAGGTGGCACAAGAGAAGAGAAGGAGATTTTAAAAAAGATAGTAACGGCAGACAATGCTAGACCTGATGGAAGGACAGGAAATATAAGGTGAGAAGTGTTAGCAGGCCAGGAAGAAGAGGAAAGACTATGAAGAGGCTGTTGGAGGAAAAGAAGGCTAGAACATTATACTGTCCCCTCTACTGAAAAATAAGGGGAACTACCCCATTTGGAGCACTTCCATTAGAAATTATAATTTCACTCACCTGCCTGCCCCATGCTCGTCCTCACACAAAATAAACTGGACACTGAGAATATCACTATTCCATACCCACAAAATCAACAGTGAGAATTCATTTAACCACTTGCAAAGAACATCACAGTTGCAAAGAAAGGCATAAGCATCCCTGGGAAATGACTTTGAAACTACACCATGTATTTCTCCAAACTCCGACTGCCTAAAAAGGTGACGGCCTTCCAGGGGAATGAAAAAGAGAGGATTTTGTGAGTGACATGTATATTGTCTTTGGGTGAGACAAGGTTGCTAATGAGGCATGAGGAAGAGACCCCAAATTCCACCCTGGATCTAGGGCACACTTCTCAACTGCCAGGCCCAGCTTTTACACAAGCAGATGAGCACTGTACATCCAGAACTTGCCTCAAGCAGTTGTTTCAAGACAGCAGGTTAGAGACCCTCCCAAGCAGCACCCTTACATTTGTGGTGAGCAGCTGGGTACAGGTGCAGAAGGTGGCTGAAGCAAGGACACACAGTGTGTCCAGACTGCCCCTCCGTGAGCAGCACAAAGGAGGAGACAAAGTGTGGGAGAAAAAGCAATATCTTTGATTAAAACAGGCCTTATCTGACTTCATCACTGCACAATTCCTACTACCTCTGCCCCATGCAGCTTCTGCTTGCTGGAGTCATGCAGATGATCTGCTGGGGGTGTGCAGTGGAGAGCTGCAATCCCGGCTTGCCAATTTTCTGCGGAATAAAGAAGGTTTAACTTCAGAGACTGAAACATCAGCTACAGTGCAAGTGAATCTGGTTACTGGAAAGTCAGGACCCAATATGCATTTCTAATGTTTCAGGGGATGATGCTGTGTTAAAGATGATAGGATAGCAAGCCAGCTGGTGGCTTTGCAGCACTTGGAAAGGAGCTGGGGACAAAGTTCCTGTTTATGCAGAAGTGACTGAGTAACCAGTAATTTTGGGAAGAGAGTATTACACACTCCTAAAGAGCAGTCTTCCACTGGGAGTTTTTCAGTTTGTGGTCAGTTGTTGCAGTGTGAGATTCACAAGCTGCTATCCAATATGCCTCAGGCTCAGGTCGTGACTGAACAACTCGGAGAAAGTCCCCCAGAAACAGCAGGGAATTGGGTTCCTGGCAAACAGGAAACAGATTTGGGACAGGGACGTGACATGTATATGGAGTCACACAGCAGACACATCCACAAGCACAGGAGAGGAACAGCACCTAATGAGAAAGGCTGGACACGTGTCACCCTGAGTGTGTAGTGGGGGAGGTACTCTCCACCTCCCATAAGCTCTATCTGCACCTCTGGACCTCAGCCAGTTGCGTATTACTACCCAGAATATTGTGCTTTGCCTGTCCCCCCTTGGCTGCCAACTTTGGTCATTGGTCTATGACCAGCTTGCTTTTGGGCTTCTTGCTGTTCCTCAAGGCGCTGAGGAAGGAAGAAGCGAAGCATGTTCTGGAACGAGAAGGGACAGGTCAAGCCCAAGTTTGTTTTACCAGAGGATCGGGACTGTGCAAGTCGGACTCACCATGAGCATCGTTTGGAGGCTGGGCTTATCTGCAGAGGCATTAGGAGGATGTCCCTGCCACTCCTGGCAGGCCAACGGCTGCTCTGGTTGGCAAAGCTCAAAAAGCTGCCCCCAACAAGCCTTGCCCCCATGAGAGCTGGGAGGCTGCAAGAGGGCTGCTGTGGCAGCAGGAGGGCCCCAAGGCCACAGGGCTCTCCACAGAGCCATGCCAGGAGCCAGGACCCTGCGGGAGCAGCGCCGACCCCGGGCAGGGAGCCTGGGAAGGGAGGGTGGCTTGCGGAAAGGGAGGGATGTTCAGAGCCCTGGGGTCCTGGCCAGGGGCCAGCATGGGCAATTTAGGTTCGCAGAAACAAAACTACCCCCGCGCACACATGAAGGACTCCTTCATCTTTTTCCCCATCCAACTCATTTTATTGTTTTGATAATGAGCCCCGGGCAGGGGATGCTGCTCCTTTCGGGAGCACCCCTGCCCCTCCACTTTTCAAAGCAAGAAAATGTTTGATGCAAGTTTCCACTTGCACCAAGGCAAAGCAGAGGGAATTCAGTGGCACAGAGGGAGCAAAAGTCTCATTTCATGGGGGGCAGGCCATGTTCACCAAGTGATGCTGTGGCTGCAGCCCTCCTCAGCCTCACTGTGGTCATGATCTAATGCATGGTTTTTTTTTCGCTTTTCTGAGGCTTTCAAGGTAAAGGCCCCCTCTCCCTCCAAATGCTAAAAAAAAAAAAAAAAAAAAAAAAAAAAAAAAAAAAAAAAAAAAAAAAAAAAAAAAAAAAAAAAAAAAAAAAAAAAAGAAAGAAAGAAGAAAAAAATAAAACGTTTAAAATAAATTAAATAAAAATAATTCAGCTAGGCACTCCACATGCTAGAATTTGTTCAAGGGATAAACCCGCAAAAGGGCTGTCAAGTCTTTAATA
This sequence comes from Nothocercus julius, assembly GCA_013398735.1. Classification (NCBI taxonomy): domain Eukaryota; kingdom Metazoa; phylum Chordata; class Aves; order Tinamiformes; family Tinamidae; genus Nothocercus; species Nothocercus julius. Next base: position 4,701,581 of record VZSV01000018.1, read on the forward strand.
GGAAGGGGGCAGTTCTCTGGGGGCTGTGCTATGCTCAGGTGCTAGGAAATCTGGGTAGGAACCCACGTTCAGTGTCTGATACAGCAATTGCTTCAAGTTTAAATATCTAAGAAAAGAAAGGAATACACCTCTCCATGCAGAAATAAACTTCTGTCAATATGTCCAACTCTCCCAGTTTACTGCTTTTTTCCTACATTTGTCCTGGAAACTTGCCAAGCAATGTACGCTAAATGTAAAACATTGCAGTCTTGCGACTGCTTTTCTTCGCTTTTTAACATCCAGTGTCAGGGACAAGGCTTTTTTCCTTGTTTTACTTATTTTTCCCAAAGGAGCAAGGCAGAGCTATTCCTCCTGCGAAGAAGATTAGGTCCTGAAAAAAAATTTTTGCCATTGCGTGCCTGGCTTTACATTTCTTCCTTTCTCAGCTCTGAGAAGTGCTCTGCTTTAAAAGAATAACATGGCGTGCAGATGCCTATAAATGGAAGATGAAATTGTTACTATTAAGCCTGGGCCCTGCCAAGGCAAACAAGTGCAGGGCAAACTGTGTGTGCAAAAGAAGGGAGCTGAGAAAACTCGAAGTCAGCTGAATCATAACTTCACTTTAATTTTAACATCACTTAAAACTACATAAACACAGCCATCTTATTAATAACAAAACTAGCTCCTCAGCAGAGCTGTTGTTTGGAAAGCCAAGCCCGCGTACATGAGTGCAATGAGAAGAATCTTGCAGGAGAGACGTGCCTTCCAAAGCTGTGTTTTAAATTTAAAATAGTTGGGATGTCTGAGACACAGCAACTTTGCAGGAGCTACGAATAGCATTTGATGTCTCGGCTGCGGTTTTTCAGGGTCCTGACCTGCACAAGCCTCCGAGCTTGTCACCATCAGCGCAAGGAATAAGAAAGCCATGGGGCCAGCTGCTACCTGCTCTCAGGGACATGGTTCCCCTCAACTGGAAAGTGCTTGCCAATCCCGGAGGCCACCTAGCCCTGCTTTCTGAGTGGAGGCCTGATGGAGGAGGAGGATGCATGACGGCTCCTGTGTTGTTCTCCTTTCAGGCTCTGTGAGATGAGCGTGACCTTGAAAGAGTAAATCACATATGCCCACATTTAAAGTACATACCCCTCCATTGCACATGCAGAAGTCAACAAGAGGTGCAACAGTATAAATCTGCAGTGCATTTCTCCACCTACAATTTGAGTTGCCTTTGAGGGCTTTCTGTGGGTGATTTGAAAACTCACACGATGCAAAAGTGAGCAGGCTCTAGGTGTGCACCATCCTGAGCATTTACAGCTCAGTCCTACTTCTCTGTCTGCTGTTTAGTGAAATGGAGAAAATACTGCTTTACAAATTGGGGGGTAAAAGTGATGAAGATGCGGGAATGATCTGTAAGAGCTTTGAGATACTCCATAGCAGCCAGCAGAGCAAAGCGAGAGATTTTTACTGCTGTCTTCCAGGAGTGATTTGGTATCTGCAGTGATCTGATAATCATCGGGTGAGGAGTGAGAGAACACTGGTACAAGGCTCGTTCTTTATTACTTCTGACATTTTATAACGGCAAGCTGGCTCAGCAACTCCTCTAATATATAGCCCCTAAAGCAAAGATGCAATTCCTAACGCATTCTTAATGAAACTCCCCTGACTTCCATGGCCTGTGTTAAAGCTGAATTTGGCCCTGCCAGTGAAGTACATTTAGATTTCCAAACTGAAAACTGCCTCTGGAATCCAGAGAGACTTGAAAAACTCCCAGAGTCCTGGAGTACAGCAATGAGATTTATGTTTTTCTCTGACTTTTCATTACTCAGTAATACATTTGTAGGGCCAAAGTAAAGCCAGATCTGGCATTCTCTGCTGCTGATTTCTCTACTACCCAGGGAAGCAAAGGACAGTGTAGACTGGACCTTTAATGCTTTAAGCCCCAGTAGAGCTTTCCTGGGGTATTTTCACAGCCTCTGGAAAGAATGTATACATGGATGTTTGAAATATAAGGACTTGACACTTTCTCTCTCCTCAGTCTGGAGAGCCACTAGTGACACAGGTTCCTCTGCGAAGACTGAGCACTAACGCCAAAAAAAGCTCCTTCTGTTATTTATTTGTAGGAAAGGAGCACCTCTGGGCTCCAAGTGGACGGCGGCTCGGTTATATTGGGCGCTCTTTACTCACTGCCCAAATCGGTCCCAGCTGTGGAAGAGAATGATGGCTGAAGAGATAAGAAAAGCAAGTGAAAGGAGGAAAGCGGCACAGAGAAGGTCATACGGAGCGAGCGCAACTGAGCATGGGCTCAAGGTTTCTCAGCTGCACAGGCAAACTAAAAATTAGTAAATACAGGACAGCGTACGAATCAGAGAGCCGCAGAAGTGCACAGGACGGGAAGGCTTTTCTATATATAAATTCAGAGCATCGCATCCCCTCAATACCTCTGATGAGTGTATCAAGACATCAGGTGTCTTGGATGCTTGTGACAGGGCTTTGGAGTCAAGCATTGTAGTAGGGCAGTATTTCTCACCTGGTTGGGCATGAAGCACTTTCACACAGTGGGATGTGAAATTACTTTGGGTTTTTTTATTTCATTAGTTTATGTTCTTACATGCAAGCACACAGACAAAATGAGAAAAATATTAAGATGAACAGGCAAGGGACTATCTTCTTTTTATCAAGCTTGAATGAAGCAAGTGAATGAAAATGATTGTGGCCACCCTGACAAAATGGTCACTGGCTTTTCTCTTTCAGGAGCAGTAGTCACATTAACAAAGGTTGAGAAGCCCAAAATTGAGAGATCTCTGGAGGCCTTTGTCAGCTCCATTTGTATGACTTTATGATCTGAAAATGGCTTGGGATTTTTTTATTACTTTGGTATTGCTGTTTTGCCTCTATTCCCATTGTCTAAATGTATTCGTGGGTAGTCTGTACCAAGCTGTTCTTGTGCCAACATTGTACAATAGTTTAAATAGCTCTCTTTCCTCCCGAGTAGTTAGGCCCCTGATATATCTGTGGAAGCCAGTCCTATCTTTTTTAGCTTTCATTTCAGTAAACCCAAGAAGCCAAGCTGTTGCAGTCTCTGTCCGTAAGTGCCCTCTTCTCCTGACTGTTACAGTAACCCTTCTCTGCACCTCCTGTTCTGTTAGCATTGTTAGCATCTGTCTGACCACGATGAGCTGTCTGGACATTGCAGCCACTACACACCTTCTCCGTCTGCTCTCCAAAGGCTCCTGAAAATCCTACTTTGAGGTCAAATCTTTGTGTCCTGTCTTCCTCTTTAGGTTGTCCCTGGCCAGTGGCACAAGCTACTGAGGCACCAACCTTTCTCTCAGCTGGTGTTACTCCTTGGTATGCCTTAAGCTTTAGATCTCTCCCAGGCGCCAAAGAGGAATTAGCCTATAGAGGAGGATTTACTTTGTATTGGGTCCTGAGCAAAAATACCATATGGAGGACAAGCTGAAGAGGGGCCCCTGCTTGCGGAGCACAGAGAGCAAATGTCTTGCTGCTGACTAGCTGGAGAACAGTAATAACTGCAAAGGAAAAGAGAAGCAGACTGAATATAGAAAAGACACCATGTACTAAAAAAAAAACCATAGCTGCATTTAAAGAGAAAGGGGAAATTCACACTCCAGGAAGGATTTTATTGTTTGCATTTGTAAGACACTAAGCATTTTTAATGATGTGTTAATGACCATATCCTATTCAGAAGGGATTCATCACACTGTCCTTTCTCTGTTTAAAAATGAAGCATCTAGTCCTAGCTGCTCGTTTAGGATTCCTCTCTCATGATGGGATGGAGATCTGTCTCTTGAAGAAAGCTCTCTAAGACGGGTGGGATGAACTGCCATCCAAAGCTGTCAGTCTCTTTCCACTACTAACTGTAGAAGGACATCTAAGCTTCTCTGCAGCTGTGCCTTGCAGTCCTACCTTAAACAGTGGTTATCCCTCCTGGCTTGGCCAGGGATTTGAAAAGCCTAGCTTGAGTTGTCCCAGAGTTAGGAATCTAGCCAAAATTCAGAGATGGGAATCCTGCTGTTAACACTATTAAAAAATAGATACAGTCACCCAATTACAATCACATATTATGCTCCCTCCCCTTCCAGACTCACATATTCACCACCATAATTCAGCTGAGGAAAAACATTTGGTGCTTCTTTGCTCTATAAGTCACCTTCCCCCTGTCCAAACAAAAATTGCTACTGACCATATCCACTCGCTGCTGACCTGGACCGGACTGGTTTGATTTAAAGGGGTGGTTTAAAAGCAAATGTCTATGGCATTTGCTAATGTGTGAGCCAAGAGTTCCCAAAGGGTCCAGTTGTATGTCCAGCTCACTGGTGCTGAGAGAGGAGCATTCTATGAGAAACCATCGCTTTTTGTTCTCTGATACATTGGGGAAAACTAGAAACTCAAAATCCTGAGTGAACATTGACGATGGCAATCTTTATTTTAAATTCTTAAAGGTAGGTAGGGACTGCAAGGTTGGCTGCTATGAAGGATTGTCTCTACTTCTCATTCTGTGAATCCTCAATAAACAGGACTACAGAAAGTTAGAGCTAAATCAGCTAAAGCCCCTGCTTTCACCATCATTCATGCCAGACAACTCCATTCACGGCTCCAGGACATCTTAAAACTAGCTATCCTTTTTTTTGCTGGTGTTGCACCCACAGTGGACTTGTTTCAGACTTCCTCCCCTCTGCTGCTTAGAAACACTTTTCTGATTTCGAATTTCTAATTTCATCCATGGCTGACTTTGAACTTTATTATTTCTTTTTTAATCCATAAAGTACCCCCAACAGTCTGAACAGTTCCCCATTTAAGGTTTTGAGATCTCCAGACTTTGGCACAAATCAAGTCACAGCTAAGGACATTTTCTGCTTTGCATAGTAAAGGAAAATGGACTTTGTGGTTCAGATATTACTGTGACCTGAGTGCTGTGTTGGAAGACATGTTTTATATAACAGCCGTTTTATCTGCAGCATTAGTCAGAGCTGAGTTTTCTCTGTCCTTTGTCCTGGGGCTCTGTTTTTTGGCACCACCTGACATTTGACTCAAGAATCAGTCAGTATTTCCGTAATGATTAACCCACTGATTGTGAGCATTCATAGCTCAATGTTAAATATGGGAATACTTTGATTTCACAGATGCCGAGTGACCGTTGCTAACCAAATAAAAACGTGCCTTGAAAGCCACCCTCCAGGGCACCGGCAGTCCTTCAGGGCGGCCTTGCCAGACACTCAGGAGAGCTCTTTCTTCTGGCTGTGGTACACAGCACTCCTGATACAGTAATTACAGTTTAGAGAATAAGGGGTGATTGGATTCAATGGCAATTTCCAGGAACGTGTTTAAAAAAAAAAAAAAAATGTTGGCACTGGAGAAAAAAATGAGGGAAATGACATTTTCAGGGGAATTCAACATCTTGCAATATACAGTTGTGTTCAACTTTAGGGCATTTTCTGTCCCTTTGAAAACCAATTTACTTCTCCAGAAATGCCAGCAGTTTTCATTTTTAGCTTCTCTGAAATGCTTGGGGATTGTTTTTAATCTTCTGAATGTTTTCAAAAGAAAACATGGGACCAGAAAGTTATTTCAAGAAAACAAACAAATGAGACCAAAATGCCTGACTATAAAATGAAACATTTCAGGTTTTCTTCCCTTGCTATACCCTCAGAAATTAGGAAAATTTTGGATTTTTCTCCCTCTCTCTATTTTTCAGTAGTGAAACTCTTGTTTGGGAAATATTCGTGGGAGGTACTTAGAAGCTCAGTGTGGATTACAGGTGCATCAGGGCAGCCAGTGGCTGTGGAAAGACAGTAAGTTTGGAAATGTTCTGTCCTTCTCTTTTTCTAATTCAGGTCTCTTCGTTTGTATTCAGGCAGATAGCAAGAAGTGAAATGCCAGAAAAAGCCAAATACTTCAACATAAGAACTGCTAAGGGCTTGAAAATTCCTTGTTATCTTTAGTGGCAGATATTCTGCAAGCAGGAAAAACAGCTCTTTCATAATTATTGTTCCACATAGGTGAATCATTGCACTGAGTCTGATGGAGCAAAACTTTCCTAGTGCCTATAAGTCATGGAAAGACTCTGAGAAGAGGATGCAATGGTAACGAGTGCAACTAGGAGTGAAAGAACATATTCTCTAGGCTCAGAGCACTCAAACTAGGAAGAGTCTGCTGAAAGAGAGAGAGAAAAAAAAAAAAAAAAAGCGGGTCAGAATATGGACCTGCTACTCCAGTGATACATCTCTGACCTGGAATGACCGTATATATGGGTCCAGGAGATCACGGGATGTTTGTAAAATAGATCTTCTGTCTTGTGTAAGCAAGAGGATAAAATTATCCTGGCAGCAGCTGTTGTTTCCCAGAATGAGGATCAAGGCTGGCTGTTTTTCTTGCAGTGTTCAAGACATCAGGCTTTCCTGTCCTCATGATTCTGCAGCTCTCATCCTATGCAAGTAGTCTCAAACATGCACACATACTCGTTCCTCCCTGAAACAGTATCTACGCTACCATGGCATAAGGTTCATCTTAACATCTCACACCATGTAAATCGGCTTCCTTACTGGTTTCTGAAAAATAAAAAGCAGTAGAGGGAAGTATGAGGAACATGGAGTAAAGAAGGAAAAAGAGGAAAAACAGGGTAAACTGAGCGACTTTGGCAATATAATAGTGTCTTGCAGCATTCCCAGGACTTGGATGACAGACAGGTCAAAGCTTCTTTATAAAAAGCTAGAAGCTAAATCCCATTTCTAGTTTCTGAAGAGGACATGGGCTTTTCCAAAGTCTTATTCAAATGTGTGCTCAGCTAGAGCTGTGAGGACAATCCCACACGTGAGGACAGCAGGCGGGTCATTCAGACGGTTGGGAGAGGAAGCCGAGTGGCTGGAGGAACAGATGTCTCGCCACGTGACGCCCAACAACCCGGCACCACCGGAGGAGATGAGAGAGCCGGAGCCACGCGGGGCTCCCGCTCTGGCAGGCTGTGGCCTTCTTTGGGGCTTGCTGCTTTGCCGGCTCCCTGCCATCCCCACACAGCCCCGTTCCACGTCGCGCCTGCACTCAGCAAAGATAAAATGCCTTTGCACCACACCATGAGACCCCCCCTGTTCCCCTTGTCTCTCCAGAGAGTCCACACACTTTGGTTGTTGTTTTCCTGGGCAAAAGGGAGGGCGAGTAGTAGATTTGCTTTGTTACTGGCAGCGCTTACCACCAAAGCGTGGGCCTGCATCTGCCATTGAGATAAATCAGAGGAGATGGCAGGGTGATCAGGCGAGCATCTGACCAGAGCTGTAACAGCACATTTAATTTACAGGCAGGAGGAAGGTTTAATATTTCCGTTCTTGTGTAAGTACACTCATGCAGCATTCCTCCACCTTTCTCCCAGGGAGCCAGGCTAATTGCCACGGGCTATGGAGCAGAGCCCAAGTCTATTTTTTAGGCACAGTAACGAAGCAAACAGTTATGAGTTCAGTAAGGGCCCAGAATATCATTGGTTGAGGGGGCAAGGGAGCACCTGTCTGGCTGGACTGTATTTATTGCAATATAAAAGTGTACTCAGACAATAAAGAGGTGTGCAGCCAAATACTGGCTGTGACAGGCAAGATGTAGCAAGTTTCCAGTTTCAATGAGGCCTTCACGACCTGGCTCCCTGAGCTTGCAGTCTCCATCACCCAGATCCAGTGATTTCTGGATGTGTCCCTTACTATTTCTCATACTAGAAGCAGTCTCCTGACCACTGACCTGGGGCTCCTCCCCAGTGCCACAACCCTGGCTGCAGTTTTTGCTTCATCAGGCTCAGGGATAAGAGCATCACTTCCATCCTGTCAATAATTTCACTTTGTTGCAATTTGTGGATTTCTGCAGTGCCTGGGGCAGTGTCTCCTGAATTATGACTCACTCCTGGTGGGAACAGGAGAAAGCAAGGGTGTCTGTCAGCTGTGGGAAAGCACTGCCTCCCTCTCTTCGCCATTGCTCACTGCACTTGTGGGAATAATGCCCTTGGAATACACTGCGGCTGGCCAGATTATCAAAGATCTTCAGAGGAGATCTTTTCACACGGTGCAAAGTGCCAGCCACTGAACAGCTAACCTGATATTGAAGGACACATTGCATTACAGCCTCTGAACTGTCTTTGTTTTAAAAGTGCTGCCTTTTGTGTCTAACTCTCTAACTTTCCGTCTCTTTTTACGTTCTCTGGGGCCATTCTCTGTATCCCTTTTTCAGCCCTTATTCTCCTCTTCAACTGCCAGACAGCTTCTCTCTCAGTGACATGACCATCATGTTGTGGGTTCAGCTCACTGAATCTGAATTTTGGGCATATATTCTAAACTGGTCATCTAAACTCCTATGGCTGAAGCAGAAGGAGACATTCGAGAAGACTTCTTCCCCCACCATTTTGATTTCTCAGTTAGGCTTGTTCCAGCAACTGTAGAAGATGCTCATTTATGCAAGCCATCCATTTTTAGGTAACCAGACTATAGTGAGATGAATTCTGCCCTTACTGTCAACAAAAAATGAAATAGGAACTTTCTCCTATAGCTTTCTTTCTACTTTTTAAAAGACCATAAACACGTAGGAGGTTTGGGGCTTTTTTTTTCTTGGAAAAAAAAGGTTTGGTATGACTAGATCATTAGGAAAGATTAATGACAGTACCCAATAGGATGTTCCACCTTCATTTCATGTTGCAGCTGTTACTTGAGCTGCCATCACTAGATGATACAGCTGCTGACCTGCTCAGTTTATGCGAAGGCGACAGGAATCACTGCAGTGAAAGCTGTGAATTTGCACTGCTTGTCCTGGAAATCAGGCTCTCTCTACCACCATATATCCTCAGCACAACCAGGAGCCTTGCACAAGGCCTGGCCAGTGGGCTAAACTGGACCTTTTCACTAACAAGGTCCCTTTTAAAACATCATATCCACAGGATTCACTTCATCTAAGACTTGAATACAAATACATAACAGCAGGATGAGGCTGTTCTTTCTGGCAGATTTATTGCATGGCCTATGGATCAGCTAAGGATGGACTATCCTCTGTTCAGCATGGCACAAATGCCTTTCCTTGACCTTTCTACTATGCAAAAGGCGGGGGCATGGTTGTTTAACAGCCCTCATGAATATCACATAACCCTGTAGGGAGCGAAGGGAAGAATATTGCTTCCAGCTTAAGCCGGTATTAAATCTACATTACCAAGAGCTAGCGTTTGATAGTCATGAGTTCTGCTTCAGAAATCAGGAATTCAACTTAAAATGATAAAGAGGTATATAACATAACAACACATGAAAGAGACAGTTGTTCGATTTCAAGTTTTTCAGCCCTTAAAATAGAAGTTTCTTATTGTACTGACCAACAACAAAAGTTAAGGAGTCCATTATTATTCTTTCCTAAAGCTGAGAGGATATGCAATTATCTGACTCCAGGAGCAAGGATATTAGGCAAAACATCCCGAGTCTGGGGAGAAGGTACAATTTTAATGAAGGAGTTTGATTAAAGGATACAATTCTGCCCTTCTTCCCCTCCACCCCAAACGTTAAGGTAGAAATGTGAACCCAGATCAATTTAAATCATGGCTTCAGGCTGTAGGGTTTTGGCCCAGTCAACACTTACTGTTAATATCAAAGCATGAACAGTTTTTTTCATGCAGAGCACTACTTTTTTTTTACTCAAAAAACACCTCCTTCTCTGACTGCAACTAGATGAGCTCTTCAGGCAGGACAGGGTTGAGTAAAGAGATGACCATCCCTGGACCCTTGCTGCTCTCCTCCTCACACCACCAGTTCTGACCATGTCCTGAGCTTAGCTGGCACAGGTAGCTGTCTAACCACCATCACACAGCTTGGCCACAGCAGCCCACAGTGCTCTCTGGACTAGTTACATGCAGCTGAGCTGGTCAACTGGGAAGGGAAAGGGGGCAACAGAGATGAGCAGCTGGAGAGCAATAACCTTCTAAGGGGACCAGCTGCCACTAGAACAGCATGTCTGATCACAGCTTTGCTGCCAAGCATCTGTTTTCCTCCTATCTCCTGATATGATCCAGTTTCTTTGCTCTGACTGCTCTTGCCTTCATTTCAAAGACTGTGTTTCTCCGATCTATATGCATCTTCTTGGGTGCAGAAATGGCTCAGCAGCTCCACAAGCCCTGACAGTGTATTTGAGAATTGCCCTTCACCCCGTTGTGTTTGTTCTGACTAACAATGTCATGCCAGACAGGCTTAATCAAGCTCCTTGAACAACTAAAATCTTCAGGGAGTCCAAATTTGTGTATTTTCCTAGGCAGAGTTATATCACACTGAGTGTTGAATGACAGCTAAAAACCACATCTGGATCTTGCTCTATTATAATACATCCACAGCCCTAAGGCGAAGCAGTGTGGTTTAGTGATTCATGAAACCTGGATTTTATTCCCAGCTCTTCCATTGCCTGCTTGGGTGACCTTAGCTAAGTTATTTTATTCCCCGGTGCTTCCATTTTGCTATCTGTGAAAATGTGGGAATCCATACTGTCCCCAGCCAAAAGTGCTTTGATGTCCTCCAAAGGCAAATGCCAAACAGTATTGCTGGGAGCCTCAACCCCACGTGTCATTTCCATAGGAGTTGCACACAGGTTAGCTGCACGCTCTATCCCTTTCCCCCGTACACACATGCAGTTGCCCCCACAGCTACGTGTGCATCTGCAGGCTCCATGAGGCTGTCTCATTTCTTTCCTCCTGTGCCATAACTAGCCAGGCCTCATGCAAGCAGGTAAGCAGAGCTGTGAACCACAGTTGCACTCCCTCTGCTGCGTGCAATCCATGAGCAGAAGATATCCCAGAGCATGGAGCAGCATCTGGGGACCCTGTCATTCCACCTGCTATGACAGACATGTATTTCATGGTCTGCTCTGCTAGTCTGTGCATATTAGAAGAGACAGAAGCAGAGAGGTCTCTTCAGGGCTGGAGTAGGGTGGACTGAACCTCCCAGTTTCCCTAGAGTAAGAAAAATCCAACAAGAAATTCTCGGGGGAAAAAAGAGCAGTGCCTGTGACATAAAAAGTTCTATTCTATGGAGGGGTGGTAACCACAGCCAACTCTTCTGTGGGTCACTATGAAGATGTGATTGGTTCTGTGTACATTACATGGCCCATCTATCTGTGACCTGCTGAAACACAAACAGTTAAGCTCCCAAAGACCGACGGGTGACAAGCCCTGCCTTTCCTTTGAGAAATATTCCCATATTCCCAGTTACAACCCACTAGATAACAACCTTGAGCTGAATGTTATCACGACTGAGATTTCCCACCACAGCAACATACAGGATACTTTTTTGGTTTAGTACCCACTCCAAAAAAGAAAAAAAAAAAATGCATACAGCTAAATAAAGTGAAGGTTCACAGATCTGACAAAGCCTTTCAGTGGGAATCTGGGACGCTTTTCAAGTGTTACCGACTGCTTTATTTTCCCATGGCTCTTTCCAAGATAATAATTGCTCCGCAGATGTTTCCCTCAGGACACTGAGATGTTCAGGTACCGGGGCGAAAGCTGAGGCTTTGGGCTATTGTTCACAAAGCTACTGTTACCTGCTCTGTCCTTACAGAGTGCAGCCTTTTCCCATCACAGAATTTCTTAGGCGTCTAGTTTATCAGAAACACTGTAAATTTGAGCCCGCGGGCTAATTGTGCCTGATTTATGTGAATGACGCGGTTGTGTCTGCATGCAACGTGAATAAGAAAGGGAAGGCGCTTTATTTCTGCCACACATGGTAACTTACACATGCCCAAATGCACAACTCTGAAAGAAATACATTACTTGGCACTTCTGAAAGTCAAGGTACTTGGACATCTGGAAAGCTTTGAGCTTCCAACTTTTGACACTTCACTAACTTTTATATAGCTGCAAAGATCAAAAGTGTAATAATGAATTGTGTTTACTTTGCTGCCTCATGTGGCATGCTTAAATTGGCAGAATCTCCCTTTTCTGGATATTAGGGAACCACACTGCGAGGAAGGAACCTTCCTTCTTGTCCCCATTGTCACAGAGAAGATGGGAGTTACCTTCCTTCCTAGTAGCACCTCCTTCCTAGTAAGGCCTTTGCCTCCCTCTTTCAAAAACAGGGCCCTTCAAACAAGTGAGTCAGGCCTTGGGAACAATTGTGCCATCACACGGTAGGTGTGAGGCCTGTAAAACCCAGCTCCACGGGCCTCATGGCAGTTTGGGCAATGTTTGTGACTGCTTGTGGTGTGTATGGTTATACAGACCAAGGTGACGGGAGGAGGAGGTCATGCTGCCGGTGTAACCGCTGGGCATCTCCTGTTAGGCCCTGCCTTGGTAGACCAGCTGGCCAAGATGTTGGACATGCTCACCGCAGTCATGCTAAGTGATATATGGACTAAACCTACTTCCAAGGAGCAGGGGCGGTAGATTTGAGAAACTCTGTGGCAGACCTCAACTAGCAGTGGGGATGGCTGTGTTGAGTGAGGGCTTCATTACACTGGGGAGTCAAACTGCTCCCCTTGAACTAACCTCCAAGCTGTGCAGCAGACACTGAGTCTGGCTTCCAAGTTGCCTGAAGTCCAAAGCAGTGAAGATCTGGCCGAGGGCTGCAACTTACCTGTGATACCCTGTGGGAAAGCGGAATATTGTCCCTTTCCTATCATCTTTCCTCTCCAAAAATGACGACAACCTAATAATTCCTCCTCAAAACCTGACCATGAAGCTGTTTTGGTAACCAAGAACAGTTGGTGCGCAGAAAGATTTCTTCCCTTGCCGCATGGCAGCTTTTATTGAGCATCTACAAAATTGGAAAGAGCAACTTACTCTCCTTCCTCTGCTGCTTTAGGCCCAGCCAGCCTGCGTGTCCTGGGCCGCACGCTGCCCAGCACAACAGGGAGATTTTTTTCTCTGCAAGTGCAGGGGATAGGAAGGGGAGTGAGAACCCCTGAATGCAGCTGTGAAACTTGGCTTTAATTTGGTTGGGCAGAGCATTGAAAACTGCAGAGGTCTGGCCAGGCAGGGATTTGTACAGAGTTAAAAGAAAAATATACGCTGCCTTACATTGCTCTTTTAAACTGGTCTTTCTTTGCCTCTCTTGCATATAACAATGGAGAGAATATTTTCTGCCTAGTCACATTCTCATACACTCACAAACCAGCCTGGAAAAGAAGCCAGATATATCACTTGGGATTTTATCCAACAGTCTCCTAGAAATAGAAAGCCAACAAGAGAAAACACTTGGTCACTCACTGCCAGACTCCAGGGCCTCTGTCTGAGCTCAGCTCCTTGGAGCCAAAGCGGTCACTGTAATGTCAGGACATTGAATTTCATCAAAGCCGTGTTCACTGCAAGGAGCGCTGCTTGCCAAGGCAGCCAGCCCCACAGCTGATCCAAGGGGGTGATCTTTGATCTTCAAAGCACCCTGACAGCATGCCGCAATGCTGAGAGCCTCTACTGCTGCCTGGTTTGGGCCGAGAAAGTCAATGCTCTTGCACCATAGAAACAAGCAGGAGATGTTTTCCGTGCAAGAGTCTCTTCCCAGAAGCTCCTTCCCGGGAGTATTGTTGCCGCAGGCTGAGTATACACAAGGGGCTGGGCAAATGGGCAAAGCCTTTTTTTTTTTTTTTTTTTTTTAGGACATACAGGCCAAAATCCAACACTACCTTCCTTCCCTAGTACATCAGGATTCATCTTGGACAAGCACCTTTTGAAGGATCTCTTTAAACATCATGAATAGATTCATCCTCCCAGAGAAGCTGCTGAAACTTACCAGGCTGGACTACTTCACAGTCGCCTGTTTTATAAGCAAGCATACAACTCTCTTTGCTTTCACATTGCATAATCTTGTAGGAGAGGGAAAAGGCAAGAGGAATACCTCCTTCCAAACAATCAGCTAATTAATTAGCACATGCCTGGGTGTAATGCTTTCAGCAAAGCCTTGTCTGTGTGCTAATTAGTATCATTAGCTGGTGCCCCAAGGAACAAGCTTTGATTACCCTTCTCTTAGTGATTATACCGGAACAACTAGACAAATGCTCTCATTGGTCATAAAATTATCTCAGCTCTTTTTAAAGCCCATCTACAGCCTTTAACACTCTGACCTGCTGTGCTGATGAGTCATCCATGTACTGACTGAAAGAGATCCTTCTTATTAGTTAACACCTGCCGTTAGATGGCCTGGCATGCAGGCATAGAAAAAATACAGCCTTTCATGAGGTTAAGCTTTTCCTGTAGATTTACATACTCTTTTTAGCCCTAGCTGTGGTCTGACGGAGAAGGTGCATTTGGCTGGATTGTGCTGTCAGAAGCCACCCTCTAACCCAGATTCCTTGATCCTGCTTCTTGAGCAGGCTGCGTAGGAAGAAATTAGTCTGATCTCTGTTATTTTACTGTCTTTGGATACGTGGGACCTGGAACCCTCGGATCTCCTTCTAGCAGACAGCAATCTCCAGGCACTTGGGTCCTCCAAGGCATATGCAGGGAAGAGAAAGAGCAGGGCATCTTGTGTATTGTCCTAAAATCTCTGTGGTCTTTCCTCCATTATGGAATATGTCCCAGTGGATCCACCTTCTCTACTTCTCCCTGGATTATGACATGCACACTTAGGAAAAAAAAAAAAACATTTTTTCTTAGGCAGAACATGCTTCAAAGAGGTGAGCAGGAATGTTACTGCTCTTGGCAGTAACATGCCAGTATTGCTCTTCCCTTTGAGCCCAAAGGGACTGAGCATGACAAAGGGCAATGGGAACCTCCATGGGGCTGGTCTGCTCCCCTCAGGATGGAGGGGAACTGCATCCAGACAGTTAGGCCAGATCCAGGAAATAAAGGAACAAAAGAGCTTGTGATGTTAGACTGGTTTCTCATACCCTGACCAGTGGAAATGTGCTTTTGATAGAGCTGGACAGAAAAAAAGGAGAAAAAATACCAACAATAAAATGTGTGTTTCAATTTCTCTCCATAGTTGCCCTGCCATACTGATACACATTTTCTCTGTTGAGCACCCAAGATTTCCAGGGATTTGTGTTCTACTAACAAAAGTCACATTAAAAACCCATGTGCCCACACATTTTGTGAAACCAAACTTCTAGCTCTACTAATTAAGGCATTAGTGTTTTATATACATATTCCTCTTCAGACAGGAGTTTAAAACAAGCTTGAAGCTCGTGAAAACAGGTATAATTAGTCATGTCACTCAGCTTGAGATAAAACCTCGTAAAACCTACGTTCAAAAAAGCTGCCAATCAAATGGATACACAATAACAGCAAACCATCCTTTCTACACAGCCATCTTAATAGGATGAATTAATAACTGCAAATTAATTACTTCAAGGGAGCACTTCTCTAATAGTTAATGTCACACCGAAACAGTCATGAACAACTCCTTCACCTCTCTAGGGGCAGCCTTTTTGTGTGCTGGAACACTGAATGTGCTGGAGTGAGTGAAATGGTACTTGCAAGTGCAAGAAATCAGAAACTAACAATGTCATGGAGAGAAAAAGGGAAAAAAAGAAAAAAAAAGGAAGAAAATAACTACAGTAATGTAACAGTTTTGATAGATAAATGGTGTTAGGGGCTGTGGTTAGTAGCTGAATGCCCTTTTGGCTGCAGAGTGTATGGGAAAAGAGCTTATAGCAGCTGTAGAAGAAAATGAAATGCAAGCAGACATATTTTTAGTCCTCCTAGATGAGGTCCACCATATGGATTTACAGTGTTCAGAAGGGACAAGAGCAGAGCAGGAAGGCCTGTGTAAAATCCTAGAAGTGCTTTTCAACCCACAGGAACAGGAGCATTGTCCAAGGAACGGAAGAAACAATAGATCAGTGTATTGCCAAAGTGCGCAAAATGGCTGACTCATGTAATTATCAGAGCCACTATCACCAAACAGAACAATACACCCAAATTGAAAAGGAATGTTAGAAAGACATGGGAAGACTCAACTGAACCAGTCATATGCCAGTTTCAAAATCAGGACTGGAAGGAAGCCGGGAATACATTGTACGAGACAAAAATTTACAAATGTTCCCATTGATCATCCTGTCAAGTTGAGCAGGCACCCAGCACAAGGGTCCAACTGCCTCTGGAGAGAGGAACTCTTCAGGCAAGCTGACCTATCACTGTATATAGGTAGCCAAATGCTCAGTTGAGGTGTAAGCTGGAAGGTCATCATATGCTGTTTCTCAGGAAAGTGTAGTGGAATAGAAGTCAGTATCCAGGAAGCCAGAACCTTGGCCTTCTCACAGCACCCATCATAGACAAAACAATAAAGAACCTCAGCCAGCGATTACCAGGCAATGAAACTCCATTTAACAGGCTTTATGTTCATATTTTATCCAGGAATGGCTTTTGGGTCATATTCCATCAGCATAGTGCTACTATCAGGGAAATGGCAAATTTATTTATTTTAATAAAGTAACTTAAATTTTTAAAAATCTAATTCACTCTTACAACAAACAACAAAAGTATTTGATAGGACATTGTCAAATTTCTGCATGTGGCTTGATAGCAGCCACCACCACTACGCTTAATACAAACACATGTAATGCATACATACACTCCTCCATGCTATGGCTTTTAGCTCTGTTAGAGTGTACTTAGCCTGGAGCAAGAGTGGAAAAGGAGAGTGAGGTTCTTAAGGCAGAAAACCTACCCTGACTGGGAATCTAAATCTTAACCTAGAACTACAGTTCAGATCTCAGGTCAAGATCCAGTTAGTATATTAGAATAAATCATGCACCCAGGAGGAAGATACATTGGTGCAACTCGTAAATCCATGATTCTGTAACAGGCTGGTTAATGGCTGTGGATGTCAAACACCAAGAGCAGGGTAAAAGCAGAAGCTACAAGCGCATCCGAAGAAACTCAAGAGGTTCTCTGTGTAGACCATGCTGCTCAGGCTCTCTCTTGTTCAACCTCTCTTAGGCATTTCTGGAAAGCAGATACTTGGCTGGGTCTCAGCTATTCTGCTCAGTAAATGTCACAATAGATGCCAGAAAATATCTTACCCGTCAGAAAATGAAATGGAGAACAGACTCATGTGGTCACAAGACAAATGTTTATTTAATCTCCAGCCCACCTGTACAGTATTAAAATGGGCAGAAGAGCCTTTGAAATCCTGCTTCCTAAGAGCTCATGAGTTAATGCTATTCTTCCTCTCTGATCTACGTTGTAGTTCTGTACTTTAAGATAATAGCTAGCGCATTAGTTACCTGAGCAGGTCATGGCACTACAGGTTTGTTATTTCTATTAAACAAGATAAAAAGGCTCTTAGCATGGATTGTGCTACAAACCGTGGGGCAGTGCAGTGCTGAAATACAGGAAGTGGAGAGTGTTTTATTTTCTGAACGTGCTTTTTGAGGAAGAATGGGTACCCGCATCCATCAATGATTTGGCCATCACTCTTCCTGTGCTGGAAGAAAATGTAATCAATGCACTTGACCAAATCTGGTTCTCTTTAGCTGATGACTTTCTGGTATACCAGAGCATGGTAATATAGCACAAAATTTCACAATGCAATAATAAGCCACTAGCCTTGTCATCACCTGTCCCATCTGACTTGCTCAAGTGGCCTGACCAATTTCTGAACAAAAGCTGATTTGTCTGGGATGCAGTTATTTTTAAGAACATATACCAGCTGATCGTTCACAAAGCCTTCATTATTTAATTCTGCAGTGAGAGCTTTGCAGACATGAAAATGCTTTTATATGTTGCACCTAGCTCTGAGACCCTATGTTTTCTTGTTTTGTTTTCAGAGGTAAAATTGGAACAAAGATAGTAGGACTAAATCAGAGTTCCTTTTTTTACTGATAATCCTCTTGGGTCCAGTCCAATTCTGTGTCTCCAAATAACTTTTTCCTCTCTCGCAGTCTTTACATCCATTTCCTCTTTCACAATATTTCCTTGAAGAAACCCTGTATGCCCTGCTAGCAGCTAATCTGCAAATAAAAGACTTGGTTAGCATTACCAACATCTTTTCCCACATTTAGATCTTTTATTAGGAGTCAAATAGTCATAAACCAGTTCATGCTCCACCTAAGCATAAGATTCTAGGCCAACGAACTAGGTCACCATTCTTCCATAATGGAAGAATCTGCAGTTGCTGTCTGAGTATTAAATAATGGTGTTGAGTACTAAATAATGATGTTTGCATGGCTGCTGAGAATGGGCTTTCTTTTTTTCCTCGGAGTTTTATAGAAAAAGGCAGGATCAGGAAATCTCCTCTGGAGAAGAAGATTCCATATTTGCTTCCTTACCTAGAGGCAGGACAAAAATAGAAATTTGCCAACAAGTATAGTTCTGAGGGAAGAGGCTCAAAGAATTTTTCAGGACAATTAAAGTATTTCACCTGATAAAACGGGATAAAATGGGACTTTTTTTTTTGTATCTTTTTATATTCATCTTATAACATTTATTATAGAAATATAATGGTTAACTTAAAAAAAAAAAAAGGATGTCTAAAAATACAATTTCTAACCAGAAAATTTTAGTCTTACAGAAAAATTATCTTGCAACAGAAATTTATTAGAATACATGTGTATGCCTGTCTCTTTCCATGCACTGTTGTTTTACGAGAGAAAACATGTTTCCTTGGGAAATTTCCAAACCACTTTTATTTAATGATGTTGTCTGTTTGTGTAGTCTCTGAATAGTAGACCCCTAAAATCAACAACAATAAATATTGGTTTAGGTTTGACTACACGACTACACAAATTCTCCAGTCACTTCAATCCTACATGTCTCTAAAGCTGCTGGTGGATCAATAAAAAAATGACAGTGAAGCCATGCAGACTCTGCATGGGCTCACAGTGATGTTCAGTATCTCAGGTCCAGATATGACCAGAGCAATTTCTCTTTCTTTCCTCTCTCATTGAAAGAAATTGAACCAAAACCTCATGATTTATATAATACCAGACATTAGAGCGTGGGATGCTGTTCAAGACTTCTTATTGTGGGCATGCTTCTGAGGAAACAGACAATGCTCTTACCACGAATTCCAGTACAGGCTCTGTCTACATCAGGGTACAGTGGCGCAATAGGAGCAGATCTGTAATGTGCAAAGTTGTAGCTGAGAAGCCAGTACCCATGCTATATACACTCTTGATGTTTTCTTTCAGATTATCTCTAGCTTGGCCCCACGGTCAGAAATGTCTTGGAGTGGATTGTACGCATTGGGCCCACTTCTGCTTAGTTTTATCTGAGACCGCTTTGTGTTGAAAACTGTAGTTTTCATGTGGGCAAGTGGATAAATGAACATGATCGTAAGCTTCACTTCTAGAGAACATTCCTGTTACAGGCTAATGCACCCACATAGTTGCACGCTAAATATGACACTGAAGCTTGTCCGAATCTCTAGGCATTTGAATAAAATTTGCTCCAGCTTTCACTAAAAGTTAGGTGCAGTAATATGTTCTTTACATCTCTGGCATTTATTTCACAGCAACTTACAGATACGTGTATGAAGAACAAAACTATTGTGCATTTCATGTTGCCTAAATAAGCCCACCACATAAATTATGATTTGATTTAGGCATGTCTTTTTCTGTAATTTTTAAACATGAGCTTCATCTGGCTGACATGACAACAAAATGAAAGTGAATTTCTTGGACAGACCCAGTAAGTTTTGCACTAGCTCACCGGGGCACTGTGGAGATCATAAGCATACAAACAAGACACTCAGTATGCTTTATTACCAGAGGCCTTCTAAATCTTGCTTGGCAGCCCTTCCTGAATGTATATTTCTCCACATAATACGTTAGCAACATGCACCGAGGTCTTACAAAACCCAGGCAGGCGTGTCCACATGAGCTCTTGTTACAGCTCTGACTGCAGTGAACTTAACTCTCAAGGGATTTGCCCCTGTATTGGCTTTATCTAGTGGGACGACAGGAACTGCAGCAGAAAAAGGGCCTCATGGAAAGAGCTCTTTCTAGTAAAGCAGTAAGATGACGAGCACTGCATCTTATGATCACGAGTTGCCAAACATTGCTGTGATATCTCCTCTGCGAACTTGCAGCAGTCATAGGACCACACGTTCTGATGGTGGCCATTCAATACGCGGGAGATTTCTTCATCAAAATTGCTAGAACCAATCATGGAGGCATTGGAGCTGGCCACCAAAGGTCTTCTCAAAAACTTAAGGTGCTTCCCATACCACTTCTGGCACTACCTACCAGAAGGACATTTGAAAGCCAGGCTGATATGTCAAAGGGAAGAAAAGAGCCCTCTTCATCAGATGATTTTCCCTCACCTGTACTGAATAGACAAGGACTTGTAGGTCCTACTTACTTTTCTTGGAAGCCATGTTTCTCTGAGGTTTTGTTTTTAAGAACATGTACCAACCAACTTCTCATAAGACACCCTTTCTTTAGTTTTGCAGCAGAAATTTTACAGAAATGAAAATGCTTATATATTCTGCACAAAGCCAAGAGCCCGTATATATCTCTCTCTGTTTTCAGAGAGAAACTTGGAACATTGAGAGTAGGAGTAAATCAAAGGGTGTGGGTTTTCTTTTTTTTTTTTTTTTTTTTTTTTTTTTTTTTTTTTTTTTTTTTTTTTGCCAGCCCCTCTAGGTCTGGCCCAGGCTCTTGGATAACTATTTCTGTGCTTTCTAGACAGCCATGCAAAGCCATAGGGCTATTTTTATACTGTACATGGTGCTTTGACTGCATTTGATGGTTGTGCACAGTGGGCCAACCATCATAACGGCAGTCCAAGGAAGAGGAATGCAGAGAAAGGGCTGTTCCACCCAACACAGCAAGCATAAAACTCGAACCCAAAACTTGTCTTTCTTCCCTGAGGACTCTAATAAACTAGAAAGAAATCCTATCAAGAATGAATGGAGGGGCACTGGTTTAAAGAGCAGATTATGTTCCTATTGCTAGTGGGATGACAAAGTCTATGTGGAACTCTGGGATAGACTAAATGACAAATGTCGACTAAAGCAGCTGTGTGAAGAACACAGGAAGCATGTCAGGATATAACGCTGCCCAACATTTCCGTTTTTAAATATTTGTCTTTTTAATTTGTGCATGATTATAGAAGCTATGAGGCGCAGGAACATGGAGGCAGTTCTACAGATGGCATTTAGACCCATGATGCCTCACTGGTCACGGCTCCTTTATTCTTCTGCCAATGCCTTTGAACTGAAGCACAAGGCTCCATTTCACCGCAGTCTCACATATAAGTATGAAGGTAATAAAATCCCTGCAGCACAAGGCAGTACTCTATTGAATCTAAAACCTTTCTTTCCCCTTAGAGAAAGGAGTTCTTAATGAAGACCCAGTTGTCTCATAGAGGTTTTGCTGCAGCCCCCATGCCCATTCAGTGACTCATTTGAAAACAGGCATTTTCTGAGAAACTTTGTTTATGGGTATTTGAGCAAATAAATGTCAGCTCCTCCTCTCTGGTTATTAATGATGCATTTGCTCAGCTTTGCATGCACGGGTTCTGCATCCTTATCTGGTGTCTGATCTCAGACACAAATTGAATGACCGAGATAATCCATGTGCATCTCCTGTACATCAGCATCATCAGCAACATCTAATCTCCTCTAGCATCATCCTAGCCTCTACGTGCAGGGCATCCATGAGGGCGGGTATTTTAACAAGAACTAGCATCTCTTCTTGTCCAGATACCTTCTCTTGGAATCCATGGGGGGAGGGCAAAGTTTTGACTAAGAAACACAAGATTAAGGTGACCCCTGCAGGTGTGACCTATCATCCCTAACAAGTTGACTACCCACTTGGTAGTCAACTGAAAAATTAGGGACATTCTGATTCTCTTTCCCCATCAGAGCATAATTTTTAGAGGGTTTGGAATACAAACTACTGAAGACTGGTACCAGAAGAATATATCAAGGCATACTGGATTTTTTCTAACTAAAAGTTCATGACAACTTAAACTGTTCAAAAGAAACAGATAACAGTATAGAATTTTGCTTCGAAATAATAGCATTTTTAATGGCCAAAAATGTATGCTCTATTTTTTCCCTTTTATTTAAAATGCATTTCCATTTTAAATTGTTTGCTGCAGATCAAATTCATTTTTAAAGTTAAAATCTAAACCTAGCACTCCAAAAATTTGAATTATCGATGCCACTTTTTACAGTTTGCCAATTAAAGAGAGGAAAAAACAATCAAAATGTTCAAAATCTCAAAAATTTTCCTTAAGAGAAGAGTTTCTTGCATATATCTGTATTTGTCTATCAAAGGCAGTTGAATAGTTTCAACTTCACCAGGTATGTGCAGTGACAGTAATGGAACAATAGACTGTAGTAACACTGTTACTTCTAAGCTATTCATGATTGTGATTTTGTCTCCACCTCTTTTTCAGCCTTTATAAGTTTTTAAAAAAGGAGCACGACTGACATCCGTCAGAAACTAATCTTTAATTTTGTTCATGCACTTGTGCAAACAAAAATTGAGACTTCCCAAATCTCACTGGTTCAGCTGACTTTTAAAATACGTGTCTGTACTGGTAAAAGCTGCCACCCTTTTTCTCCCTTGAAGTCTTATGAGGTAGATTACAGCTGCTCATTTTTTTCTAATTTAAGTCCCTAATTAGCTTTTTTTTCTACACTTGAAGTTACTGTAGCAAAGAAATAGGTATGAAAATTATTTTTATTGCTTTTGCAGCCAGAAACCTGTATTGTCCTTTATTTCCTTGCTCTTTCAATATAGGACACTGCAGCCTCAGCATTCATTGGTCCCAAAGCACTCATGAAACTTCCTAGAGTCCCTGTTTCCAGACAGAATTTAAGACTGCCTTTTATCTGAGATACTCATACAGCCTTATTGCCAAATTGCCTGCGTGTCTCACAGACTTCTCTGTATTTATTTTCCCAACATCTCGGGAAAAAACTGTTGGTTAGGAATCAAACTATTGGTTAGGAATCAAACTAAGATTCTCCCAAAGCCCAGATCTTTCTTAGGTACCTAACATTTAGTCAGGTGGAAAACTCCCACTGATTTCCATGAAAGCAAAGTTGTTGAGTACACTGGAGGCCAGTAGCTATGGGCACATAATTACGGCAGCTTAGCAAATTACCGCCTCTTACTCTGAGGTTTAAGGTAACCCATTTCACCTCATGGTTTGGGCCAGGTCAAACATGGGTACATTGACTGATCAGCAGTAACTCCATTCCCTTAGCTTTTTAGGAGTTTATGAGTTTTTTTTTTTTTTTTTTTTTTTTTTTTAAGAGCCACATAACCTTTATGAAAGAAAGGGCTCTTCTGTGTAGTGTTACTATTTTGATTTGCATCTGCAGCTCGTTAGAGATCAAGTAGGACTTCAAATGTTCATTTATTACCTTTGCTTTCTCCCATTTTATTTATTTGCTTGCATAAATGGGAATGTTCATGTAAGTTTGTGAGCATGCTCTTTGTTTCGGTTTTAGTTTGCAGCCATTTGCAGGGTAAAACTGATCTGAAGGATTAGTTCTGAAGGATTCGTTCTCAAGCGCTCTTCTAAGTGGCTTACTTGGGGTGACATACCTGCCAAACCTGCATCTGCATCAGCCTCTTGCGGAAGCTGTACTAACATCTTCAAGACTGAAACATCTTCCCGTCATTTCTCTGATGACCTTCATGTTGGCTACAGATTTAAAAGCATGGTGGCACTTTAGAAATAATCCGTGATAAATTTTAAAAGCAGAAAAATAAAAGGAATCAACTTCCACTATTGCAGATAGGTTAGAAAAGGTGAGAGAAATGCATAGCATCTCAGAGCTGAGGTATTTCCCTTTGTACTAGCAGCTGATGGCTCTGACTCAGGTTCCTCCTCAGGCTGAGGTTGGTGATTGAAGGGTCTTACAAACCCCACCTGTCCCTTGGCTGCAGCAGCAATGCCCTTCGGCAGAGGAGCTCCTTGGTTGCGGGCAGTAATTCCAAGGTATACACGAGGCAGGCAAATCTGCCCAATTTAATTAGCTCAGCTCTTGCTCACAGTTTCAGTGTAGACCCACAATAAGATAAAGCCATGTGTCTGTTCTAGTCAGAGATAGGTACTTAATTCTGTTCTTCTGTTATCTACAAAGGCAGGCAGATATTAGATAGATAGATAGATAGAACAGCCTGAAGTCATTATAGTGATAAATCTATTTATTTCACTGTATTTATATGGGATAATCTTCTTGGCTGAAAAATGCCCTCAAAAGAAGTCCCTGCGGCGTCAGTTTGCACAAACAAAGGCAAAGCAGCAACAAACAAATAATTCCATCTTGCATGCTGCATGGGACATGAAACACAAGGCAAGAGTTTTGCCCCTGGAATGTTTCCAGCGAACTATTACCAGAGGCAGTTTTGAAGGAGATGCTGCACATTTGTTTGGGGATCTGTGTGCACATGCCGTTATTCTGAGGGGAAAAGAAATGTATTTGTGAAACTACACCAAGAAATGCAAAGAAGTTGCTGCAAGATCAGTTCTGGAGCCATGTGCTTAAATTCATTTATTTGCAAAATCTGGGTAATTATATATATATTTTGAGATTATGTTTATTTGCATGGAAAAAAGAGAGGAGAGAGAGCACATTAAGCCCTTTTTCTGAGGAATCTATTTTAATGTATTTATACAGAACAGCCTTTGTGGGATGAAGAAAGTTTTGGAAAAAGGCCCAACAGAAGATTAGGGGCAAGAGAAGGGTCACAATTTCCTGAATCATCTGTTATCATCAGAGACAAGATACTGATTGAGCTGAAACTTGGAGTGTTCCTAGTCTGCCTGCTTTGATACTCCTGTCACTACAATATTTTAAGTTACAGGCCAAAGGTATCTTTTGTAGCTTTTGCTCCTCTCTGTTATTCAGCAGGACTTTACACAAGACAGTCAGCAGGGAGATACTGCCAAACACCAGCAGGACCCAATTGCATAAACAGAGGCCATTTTAGAGCCTCTGGGGTATCCTCAGCATCCTCATGGCCTTGCCATATAGGGGTGGGAGCTGCACAAGACCCTCCACTGTGCAAACACAAGAGAGGCCAGATGGAGGGCACCCCACCAGTCCTAAAATGGCACCACTTGCTTGGTGGCAGCCTGGTCCCACACAGAGTGCACTGTTTCCAAGAGCAAAAGGCACCTTTGTGGAAAGCAACGTGCTCCCAGCTCCGTGTCCCAGTCACTCCCTGGCATTTCTGTAATTATGCAGCTCGCCCATGCCTCTTCTCTATCTAGAAAAGACTCTGAAATTCTATCCCAGCAGCTCCAAGCAGTGCCACTGGAAATGTCTGTTATGCGTGATGGAGCAGGCATTGGCGAGGGGGCTCCCCACAAAGTGTGCTGAGAGGCTGTTTGTAAATGTAGCCACTGGGCCAAAGGAACAACACCAAGCCAAAGACAAGAGCAGTTCAACAAAGACCACCTATTCGCTTCATATTTCACTACTTTCCCGCAGCCACAGTGTTTTCCAGTGCCAGGATGCAAGGGTGAATTCCTGGGCCACCCCGTCTTCTATGAGATCAGTGAATTTGTCTGTTTTACAGTGCAGATTACCTTGCATCAGACTCTTTGTCATCCTGTTTGATCACAAGGCTGGTAAAGCCTGTCTCCCTTTACACATTATTCCTTCTGCTCCTTTCCTCATTAAAATTCTTGCCCCGTGTTCGAACACAAGCAGTCAGTGTCATTGTCAGCCATGTCATTGAAGTCCCAATAATTCATTATTAATGCCAGTGTTGTTTGGAAATGCAGCTATTAACAGAGCTCTCCAATGGGAATGCAGAGAAGTAGCCAAGCCAGGGGTGATGGGTGAGCGGGTGTTACCTCCATTTTGCCAACAGGGAC
Source organism: Nothocercus julius (assembly GCA_013398735.1). Taxonomy (NCBI): domain Eukaryota; kingdom Metazoa; phylum Chordata; class Aves; order Tinamiformes; family Tinamidae; genus Nothocercus; species Nothocercus julius. The sequence goes on from VZSV01000018.1 coordinate 4,727,295, forward strand.
TCCCTTCCAACACGTGCAAAGGACAGCAGCTATGAAGAGATGCCAAAGAAACCTCCCATCTGCCTGGTAAAGGAATTCTCCTGTGCTGGCCCATAGCAAGCGGAGCCTGCCAAGAATGATAAGCTGCATCACAGGAAAATGGAAAGATTTAACCTTCAGGAACCTTTAGGAGCCGGCAGCAACGGTTCACAACAGCAAGGCAGTGTTGCACCCAACCACCTGCTATTATCAGCTGGCTCAAGGGGATTTTGACATCTTGCAGCAGACAGGAGTTTCTCCCTTCCCTGAGCAGGAGCATACGCACTCCCCCGTTCGCCTCGATGTTGTGGCCATGAGTCAGGGGAGGGTTGATGGATGAATGTTTGAATTAGCTGGGTAGCACATGTCGACTGGCAAAGCACGTGGAGACGGAGTGTTTATTTTTCATGTCCAAGAGCATAAATCCTGAGCACTCAGCCCTGCCCAGAGGGGAGCACTCTGGCTCTCAGCGCACGCTGCCCCCCTCCGTCCCACCTGCCGCTGCCCCGAGCTGTGGGGAGAGGACTCGTGGAGAGAGGCGGAGGTGCTGACCAGGGGACACGGAGGAAGGGGAGGGAGCCTGCTGGCCCTCTGCGCCCGTGGAGCTCACAGATCCACAAGGACAACAACTCTGAATTGTAAAGAGTCTGCTGATGCTTTTGCCACCAAACATCTGGCTTGTGAGGGTAAATCCTAGGAATAAGTTGCCCAGTGTCTTTCCCCCTTTCTCCTTCACCTGTCTCTTCCGTGATAAAAAGAAGGTGCTCACATTCCCAGCTCCCATCATACTCTTTGTCCTCTGGAGAGGGAATGATAGTTACTTCACCAAGAGACACCACTGAGGAACCTGGACTGCTTCAGGCTGCAGTGCCTTTCACTCCCCGAAACACTGTCTTTTCGAACGGAATCCCATAGCGAGAGGGACGTGAGGCAGAGAAGCCCTCAAGAGCTCTGTCCAGGAGATGTTTGCTACACACTTATGGAAGGAAATAGCTTTAGTGTGGTCATGGGCCTTGCATGGGTGGCTTAGGAAAGATGTGATTAATGGGAAATAAATCTCCAACCCCATCTTGTTCTTCCCCAACTCTATCACTGGCAGAAGGCTTGCTTGCTTTTTTTTTTTTTTCCCTCTTTTTTTTTTCTGCATCTTTTTTTTTTCTGCATCTTTTTTTTTTCCCTCTTTCTTTTCTGTGCTTTCTAAGACTCTGCAACTCACATGAAAACATGCATCCTTAATTGGCACTGTCAATTCCAGCTGACAGATCTCCCATAAAACACACCCAGCAATAAAAAATGTAATTCCTTTTCCCTCCCCCACAAGAAAGTTCAATTAAAGTGAGACAAGGAAGACTCCAGTGGATGGCTGTAGGCAGACTGCAATTTGCTGGATTTATGAAAAAATGTAGTAACCTTGCCAATACTTTGATGACGACCACTTTGTGCTAACAAAATGAAGTGGTATTTACTCACTGGAAGACATTATATCCCACTGAACTAATGGGTGGGTTTTAAGGCTGCCCTACGTGCTTCACCATGAAACCCAGGGTGTTTCACCAGCAAACAATCAACTCTTACCCACTCTCCTGAGCATTGTGCTTCCCCAGAAGCCCAGGGCACTTGCAAACATTCCCAGCTTTGCTTTCCTTCCCCTTCCAAGTGCTGCTAACTACCACAGTGTTTGGGACTTTGCGTGCATTTTCTCTCTCCTTCCTGTGCAGCTTCATGACGACTTTCTGACATTTTAATTTCAAAATCTGTTCAGGTGGGAAGGCAGCTCCTCTTCTCAAAATCCTCCATCATATGATATGATGGGGATCTTTAAGGACTGATTCAGGCCAGAGCTCTGCCCCACACCCTCACCCTCTCCTCACCCTCCTGAGTGAGACCTCAGGTAGGAGGTGAAAGAGAAGCCCAAGCAGTTCTCCTTACCTCCTGACCCTACGATATTTTAACCCACTCAAGGCTTTGCAGGCCAAATTCACTCCAGGCAATAATTTACCTTTAGGATGAATCTGCCTCTACCTTGGGGATCCATACATCTGCAAGGACTGTCTAGCCCTAGCATCTTTATATATGCATGAGCAAAGTGGCTTTTGGGTTGTTTGCTCCGGGCCCCCTAACCTGGGAAGATATGTTGTCCAGTGGCTGGAAATGTTTTTCCCCTTCACGTGCAGTCACAGCTAACGAGGACCCTTTGATCCTCATCTCTGAGGCAGACAGAATGCGGGGCCGGGTTTGCTCAGGGAATGAGCACTGGAAGAAGGAAGGGCAATATTTATCCTGAAGACTGGTGGGAGTAAATTCCCCCTTTGCCCTCTAGAAGGAGGCTGAGAAGTGTGGCAAATCACTAAGATGCACAAGTGTGAGGGGAGGAATAGGGAGAGCATGGAAATAGTCCTGAGTCTTTGGATTTGGGTTTCATCTATCTGCAATGCTTGCATGAAGAGATGAAGGCTCTGCCAGGGACAGAAGTGGTCCCAGAGGAGGCAGGGCAAGTGAACCCTATTCTCTCGACACCCAAATCCAGGGCTTCAGAAACAGGCTACACGGGTAATGATTTTGGCAGGACCAAGAGCGAGTGAGGCACTCCTCCCGCTTCCCCACTGCCTTGCTTCTTGGGTGGCCATTTACCTGGGGGGGATGGAGCACAGTGCATTGCATGGTGTAGAGGGAGAGAAAGGGTTAGGAAGGGGGCAGGAGGAGAGGGCAAGGAGGACAATAGGATGGAAACTGGGCCCAGATCCCTGCTGTCATTTCAGCTTCATGCTCCTTCCCGAGTGCCAGCTTCCTCCCCCCACTCCAGCCGAGGCATCTGCCTTGCCTCCTCTGCCATCAGCACGGCAGAGCTCCGCGCTTGCTGCTGCTGCTCTTTGGCACACTGTGTGGGGTGGGACACGGGTAAAAGTCACAGGTTCGAGCCCACAACTATGTGTGTGCGCACATGCTCTGTTTTGCAAAAACAGTGGCAAGGGGAGAGAAAAGTCAATGCCAACTTTTCCCAAGCTTTGCAATGTGCCTGTCTTCACTGACAACTCTCTAGGGGAGGAGGAGAGGTAGGCAGCCGGGAACGCCGGCTATGAGCGGAGGGGGAGGCGGAGGAGGTGGCTGCTCGGGACAGGGATGCTGGCTCGTGCTGTGGGTCTCAGTGGTGATAGATCAGTGTGGGATGCCAGAGCCAGAGTGCCTGTGGGGGAAGCTTGTACTGTCTGGCTCTGCTTGGATGTTCCCTCATCTTTGATAGAAACAACTGAATTTGCGAACTTGTTTCCCACAAGAAAGGCCCTCAGTGTTCACAAGGGAACAGATTAGGGATTGTCCTAAAACCTCACGGTGGCCAGGGCAGCGGAGAAAGCCAAGTACCAAATGATTTCCTTGGAATGTAACAAATCTCACAGCATGATAAGAGCAACAATAGCTTTCCCTCCGCCCTCCCTCCGACCTCAGACCCTGCCATCTCTCAGGATATTCCTCTCTGGGCAAGCACTTTACAGCAATAGCGAAGCAAAGGTGAATCCTAAGGAACTCCAGGGCAGATGGGTGCAAAGGAAGGGGTGGAGGGCAATGGCCTGAGCTAAGAGAGCAAGAGATGCCTCTGTTCCCCCCTACACACTTCTGCTTTCCACATTTGGTGTCTCTGCACCAGGGAGACAGCACTGAATGGCTCTGAGAATTGGGGAAATCTCCAAACAAAATACTGAGCTGTCTTTACCTGCCTCAACCACAAGGCTCCTTCTCTTTCAGCCCTTTCCTTTTTAGCCCTAGTCCATGATGAATTTGATGGCCACAACCTCCTACATATTTTTGGAGATTCAGTGGTGCACATAGACGGTGTACAAGTGAGCCTTGGTATAGCTTCTTTTCTTCAATACAAGATGGTCAGTGATGTCTCTGAACGGAAAATGTAGCCCTGTGATTAATTCTTGCAGGCTTTCTGCAAACTCAGGTGAATACCCTGGTAAAACATTACACTCAGTTCCCACTCTGAAAGTTAGGCCTGGGCCCGTAATAGCTAGAAATGTAGTCTTAAAATAAACACAAGCATTAGTTTTACATGATTTGCTTGATTATTGTAGCTTTTGCATGTCAGACACCTTTTCTTTAGGCATAGAAGTCACATACATCATCAAAAGAGTATCATCACAAGAGATGGTGATGCCGACTTTGTGAAGGAAACTCTCTATCCTAATTATTGCTCTGCAAATGAATCAGCAAAGCCTGAGGGTTATTCTTCGTTAGAGGAACTACACAGCCTAAACTCTTAACTGCTGAAGGTTAAAGAACTCCCTAGCCTTGACATAAGACATTCAAGCAGCCATTCTCCTTATAGCCTTTAATTCTTACGTCCCATACAATCTCACGTTTACATCATCAATCACATTGAGTATTATTACTTTACTGGTTTGCATCAGCATTAAAAAGTAGCAATAATTGAAGACTCTATTGTCCTAGGCAGCTGCACTAACAGTGCAAGCACAGACAAAAGGCTGATCTTTGTCCTGAAAAACTTAATAGTCTAAGATCACAGGGTCCTGAAGGCATTAAGCAGATGAAAGAGCACCAAGTTGCCATGAATGGTACAATTTAGTGACCAGCTCCTAAACTACCCCCTCTGTATTGGAGCTGCTACCCTTGATCCACCCCAGAAGCAGCTGCATTTCAGATGTAAGACAAAAGTTGCCTATGACACCAGTATACACAGCCTTCGGGTGGTACTTTCAATGACCATAGCACAGCTATTATAGTCCATGATTCTTGATGGTTATGGTGGATTTTAGATTAATATGCCGTCATTTCATCATTTACACTAAATGCCATGGTTCTTTGATAAACATTTCAGGCCTTTTTCCAAACAATTTTTATTCGGAGCTGATGAAAACAGGCTGTCAGCACTCCTGGTAGAAACACCCTGCTCGTGGCAACAGTTGCTGTCTGGCCTAGGGGTCTCCTTGGAGAAAGTCCAAGTCCAAGTCTTGGGACTGCCTTGGAAAGGCTGTCTCAAGTCTTCATTCCTAGAGCTGTCCAGGGCTGGGAGGAAGGTGCCCACTATTTCAAGAAGATCGTGATTCTCCCCTGAGGGGCTTAGGGGACAACAGTGCAGTTTCCATCAGCCTGGAGACCGGACTGGCACCTCCTTACTGGACATAAGGCCTCTAACCACTACCCCCACCACCAGGGCTTTACTGTGGGGACTGCCCTCCATGCGCTTTTACTCTCAGCTCCATCACATGGAGCTGAATGCTTCCCAGTCTGGGACAAGTGTGAACCTGGAGCCTAAGATTACACCACTCAGGTCCATCCTATCTACAGGAGATAATCAAATGCACAGGTTTTATGCCCCAACTCTGCTTTTAGAGACTGTACTATGCTAAGACAGGGCCCTTGGGGCCTGCTGGGTCCATGTTTAGGACCATAGTTGGAAAGAGGTCCTTGATTGCAGGCCTGGTGTGGCATCCCAAGCTTAACAAGACAGAGACACCACTTCCTTTGACTTCTGCAAGGGTCCTGCATGTAAAGTGCTGCAGCATCTTTCTTTTGTGCCTCCAAAGTTTGTGCTTAGGAGATGAGTTCACTGTGGTGATTAACTAAAAGACAAAGTGTAACCACAACACAAGGCAGGAGGGAACGAGTGACAGAGGGAACGAGTGACAGTCTGTACATTGAGTTATGACAGTCTAGCAATTCTTTTTAGTGTATTTATTAGGCTATTGTCCAAAGACTCCTTCAGTGTTTATGACACACCATAAATACCATCCGGCGTCTCCCCCCTCCTCCCCAAATAGGGAGTTATTCTTTGCCACAATGCTGTTTGCAGGTCATCTTGATAACCTGCCCCACAGGAGGAAGTGACAAAAATAGATTTCCCTGCTTAAAAATTCTCTTTATTTGCAGCAAGCACTGATATTTGGCCTCTATTGATGTAATCAAACACCATGCTGATAGCGTGTGAAAAGTCTAAAATAAAGACTCCCTTAATCTGGAAATCAGCACCTGGAAGTATGTGACCAAGGATAGCTGAAACGAGGGGAGAGTGGAGTTTATATCCAATATACTGAGGCATTGTTCAAGGTATCTAGCTTTGCTGAGGGCCAGTGACATCAGTAGAAGATAGCTGTTCTTGAGAGAAATACCAAAACTGCAGGTTGTTCCTAGTTACACTCACTTTTCCCATCTGCACTTCTGCTCTAGGTGGATTTTGAAGTCTTATGTTACATCACGGTTGCACCAGAGAGGCTGCCATATATCCAGAAATGTAAGAAGCATCCACAAAGAGTGCTCAAACTAATTGGATAGTATGCGACTAACTCTCTGTGGACTGTGTGTGCATAGTACAGTCACAGAGGTGTCTACAGAGGTCCCGAAGTTTCTGGTGAGCTATCGTACATAAGCATTACATTCAAAACGACCTGAATCTCATAGCTCTGTTTAATCTCACATCACCTGCAAAGTGTGCTCATTCATACACAGCTCTCAACAAAATCTTTCATTTTAAGGCATTTTCATTTTCAATTTCATTTTTATTTTGGTAGGCAGGAAAGAATAGGCAGAGAATTCATGAATGACAACAGCTTATAGGGGGATGCTGAAGCTAGACACATTCAGGCCAGGAACAGAGTGCAAATCTACAGTCACAATTATAACTAGTCCCTGAAGCAACCAAATTCCAGCTGATGCAGCAGTGGATACACTTCAGCAAAAATAAGTTATTTTTGTTTGTGTGGGTTTATTTTTCCTAACTGATATACTGTGGCTCAACCTAGGCTAAATTCATAGAAATCCTCAATGTTGCTTAGCTAGACAATTGGAAAGATCTCTCCAATTTTATAATCAGTGAATACAGGACCCTCTGAAAGTCTCCACCTGGGCTCATATTTGAGGTCAATAGAAAATAGCCTAAGTATCCAGCTAAGAGAGATCAGCTTTTTGATGTTAACTAATCCCAGTGAACAGCTGACAAATGAGGCTATTTAAAGAACTATTTACCGTCATTATTCCAAATTGAGGAATAAATTGTTTTGAAAAATTCAGAATTGCTTCAAAAATGATCAGAGCTAAGGAGAAAGACAGAAAGGGTCAGATGACATATTGTGAACTAGTTTCACTTCTCTGAAACTGGCTCATCAACTTGGCTTAAACACAGAACAGAGGCCCCTCCTAGCAGAGAGTACAATGTAGAAAAATCTGTGGGCAATTTGGATACAACAAGAAAATAACATCTCACTGAAATCCCTTATGTCCCCATATTGTTTGCATGGGGACTAAGTTGTTCCATATACATGAGTTCTTGTTTATATTGTTTGCTGCCATCCTCAAGAGAAGATATTGTGGTAGAAGAGGAGAATGAACTAACACACTCTAAACCATTCCTTAGCCTCTTAGCTTCATGTCATGGTAAGTAATGAGTTTGGTACTACATCATGGCAATGTTATGACAGAAAGCAAAGCCCTTTTGACCTCAAATTAATCCTGTCTTCTCTGAGAGCTTTGTTTCAGGCTTCACTGGGGATATGAGTGTGTAACTTTAGATGATTTCTGAAGGCATTTTAGATGTTAGCCAAAAATGTGCTTTATATTTATGCTGCATTCTGTTGCTTCCTCCCATCCAACATAATTTGGGGAAGAAGGGGAAATCTCAGGTGGAAAATCCCTTGAGATCCCCTTATCCCCAGAGTAGCAAAGTTAAAAATAATTACCAAAAATGTCACTACTGCATGACCTGTATCTGCTGAAATGTAGAGAGCTGTGTTCAGCGTTAGTGTAGCCACTTAAACTAGAGGCAGAAAGTCAAGACAATCACACGTTGCAGGAAAGTGCTGGTTATTGCAGATTGGACAGAGGAGAACAACTAAAACTGAACTATGCAACTAAACCATAGAAATCAGAAAAAAAAATCAAAAAAACACACAGTGGAGTATTTAGACCATGTTGCATTGAGTTTATGGAAAATCTCCTTTTCTGTTTCAAGGAAAAAAAATCTGTCCCCATTTGGTCTATAAAGTATCTCCAGTCCAATCAATATTAGCCAGTTCCTGTCAGTCAGCCTTCCCCTCCAGCTGTATCACTCCTGTTCCTCTCAGGATGCTGGAGGCATTTGTCCACTTTCTGACTACTGAATAGTTTGTGTCTGGTTTATTTTAATTTTTATGTAATACATCTGGGTTTAACTTTGAGAGAATATTGATACCAAGGGGAGAGTTTCTTTGCTTATATAGTAAATTCATGTATTCAGTTATGTAGGGTCAAAAAAAAAAATAGAAAGGGACAAAAAACTCCCTGGGTTTCAACTTATGAGTTATGGGTTTCATACACCTCTCCTCCCAGCTGGCAGACCATAGCTTAGCCTGACAAGACCCTACACATTTTCTAAGCCTTTTGTGTTCCAGTAAGCAGGAAGCGAGAATAACCCTATACCATGTGTTGTGTACATCTCTGCTGGGAGTCGGGAGACAAAGAGTTAACACTCAGTGGCAGCAAGACCACAGCTGTATCCTGGAATGATTGGACTCTCCAGAGGCAGGGCTGGAGCAGCTGAAGTGAATAGGCAATTTCCCTGGCATCTCATGAAAGAGGTGGACTGGAGTGTTAGTTCAGTTTTGTTGTTTGATAGGGGGGTAGGGAAGAAGTTGATCATTGGACTGTGCAAGATCATCTCTGTGTTGGTGGGGCAACTAGGCTGGGGGATACTTTCTGAACCTTTTATGTCATAGAGCAACCACTGAGTCTTTATATTTCATAGTTCCAGTGAAGTTTGCCTCCGCAGTGATGGAAATATAGCAATAGATGGAAAACAACCAGAAAGTTAGTGGTTTTTTTTTTTTTTTCCTTATAGTAGAGATGAACAGGAAAGGAAAAGTTTGACTCCCATGGCAGTAGGTTCAGGGTTACAAACATTCCCAAATCTTTGTCTGCTTCAGCTCTCCTGTCCTTGGAGAACCTCTACCTTTTATTGTCTTGGCTGTCTTCAACTTCGTTGTGTGCAAGGAGAGAGCTTAAATTTCAGCAATGATCAATTGATTGCCTGTTTTGTGTGTTTTTTTTTTTTGTTTTGTTTTGCTTTGTCTTGTGTGTGTGTGTGTGTGTTTGGTTTGGTTTTGGGGTGTTTTTTCCTCCCTTGTCTGTGACTGTTCCATATGTCCTCTTCTTTGATGCTTGCTTAAAAGAGTTGAATTCTTATGAGCTGTTCAAATGTTGATATTTTGAATGGCCTTGCTGATGGACTGTAGTCCTGGCCATGTAATGGTCCAGCTCTATCTCACCTTAGGCAAGTAAATCAGGATCGTGCTAGCTTTCAGCTCCCTCTGCAGTTAATACAGAGAGAAACTGTCTGAGGGTTACACAGGTCATCTGAGACCTGAATTACAGCCTGCAGAGCATGGTCGCTCTTCATTGACTGAGCAGGGAGCTCATGTTGTCTGTACTCCTATTCTCAGCAGCTGAGCCACCAGCTGTAAGTCAGGGGGCTGATGTAAAGGGTATAAGTGAGCAGGGAGTAAATGTGTGAGGGGGTGTTTCTGCCAAAGCAACAAGATGTATTCTGAGAAAGTACTCTGGAAAAGAACTTGTGCTCCTGCTTAGGGCTTAAAAAGGCAGAGGACACCTGCCAAATACACCCCTTCCCGTTGCTACAACATGAGAGATGGAAAGAGGAGCTACCTGGGAATATGGGAGTTCTGTGGTGGAGAAGAAGGAACAGGTCATGGAGAAGAGAGAAGAGTCCACAGCTAGGCAAAAATCTGTAACTTATCCCAGCTTTGAGAACACAAGGGGTTACCAATGACTGTCCTGTGTTTTTCACAAACTGTTAAGTTGCATATCTGTGCAAGAATTGCCCCCCTCCACAGGGAGGCTGTATATCAGGAGGCCAGGCTGCCTCTACCATTAACTTGCCCAGCATGTAACATTGCCTTCTTGCACCTCTGCCCTTTACTCTCCTGACTTTGACATCCCATCAAATGAACCTGTGCTTCAGAGCAAGGCCAGACAAGAGGTACTATTTCATGAAGGGAGGTATAAAGTTAAGGTTTTGGAACTTGTGGCCATTAGCTTGTTTTTTGGCAAGAAAATTAGTCTTTGTGCTTTTTGGCTTCTGCTCATGTGCTGCCTGCTTAAATTCCCTCTGCAAATCCTATGGATTACAGTATTCCCCATACAGAACCAGTTTGTACCATTGCTGTTTTCCATTAAATAGCTGTCAGGTGGCTGAATTTCAGTAGCAATAATTCCCTTGAGTCCATGAAGACACTGCTTGTCAGAAATGTTAAGCACTTGTGACTTCTAATGATTTGATAACAAATGCTCTTTTTCAGCACAAACCATCTTTTCTCTAATATCCGAGCATTTTTCTTTCTTCCTTCCGGAGGCTGATCCATTTAAACTAGTAGATGGTGCCATTAAATGGACTTGGCTTAGTTTGCTTTTTTCTTTCTTTCTTTCTTTCTTTCTTTTTTTCACTGTTGTCTTTCAGCTTCAATTTTTACTGTCTAGCTTTGGAAGACCAACCAGACAGATTTTCTTCCACTATTCTATTTGCGTGCTCTCCTGTGGTCCAAGAAGGCATGGCACAAACCGAGCAGCATGTACATAGACAGATAATAGAGGGAGGCTGGGAAGCTCTTCGGAGGGATGCAGGAAGCAGGAGGTGACCCAGTCTGGCAAAAGTTTATTTACTGCCTCTGTTGGAGTATCTGAAGGTGACAAATGTGATGGGCAAATTGGCAGCAAAACTCTCCCCCACCAAAAAAAAAGGTGTGTGGAAGGGGGAAATCTGCCCAAGCCAGTAGAGAGCACTTGTCCCAGCTGGGGGACAAAGAGCTTGGCATGTTCCAAGGAGGAGAGTTTTGTTCTCCAGCCCACATTTTGTTTCTGTGGTTATAAGGGAGGATTTGAATCAGTGGTATTGTCACACTTACATCCTACATCAGGAATTAAACACACTAAAAAGTATTAATTTAGTTTCACTGGCAAAGCACCAATCCAAGAGCTTGTTGGCAGCCCACCTCACTGTAATGTTTCTGTGGTCAGAAGCAACAACCAACAGCAGTCATAGGCAAGAGGGTCTCACAGCATCCCAGCAATCGAGTGCCGTGGTTCAATGCATGAGTGTCTCTCACCTCCTTTCCATTTGAAGCAAAATGGTCAAGAGAAACAGCCAGCAAGCCAATCACCACTACAGTCTATTGGGAAGATAGAAATAACTATTTAAACCAGTCTTGAATTACTCATTGGCGTGCATCTAATTAACAAATTCCATTTATTCCTGTAACTATTGTGCAACAATTAGTGGGTGTTAAATTGAGCTGTTCTGCCGGCAATTTCAATGGTGTAATTTTGCCAAGATGTCTCTGTTTTGCCTGCAATGCCTGGTGCCACTGAACACAGTCTGGAGGTGGTCAGAGCATTTTGACTAAATATATTTTTGCTGAAACATACCATTCCCTCAAAGACAGGAGCATTTTAGGAGATGAGGGGAAAGCGATTTCAAGCAAGTTTTTCTCTGCAGATTTCTGAACTCCGAGATCTGCTGGTCACTTTGGATAAGAGAATAGCAGACATCTGAGTAAAAGTACAAAGCTGAAAACAGATGTTCTGACACAATTTGATTTCTCACATGCATTAAAAAAATGCTGATATTGCTCCAGAGCAGAACAAAACCTTGAAAGATTTTGCAAAGTTGGATTGTCTTCCTCTGACAGTGCAAGCATGCCACTTTGCAGCACAGAAATGCTCCTCAAGCCTGGGAGAAGGCACAAGCTGCATGGAGAGTGCAGGGTTCCTGTGCCTGGTGCCAAAGTCATTGCAAGGCATTGAAGCTGTGGCACTCTGAGGGTAAAAAAGGTGTCTCTTTTGCAGGCAAATCTTGTACCAGAGGGAAGACTTGCCGTAACACACTGTTTCCATCATTGTCTTCCTTCTGCAGGGTTTGAGGTGGGAGGTTGCCCAAGATCCTTGCCCAAGATGTGCTGGGCAAGCATCTCTTCACTGTGATACCTCAACATGCTCCTGAAGCCCAAGGTAGCAGCTTAGGCCTAGAAAAACTTCACCTTTCTAAAAGGAGGTTCATATAATGTTTTTTGCCTTATGCTAGGCCAAGGTTATCCTCATTTACAATTTAGTGCTATAGCTTCTCTTCCATTCAGAATATCCCAGGTGCCAGAAACAGCTGTCTAGACATAACTGTGACTATGTAAGCCTGGTCCCAAAGCAAGTATTGAGCTGTAGCTGCAGACATTTCATTTCAGGAGACCTCACAGGACCCCTGAGAGACTACACAGGTGGAAGATTAGAATATGGCCCTTCCCCAGTGGCTGAACTCTCTAACACTGGGAGGTAAAAAGCACAAAGTCCTGGTAATAGTCATGCCTGGCACAAGCCCATCCAGTATCCTACCACTGGTAGGTGTTTGCCAACATTAGGCTGCTGCCTTCTTCCCTCCCAGCCCGGGTCTGCAGGTGGTGAGTTTAGCCCCCCTGCCCAGGACAAGTACCACATCCACCATTCCCTGAGGAATCCCCTTACTCGTTAGTCTCCATCTCAGCCAGGTTGAATCTAACCCAATGTACAAGGGATTATTACTGTTTTTCTGTTAATTATGTTACGAGATTTGGCTACTCCCAACTCTTATTTTTTCCAGGGTGAAATGGTTGTGTTCGTCAGCCATTTGGGACACTTGCTTCTTCTGCTTTTGACCATCACCACTCTCTTCCTCTTGCTTTTTATGCAACTCCTATAAATAAAAAGCTGCCTGAGATATCCAAAGTGTTGCTTAAAAAAGAGGTGGGGGGAGTGTGCTGGGGGGAATGGGCCATTACAGAAAAGGCCAGGTGCTTGGCATGTCCCCAGCTTGCGAAGGTGGGAGCTGTCACGAGTCTGAAAAATATCAGTGTGGGAGATATAAATAAAAGCTTTAAAGCCAGGGTTTTAGAAAGTCATCTTTAAATGCTGCATAATTTATAGCCTGCTGCGAAGAGAAGAGTGCCTGGGTTCTGGAAGCCAAGCTAACCCATTTTTTGTTCCCTCCATAGCTGGGCTGTTCATATATATGCAGTGAGGAGTATTCTGGGCACCTGAAATTTGGGATTTTAAGCACCATTGCTTCTACAGACTTCTCTGGGTATGTTTCTTCTCCTGGTATCTTGGTTTTCTTTCTGAAGAAATAAATCCATATAATTTGCCTCATGCTGTAAAAACTGGGGATGCTGAAGTCAGGTAGGACAGTGTTGAGAGACAGTGAGAAATAAGCAGGCTCCCCTGTGACTTTGTACAAGTGATTTACTCTCTGGTTGGTTCAATTCCTTCTCTGTAATTCTTTCTCTGTAAAATGAGGATTATCCTAAAAGGTTGAAAAACTTCTTTCAATAGCAGCTACCTAATGCTTTATTCTTCTCTTGCAGAACAAAGCTATAGGAAAGGCAGCGGGTAAGAGCCTGCCCCAAGGAGGGCCAAGATAGCTGCCAAGCTGGCTTTTACAGCAATCATTTCATCCAGCCCTGGAAGTGCATCCACCTCTAGTATGTAACATAGCAGCTGTGCTATCGCCATCCAACAATAATAAACATTGGGAAGCAGAACAGGCTTTCAAGGCAGCTGAGTCTGCTGAGAGGATCTAGCCCACCATGTTATGATGACCCCCTTCCCCCTGTCAGGCCAAGCTGAAAACAAGTCTGGAAAGCATGAGTCCTAAAACAAAAAGATAAAAAAAAAAAAGATAAAAAAAGTGTGATGTCAAAGCTTTAGTATTAATGGCAAATTGCTATGGCGCTGATGTCTTCAGCCACCTGAAAGGTGGTCCAGTGCAGGCTCCACTGCCCATTTCATCCCGTTGGAGGGCTGAGCCCATGGCAATGCAGAAGGATCAGTGCCACATCTCCAGTCTCCGTTACCTTGCTTCTCCCCAGACATCCTGCATCCAAGCCTCAACTTGTTCAGAGCCTGCTGAGCTGGTAAGATTTGACAGGATCTCACCGCCCAAAGTGCTGTGGCTTGAGGCTATAGATTTAAGCAGGAGCATTAAGCACGCTGCTCTTTAACTCATTTCTAATCCATTTATTTAAACTTCAGAGTGGTTTTAAAACACAAAAATCAAAGGCGAGGGCAATTTAGAATTTTCCAGCCCAGCTCTGAGATCTAACCTCTGCGCATATCCTGGCTGCCTTTAAAAGTGCTTCAGCATAAAAGCACAGTTTGTGACAAAGCATCTGGAAGGATTAAAAACTTTCTGGGATTGAATACGCTTCTGTCAAGGACCTTTTTCCTATCTTAACTCAGTTGCCAAAAGGATCTTTCCTCAGGGGGCTTCTAACCCGCCTGAGGGATTTAGAGAAGAATTGCTGAGAAGAGCATACAACAGTTTGATTAAGGGATAAACCTAAGAGTGAGAGAGGCAGGGGGTAAGGGATAGCAGGGAGAAACAGGATTAAAAATAAAATAAAAGAAGTGGGAAGTAACTGAGCTGAATGAATCAATGTTGTATGAGGGTTGTGGAAGCACGTCATGGATCCAGGCTTTGGGGCCTGTTTTGGTGTGCACCATGTCCTTAAGCACACTACAAAGCTACAACCAAGAGGGTATCAGGGCATGAGAAAAATAGAGTAGAAACAGAGCCTAGGAAAAGCAATGGGATTTTAAAGAAGGAAATCCAGTGGGCAATTCATGTTCCTGGCTTGGATAATGCTTGGGAAATTCTGATTCCTCCCACCTTTGTTTAAAAAGCCAGTCTGGGTCAATTAATCCCTGCTTCATTTCTTCTCATTCTGTCTGGACAGTCTTTGTGAAGTAAGTGGTAACCAATCTCCCAGCCCAAGGAGTCATTCTGTTTTCGTATTTCCTCGTTCATGAAAGCATACATCTTAGAAAGACTAGAACAAATTACCAAAACCAAAGAGACTCAGTCTTCAGAATAAGGAACCAGTATTTCAGCCTCAGAGGTGATATGAGCTGGGGACATGAGACAGAATTGGGTATGAAAAACAGGCACTTCATCTTGGGAACAAGCAGTCTTCGGACACACTGCTGTTTTCTTGGTTTGTTTGGGGGTTTTATTGCTGGGCTTGTGGGAATTATTTTTTTCTTCTCACTTTCTGCTTCCTCCCCACCCCTGAGTTGGCCTGCAGTTACAAACTGATGTGAAATGAAGAAGTTTCCTGCTAGGATGGTTTATTCACTCTTGATGATCTACCCCCCATGCCAAGTCTCCTGCTGTGTTATTACAAGTGTATTTCTGTTTCTAAACCAATCAATAACGAAAGAAAGTATGACTAGAGTCACTCAGGCTCCACCTAAATGTAAAAGAAAAAAAAAAAAAAAAAAAAAAAAAAAAAAAAAAAAAAAAGAAAAAAAGAAAAGAAAGAAAAAGAAGGAAGAAACACTGTATAAACAAATTGTTCATTCACACAGTGCTAATGATGCCTGGTTTCCCACTGATATGTGTCTGGTGATTAATGAAGACCTCTGAAACTTTTCCTGTTCTCAGGACCCTAATAGCACATGAACTTGTGCTACTACTTATCTCTCCAGATCTCTTTCTGAGTGCTTACTTTTGCTTGACAAAAATCTCAGAAAATCTCTGAGATCTCTATCACTTGGCCAACAGGTTCAACAGTTATTTGGAGAGGAACAGACTGCCACATACAAATACAGACAATACAATTGTACAATCCTAGTTTTTTTCAGAAACTGGGTGAAAAAGCTTTTTTACCCCCCCCCCAGGAATTAAGGATGGATCCTCCTGAAGAAATGTTTTTACTTCACAGTCAAACAAGCGTCAAGATTTTAGGACTACTCCGGTCTGAGCTAAGAGACAAACAGTCGATGCAGATGGACAGGCAGAGTAGTTGAACTAAACAATCAGACGTTATTGAGCTTAGTCAGCTCAAGCAATGCCAACAGGAGCTTGAGCTGCTATTTCTCCTATGGCTATGCTGCTTGCAACTAATGAGGCTTGGAAGGCATCTACCCCACATCTCTGCTGAGGTCAGAAAGTTTTAGGTCAGCTTGTTCAGGCATGAACTGGAACAGGGAGGACATTCCACTCTGTTGGATGGATGCCCCAGTTCAGCTTTCTGCGTTGAGTTGCATTTTGAAGAGGACATCCCCGCTGTATTTTAGTGGTGGCTGTGGCTTTCGAAGACTTACCTGAACTAGTTTTACTACTTAGTGGAATAGCAATGCACCATACGGAGTGGCATCAGGACCTCAGGCTGTAAAAGCAGCTCCGAAGGTTTGACAGATGCCCTGCAAACACTACAGCAAAAAGAGCTTGATTCAGTCTCTGTCATGTCTGTTCAACCAAGTTTAAGTCCTGCCTTTAGCTGTTGGGGAGTTGTGTGCTAGGAGAGGCTGGATCGCAGTGCTGTTCAGTGACAACTGAGCTGGATAAGGTGCCCCCACCAAGTTAGAAGGTTGAGCCAAAGAAGAAAGAGGAGTTAAACTACTGTACGCACACAGAGATATGGTGACAACTACTCCACTGAGGAGTTACCCCAAAGAAATAATAAGAACTCTATTTTTTTAATGCATCAGAGCACAATGGAGATGAGACCTAAAGCAGAGACCATATGGCACAATCTTCTACTTTCCTCCAAAAACAGACTGATCAAAGAGATCCAACCAGTTTCATCTTTCTATAATCATTGCTAATAAGTCTGTCTCCACAGCATATGTGGTTGTCATACATGGTCACTTGTTGCAAAAGGCACAGTATTTTTAGAGTATCCTAGGAAAATATGAATAGACAAACTATGTCAGATTGGGTCCTTGTATTCCATGACACTGCTGCTGCTTATGGTGGCTTATAGCAGATGCTAAGAAAACAGATTATGAACAGGGTGAATAACAGAGTTTCCCCCACCAGTCTGAAGCTTCCAGACATGCAGAGCTATAGCTGAGGCCTTTCTGCTTAAATAACTGACAGTGCTTATCTCTGGCTGGCCTTTCCCTTTGAGATCCAGACTCAGTGCTATCAGATGATAGCTCTGCAATGATTAAGTGTCCTATGGAGAATATTATCTCATATCTCATATTATCTCATATCTCAAAAATATTGATATCATATCAGAAATCTTTGTCTCTGTTTATATCTAGCATGGCATAAATTTACGTATATGCTGACATATGAATTCCACCCTTGCAGGAAGGTATCCATTACAAATGAATCTCATCATCACCAAACAGCAAATATACCAAACATCTGTAGGGGGTACTGATGGCACAAATACCTACTTATTCTTACTTATGTTTTAGCTCCATTACCACCATTCTCTCCAGCGTGTACTACGAAGGGCATAGCCTTTCTTTTTCTGACATTTTGTGTGGAAAACTTTTGGTTATGTATAACGTTACCTCTCCGTCTTCGCTTTTGTCAGCCAGGAAACTAAGTCCCTTGAGAAGAGCCTTTCAAAAGATGCTTAACATACTTGCTTTGGTGCATCTCATTAGGGCCATGGATGGACCACTTTTTGGCATAACTCCTAAGTCTGAGAATCAGGCCTAAGCATAATATAGCTTTTGGCATATCTCTGGGTTGTCAGAGGTGATGGTGTTTGGTAGAGACTCCTTTGTTCAGGCATTAATGCTTAACACAAACCAATACGCTTATTTGTTTTATTTCTCCTCTCAATAGAAAGAGGGAGACAACAAGGATAGAATGAAAGACAGGTCATTATTTATCTGTGCTGAAGGAAAATTAACTACAATACACGCCCATCCTAAGCAGACTGAAATGATACAGTGCGGGTTTAATCATAAACGGCACTAGAAAAATATAATCTCTTGTGAAGAATTCCCAGGGCACAGCCTTCATTTGTTGGTTCCCAAGCTTACCTGAAACACAGATAAGTAAACCAAGAAAAGATCACTTACTAGTAAAGCCTTCCTCCACCCTTCCCCTCCCTTCCATGGCCAGTTTGTTCCAGTTCAACATGTTCACTGACTTAGCCAACTTGTCCTTATTGTTTGCCTAAGTCACCTATGGAGAATGTGAGGTATCAGATGCTGTCTAACTGAAACTTGAAACTGAGCATGAAGTGCAAGGTGGGTATTGTGTCCCTTTGTCACCTACAGAAACAAATGCCTCACTCCTTTTCTCTCTTGCTCATGCTTGGCTTGTTGATGACTTACAATGTTAACTGTTCATGCTAAGACCTTGTAAGCCCTTGAAATAGGTAATTTATCATGGTGAACCCAACATTTAATGTTCTCTAGATGCAAGAACTATACAAAATTTCTTTTCCTTTCTCATCACTTTCGACTCTCACCTGATCCTCTCCCCTAACATTTAACAGGGACCTTCCAGGCTAAGAGACAGGAGAAAGTCCCTCAGAGTCAGTAGGAACCAAGAGTCACCAGTTCATTATGAGTCACCAGCATTACCAGAATCACCGTGTATCTCTGCCTTGAGCACAGATATATTGACTTGTCCTCTCTAAGTCTTTGGCTGCACCTGCATTATGTGGTGTGAAGTTGCTTAATAGTTACTAATCTGGTCTGAGTCTGAACTACACATGCATTTCCCTGACTTCGCCCGTGATACTAGTCCCATGGTCTGATTAGTCTTGAGCAATGTGAGGTTCCCAGCCTCCATTTTTGTGAGTCCCTGGAAGAATTCCCTTAATAGCAACTCAATCCTTGGGTTTCTTAAATCATGACTGGATAGAGCTGGACTGAATATTTGAATATTTTTCCTTTTTTATTATTATTATTGTTGTGTTTTTGTTTTCTTTTCCCATGGAAAATGTTGAGATTTCACCAAACAATGAAAATGTTTGGCTGAGAGCCCTCCATTTCAGTTCAGAAATGCTCCCCTGTGGGAGTTGTAGCTGGTATGCTTTGTATCCTTGTCCTTCCCTGTGAGCTGACATTCCTGACTTGCCCACATCTCTCATGATGCAGCAGCATCCCCTCTCTTGCTGAGACAATGCAGTGTGCCATACAAGTCATATCACCATGGTGCTTGACGAGAAACACAGTTCGCATGGCAAGCCCAGCCATGAGAGCAGAATGGGGTCACAAAGCTCTTAAATGACAGCCTCTAGGAGATGCTGTCCTAAGATTTCCCAGCTGAACATGCAGGCGTCCTGCCACACTCTGTAACCTTGTTGAGAGGCTGGTTATAACTTGACACATGTTGCTCTTATTGAAGAGCAAATTTTCCACTGAAAAATGTTCTGATGGAAAATTTCAAGCAGTCCCAGAGGAAGTTCTTTCCAACACCCTTTGCATTATAGTCTACCAAAGTAATCTCACTTTTGTTGGATTTCTTGTCTATCCTCTTTGCTTAATCTCTGATAAGGGAGGAAGAGGCACCTTTTATACAAATGTGAGACCAAGACAAGCTGACATATTTTACTAACAACATATGAACTGGTTTGTACCTTTCCAAAAAGACATATTTACAAGGCGAGCTCTCATAAGCCTCTGAAGAGAGGAAGATGTTTCTGTGTCTTTTTTTAACAATAAAACAAAAATCCTTTCAAATCTAAATCTGGGGAATAAAGATGCCCGCCTTACATTTCTTTGCAAAGGGTTTTGAACCTCAGTATCCCACTCAACTTGTTAGAGTCTTTTGAGTTTTTTTTCCCTTAACTAATTTCAGCAGGGTAAAATGCGCCAAACTGCTTGAATCTCTCACATTCTTTTTTTTTTTTTTTCTCCCCATTTTTCCCTCTTTCTTTCTTTTTAAAAACAGAAGCAAGGGAAAAGCCCTGTGCTGTTACTCCAGACCCCTAAATGACTGGATATCTCAGTTGCCTTCAAACTGCTTAATTTTACAGCCTTTACTGTGAAAGCCAACGTCCGCACTCACTGCCTAGCAAGATAGGAAGTCTATTCAGCCAGCCTAGTAAGACCTTACTTCTTTTCAGAATACCAAGTAGTTTTCAGCTTTCAGTACCTGATGTTTTTAAACAGAGTGCGTTTGAAATGAGTGACTCACAGCTCACTGGGTATCCTTTACTAAGTCAGCGAGCTATTCAGCACCCTACAAACTTTTCTGTCCCTCACTCCCACCATTTTCTTCTTTTTTTTTTTATTAAATTAAACTTGCATGTATTCTTTTGTCTGAAGTGATGTGGCAGCAACTGTGAACAGTAGCATGTTTGCTGTGGATATGCTCTAGATCAGCTGCATTTCAGCCTGGAAAGGCGGGTAGGGGGCATGTTTATATACTTGCAGGTGGGAAAATGCAGTAGACAGCATATTCTGTTCCAGGCTAGCTGTACAGTTCATCTCCAGATCCCAGGTTCCCCCATTAAATCCTACCCCCGCCCCAGGGAGCAGCCTGGCAAGCTCTTCTGACCCGACAGCACTGGCAGCTGTTTGGCAGCTTCTGAAGTGGATCCAATCTGGTATGAGTTTGCTACACTTTCATTTTGTCTACATCTTCCAAACAAATAACCGAGTCCAGAATCCCAAGCTGTGTTTTGCAATGGAAATGCTTCAACGTCTGGGAATTGCTTCTGCTGCAGGGAAGGTATAGAGCACTGTTAACTATTTAAAGGGTCAGCAAAGGGAAGGCAGTCTCACATTTATGGCTAAATATTTGCCTTCAAGGGCTTCTTAGTGAATGCCATGTTGTTAAAGACCCTGGAGGTGTCTGTCTGTCTGGGTCAGTGCTCTCCAAATTCTTGGTCCAGCATTTTTTGTTAATTCACAAGGTCTTCCATGGATCTTCTTTTACTATCACAGCTCTAATTGGAAACTCAATACTTTTACTGTTCAATATAGCTCCAGTGAATAACTGTGAATCCCATCCCACAGCCTTGCGGATGACCACCACAAATTGGGAATTATCTTAGTTTCCAAACAGACCTAACTTCTCATGTTTAATCACTGGAATTGATGGAAAAAGCAACAGAAAGGAGAACTTGGCAGCGTTCAGGCCCACACAGATGACTTTCTGTACCTGGAGCTTCCTATATATCCATATTCCTATAATCTAGCTGAGGAGAATGAATCAAATAGCAGCTGACCTAAAACCATCACTTAAAATTGGAAGAAAATACTTGGGGTAAATATAGCTGTAGGAAGGCCAGTTTTTCATTCTTGTTTGTGCAGTGTTTGAGAGAATAAAAAAGTCATTAGGAAATGATTTATTCTCCAGCCAAAAGGCTCTAGAGTCTAGATTTTGCTATGCTCAGAGCATCCTCATGGTTGGACTTCATAGGTTAGCTGGATTATATTTCAATGTAGATGTGAATGGACAGTCTCAAAACCTTTCCAAGCAAATTTGTTTGCCTTATTTTATGGTTGGAATATGGGAATGGGAAGAGAATGGGCATCCTGCCCTACTCCATGTAAGAAATCATTAATAAAACCAGAAATGGAATCTCTGACCCTGCTTTATCCCCACTACTACTCCTCTAAGCCCATTCCCTTTTAACAGACCATTCCTTTCTAAATTTTTTTTTTTTTAAATGCACTAATTTTTGCAACTTCCATTTACATTTCTTCTTTCTCCCTATGAGAAATACTAACTGGGTAGTTAAAAAGACAAATTCATCAAGATCTTCTGCTCTATTAGGTAACATATGTCTTGATTGCAGAACTGATTGCAGTTCTTTCCATCTCCCAGCCCTTCCCTATGTTACTTCATTGCAGCAACAGAGGGGCTGAGCCAAACTTCTATGATTCCCTGAGGAAGACTGGTCAGTTAGGATGCATGTATCTTTAAACCAAAATTTGCCCAAATGCAGAAGGATGACAGATCAGCTCAATGCAGAATCTCTACTTCCCCTGCCAGAATAAGTTTTATTCAACTTTCCAGCTGCTCTGACTCAGGTCACTGACTTGCCAGAGGTCAAAAGCTGAGTAAGGAGCTTGTAAAACCCACAGTTCTGCTGGCTCCCTGCTCAGCTGAGACCACATTACCCTTCTAGATCAAACTCCTCCTCACTTCCATCAATCTCTTCTACCTCGGAGCTGAACAGCTTTCTTCTTGGAAGAAGTAACAGCTCTTCCAAGCCCTTAACTAAGCATAATGGGTGCAGCTGCAATGGAACATGCCTATCATTTTCCTAGCCCTGTACCTTGCAAGCATCCTGAGAATGGCTGATGTCAGGTAAATTCAGAAGAAAAAAAGTTACCCTAACAAGCTCACTTGCAAGACATCTAATCTCTAAGGCATGACCAACTTGGTTCTCCTTCAGTTCACTGCCTTGCCCAGGGCATGGCCCTACTCCAAACTACAACCAAGCCCCAGAAATTCCTCCAGACTCAGAATTGCAACTGTCTTTCTCTGGTGACAGCACTGTGAGGCAAGATCTGGGTAATATTTACCTCCTTTTTTGGACGTATCCCTCTCCCTCCATCCTTGCTGCAATTCTGCTGTGATCACACAGGGCATCCTGCAGCTCCATCATGGTTCTGCCTTAAGCTGAAACCCCAGCTGGTGGGGAGATGGCACTGGCTCTCAGTCAAAGGGCTGACAGGATTTGTATGGGACTCATCTGATATGGTGCTGACAGCTCCATCTGAATTAATCACGGTTAAGTGTTCTCTACAGCCCACTGGGATGTAATCAATATAGTCTGTGGAGACTTGGGCATGGATCATCACATCCAAAAGTAACTGCCTATTCATATATTGATACAGAGGAATTGTACTCTGAAAGTGCCCATTTCTCCTCCCTAAAAGGGAGCTGGAGACACTAGCTCGGACGGTAACCTCCACATCATAGACAGCTAAAATGAAGCAGAACAAGTCATCTATTACACCCAGCAAAACAAATAAGGAGATCAGATTTTCATCTCTTGTAAAATCTTCCTCCATCTCCACTTTTTCAGTCTTCTTCATTGCATCAGAGCAATGAACAATGTAAGATTCTCTCATTCTTATGCTGTCTGGTAAAGCACAGTCAGCATCTACTCATTGCTAACTCTCTTCTAGAAGCCACTATCATATTTTCTCACAGAACAACTACAATTTAATCATAAATTAAATAAGACATATTTTGCTTATAAAACTGCTATTCCAGAATCAGTATAAATCATTCCAAGTGCAGAGGTGGGACCTCCCCTGTCAGCAGCAGCTTTGTGACTACATTGGCTTGTCCCAAACAGGAATCCCACCTAAGTAACGTAGGCTTCATTCACAGTTTCTTTGAGAACAAACCCATAGACGAAGGAGGAGAGAAGAAGAAAGGAAAGCACTGACCAAGCTCAAAGGGTACTTTATGGTGGTGAGACACTAGGATATCAGGTGTCCTTTCTCCAAAATCATTATTAATTGATTTTGAAACAACTTTCTTGTAAGGAAGCAAAGCAAATAAAAGGAGAAAGGAGAAGAATGAAACACCTTTGATGTTTTAAAGTTTGAAGGTTCAGAGTTGTGCCAAATCACTGGAGAGTCTATGGTGTTGGGTTGGATTGGGGTTTGCATTTTTTAAGTAAATGCATGGAATCATCACTAACTGTTTAGTGGCTGTGCAAAGTCTTTGTGATGATCAGATGAGGGGATTGTGCCTCTTCAGCAACTAATTTCAGAGCTGCAAAGAGACTCCAGCTCCTCTCATCCTCGTGGGCAGTGATAGCTGATATTTCCTCTGTTTCTTTCACGGCAGGCCTCCAGATGAAGCCTTTAGAGCAAGGCTGGACTAATATCTCAAAATAAGCACAGATACCTCAATGGAGTCTGGAATTATTCTCATTCCTGCCTGGCTGCCCTCTTCCCTGCCTTCCCTTCGGGCCTGGACACCTGTGCTGAACTACGACTGCCTCCTCGTTTATGGCAAACAAGTCTGGATTCTCCTATTGTATATTTTTAAGACATTTTGAATAAATCTGGTTTCTTTTTTCTCTCTTTTTGCCTTGACGTGTGTTTTTAATTGGATCTATTACCGTTCTTTCCCTGCTTGCTAATGCTTTTCTTTGGGGAAGCACAAGTTTTTAACAGCCCTGAAAATATTCACTCTCCTTTGCCAAGCCAAGTCCATTTCTTGGGGATAAGCTGGCTCCAGCTTACTTGTCAGTTATACAACAAATGCTCTGCTTTCAGATTAGTCTACTACTGTTCGAATCCATACCACTCAGCCAGAATTTGTACACCTGCCGGAGAGCAGCAGAAAGTCACACGTGGCAGCTGGTTTCTCCATGAAAACTATCTGCTTCCCCTCAGGGAAATCGTCCACCAATCCCAACAGTCCTGACATTCAGGAATGCCTTCCATTGCTACTGCACTGTCCTTTCACATTCCCCCGGAACGTTTTTTTTTTTTTCCTCCAGTGTCTCAAGCCTTAAATCATGTCCCATTGGCAAGGATTTCAACCTCTTCAGTTTCTCTCTGGTACCATTTGCTTTGAGGAACATTCCTCTGGTTCTCTGCCAGGCTCCCTTTCAGAGGACAAGATTCAGGTGGCTTCATTCCCTTTGTCATTGCCAAACGTTTACATTCCTGCTGATACCGCCTGATAAAAGTGTCATGTACTGGCGAGAAAACCTGGCCGGAACACCCTGGCCATAGTTACATGCAACAGGGAATGGAGCAACATTGAAATGACTGATTCAAGTGCCATCGGCTAAGAGACCCAAAGAACACATTTCATACTGACGACTAAACGGTAATTAGCAACACTTCCCAGGCTGGACTAGCAGCCCAAAGGTGAAGGATTCTTTGACTCTTTAACAATTGCACTGATTAATTAAATTCTCTATCTGTCCTCTGGGTGAGAGCTTCAGGGTCCTTCCTTCACTGGCAATGGCATTCTGAAGACACCCGTGAGCACATTCAGTGGCTCTGTCTGCACTGCTCAGAAGAGTTGCTAGAGCAGCACATGCAACCCATTCTACCTCACAGCCATGCTCAGAAGAAAAGATAGACTCACTTACCAGGTTTCCCTTTACTAAGCTAATATTCTTACTATGGGAATGGAGTTATAAATTTCTATCCAGATACCCCCCGGTGAGATGGTTTTTGACAGAGGAGCTGTGATTTCTTTGAATGCTGCAGCTTAGTGACGAAGGTCCAAGGTCAGCATCTTTGGAGTTTCAAGAGCAGGTTCAATGGATTCATCAAGGTTTCTGAACTCATCTACTGCCACAAATACTGTGATTTAAGGTGCAATGGGATAGGCAATAGCAAGCCAGAAAAAAAAAAAAAAAAAAGAAAAAAACACACACACAGGTTATATGTGAGATCAGTGGCCTCAGGAGCTTTCTATCCATTAGAACCAGATCTGCAAGGAGCACTTCCAGGCCCCTGTAACCTTGCCTTGCCTGTCAGATCAAGAAAAAGAGCAGTTGCTAGGACACCACAAACCATATTTCTCAGACTGAGGTGTGCCAGAATTTCAAACAGATGTGGCAGTGCAAACAAGAAGCCCCCTTGGGAGGATGCCAGGAGGTTCAGACAATGCAGTAATATCCAAACATGGTTAGAAGCCATTCAGAGACAACACAGAAAGAAGGGCCTGAACATGTACTTTCTGGCCTGCCTCACAGCTGAGCCCAGGGCAACTCAGCAAAGAGCGGTGCCGGAAAGGGTTGAAAGAAAGTTGCTGAGCTGGTAACTCTGTTGAAATAACACCTGCCTTTTTCTTATTGTTCCCTTTTTTCTTTCCTCTTCTCTTCTCTTCTCTTCTCTTTCCTCTTCTCTTCTCTTCTCTTCTCTTCTCTTCTCTTCTCTTCTCTTCTCTTCTCTTCTCTTCTCTTCCCTTCCCTTCCCTTCCCCTTCCCCTTCCC
>VZSV01000018.1:4753076-4780358 GCA_013398735.1 Nothocercus julius
CTTTCCTTTCCTTTCCTTTCCTTTCCTTTCCTTTCCCTTTTCTCTTCCTTTTCTCTTCCTTTTCTCTTCTTTTCTTTTCTTTTTTCTTTTTCTCTTGCATTCTTTTCCTCCTTTCACTCTTTCACTCTTTTCACTCTTTTTTTTTTTTTTTTTTTAGGACCACATCCATAACTTTTTGCTGCTTGGAAAAGCTAACCCCTGGCCTGTTTGGCATTTGCTGTTAGCCTGAGCCTTCACATGTAGATCCTCTGTAAATAGACTAATGATGGTTTCATTTCCACTCTGAAAGCAAGAAGAGATCCTTCTGTTTCAGTATTGCTTTCTTCTCTACTGTAACAGAGAGGTTTGGAAGAGGGCAGGAGCGGGAGCTGGCTGGAAACGCCACTGGACAGATTGGAAAGGTTCTGCGGGAACAGGTTGGCTTTGTCAAATAGTTTGCCTGAAAGCAAGGTTTCCCAGGGAAACGTGCCAGCTCATCTTTCACATCGAAAGGTTAGAAACCCACTTCCAGGGGATTTGGACATTTTGAGGTTTCACTCAGAGGTAAAATGAATTATTTTTATTAGAAGTGGGTTTTTCAAAGAGAAAAAATATCTCTTCTTAGACTAATCAGGAGAGTTAGAAAAACAGATGCACTTTCCTTCTCCAGGTCTGAAACTGAAATGCACCATTTTCAGTTACAAACAGGTGGGAAACACTTGTTCCTGGTTTAACTTCTGTATGTCAGCTGTTTACACAATTTGAACAAAGAGTAATTAGCATCTATGGGAGCAGGGTAAGAGATATCAGAAAAGGGAGAGGGGCCACAGTCAATAGCATAAGAAAAAGAGAAGTACAGTAGTGGAAGCTGTACTTCACTGTTGAACACATTTTGTGTATATATCTAGTTTTTGTATCCTTTTCTTTCCCACAATTTGTTGTTATTCTTTTGCTTTTATGGCAATTCTGGAACATTCCTGGAGCAGGAATTGTGGGCTTTAGCTCCTATCCTGCACTGGGATTAAAGACCAACCAGTCTGCTGTTCTGCTGTTCTGAGCGTAGGCAGGAAAAGTTTGACACAAGAAAAAACAGTCAGGAGAAATTTTGTCTCCTTTCTCTGAAGGGCAGGGAAGCCTGTGTGGCCCTCATGAGTGGTGTTAAAGCAATTAGAGCTGCCCTCACTTTTCCTTAAGATGCTATTTGCTATTGGTCATTGTGTTAAACTGAACTAGCTGGTATATGGAAATCCCTGACCCCAACTCTTCTCCATCCCTGCTCCTTTTCCTCATGGGTGTCCATGCAGGACAAATTTAGCTCCTTGGAAATATCACTTAAACAACACACATGACAAAGTGAAAAGGTAGCATCTCTTGGAAGGTCCAGTTCTGCTACTGGTGGTACGCAGAGGAAAAGAGCATTCCTGAAATTTGAATAGTGAGGGAGCTGAATGCCTCGGGAGAAGCAGCAAAATGAGACCCCCCTTACTGTAATACATGGGGCTTCTCCAGGCAATTCTAGGCATGAAACTCTCTCGCAAATTCCAGAGGGAATGTGGGCTAATGCGATTGCAGTGGATCTCTGCTTATTTTATTGAGAGATAATTAATGAGGCCAAGCCATGGATTGCAGCCCTGTTCTCTGCATTTTGCAGGTGTGTGGGCAGCAGAGGATATGACAAAGTATGAAGGAATGATGTATGCATGTTGTTGGAGACCAGCTCTCAAACAGGATGGTCAGCCTGGGGAAACTCAGAGGATTATGCTTTAAAAATGCAGTAGCATTTTTTCACATTATGTGAACTTCCTATGAGAAGTTCCTTTGCCACTGAATGCTGTGGAAGCCAGAAGCAGGAAGCGGGAGAGTTCATGGAGGGTGGTGCCTATTAAACACAAAGGTTTACACAAAGACAGCCTTCTTGGGAAGTCCTTACGGAGCTGATTAATCGGAGTTGGGAGGTCTTGGCCAGAGGATGGATTCCTTATGCCTTTTCCTTAGGCAATTCACTACTGGCTGCAGTTATCTGGTCTGCTCAGCTGGGTGGACACTCAGCCTGACCCTGCAGGGAACATCCTTTCTTCAGCATAGCACTAGGGGACTAGAGTGACGTTTTATTGCCCATAGGTTGTATTCAGACAAGGGACTATCTTTCCCCAGTGGATCTGAAATCTTTTTAGTAACAAACTCACTAAAATTAAAACTAAAACACTTGGGAAACTCAAGCTGGACCCATCCAGTACTGTGTGACCCCAGGAAGCTCACATAGCAGAGAGATTTCACTAGGGAGAACAGGAGACAGTGACTGACAGGTCTCACAAAGAGCAGCCCAAAATTCTTCCTTATGAAATTCATATCATGTTTACCAGTGCTGTCAGCACCCAATGCCCAGCTCAGTGCCACAGCAATGCACCTGCAGATGATTTCTCCCTGAACTTGATTCCAGTCCATTTCTGTCTCTTTCTAGCTAAGCAAGGCAGGAAGGTCCCTTTATATATTTATTTATTTAACTTAACTGCACATAAATCAATTCCTCCTTTGCTGTCCTGGCAGAGTTTCAGCAAGCAGGAGAATGCGTGGGAGCAGAGACTTCTGAATGGTTGCACAGAACAATTCCCTGCCTCCTTCCTGGCACAGAAAAAAATGGTTTCCCAGCACTGGGATCCCATATTGTTCTACTGGAAAAGACAGAGCCAGGCATGCTCTCTTTGGATTTGATCTTATCTAAAAACGCTCCCATCACTGTGCTGCATAGGTATGGGATGTCTGTGGAGAACCCTATTTTGGCAATCTCTAGCAAACTGTGCAGGAGCCCTGATTTTCACACACCCCGCAGCACATTTTGCCTCCTTTACATCTCAACTTTTCTCTCCCTTTGATCTAAGAGAGACAGAGCTTCCTCCTTTATTCCCTTGTTAGGTTTCAGGCCCTGGAGGATTTGTGATCATTGAATCATGATTATACAAAGCCTGATTCAAAGCAGGAGAGACCTCTTCTTCTATCTGCCCTCTCTAAGCAGTAAGTTTCCAACCTGAGCCTGACCCAGGACAGCGAGGAAAAATGACACGAGGAATTGCACAGCAGGAAATAGGATATTTTGTGTGAGAATAACCCATTGGCATCTAACCCAAAAAGCAATTAGTCACCAGAGACTCACAGTGGGCAAATGCTACAGTGTGTGGATTCAGACCTGAATCAAAAGTCTCTTCCCCCTTCACCAAAGTTAAGTAAGTTTAATTTCTAAACCTGGACTCTCACTTGCAATGGGACTAAACAATTTTACAGAAGTGTCCAACCTGGGAAACCTTTATCTAAAGTCACATACTTCTTCCTTCGGGATCAAGCAACAGGACGCCTTGGTTAGAATGAATTCCCCCTAATTCCTCGTGTCCTCACTCCAAGAGCCAGGCACCAGTAACTTCACTCAGAAAAAAGTCAGTGCCCAGGGAGAAATGAGAGAGCAGAAAGAAGCTGCCTGAGATACACGTTCTGCTGTGCTCCCTTTTTAATTTCATTCATTCAGATTTCTTACATTGCCTCCTGCTCCTGTGTGCCTTCCTCATTCTCAAGGTACACTGCTGAGCCCCCAGGCCTCTGGTGCTAGAAACCTGGGGAGGAATCTATCCCATCAGCAGGATTTTCCTATCAGCTGGAAGAGTGCCATAAGACTCTTCCCCAGATCCCCCAGTGTATTTCTCTACGGCATCTGAGCTAAAGATTGGGCCTGTAAGTATCCAGCAAGGAATGCTGGTACAGTCATGCAATTGCTGCTCATTTCTGAACAAGGGTCTTGTGACTTAGCTGGGGACCCGAGGCTATGACAGGTTGCAGACACGATCCTGCCCCTTTCTAGCAAACGTACCTTCTGAACAGCAAATTGGCAGACACACCAAGTTGGCTGGACCCCAGGCCTTCCTGGATCCCTTCCCTGACTTCTCATCATGCGTGTTTTAAATTACTGTTTAAATCAAGGATGTCAGTGATTCAGGCCAAAGGCTTTTGCTGAGAGGTAATCTCATACTTTTCTCTGGCGTTTTTCCTTGTGCTGATCCCAGCACCGAAGGCTCAGGGATCATGAGGGGACAGGAGCAGCTGCCTTTCCACGCAGCATGGAACATGGCCTGCTTCTTTGGAGGACCAGAACATTTCAACTAACATTTCCTTCTGTAGGTGAGACATGGGACAAAAACCACATCCCAGGTCTCTCCTCTTTTTTGACACATTGGAAGTTGTAGCTTTTAAGTTTATTTGCTTTTTGTTCATTTTTCTTTTACAAAAGAGCTACACCCACTCCAGGGGACTGAGAAGTGTCTGAGCCTGGTGAGATGTGATGGTGTGACTGCTGTGTGGACTGTTCTGAGAGCAAATTTAGTTTTGCAGAAATTTGGCTACAGAGAGTACTTGATCTGGTGTTTCTCTCACAGGGAAATAGGTCACCTCCTGTTGACGTGTGGCTGTATGGGGAAGCACCCACACCCCTGCCTAGCAGTCTAACACGTGAGCTGGAAGATGCCTTTGGAATCACTGCGTACTGGAAGAAGTGTTTTAGAGAACAGTGCAGCTCCTCGGAACTGGTGCTGTGGGACCTAAAAATGAAGGTGAAGGAATCTAACAATAGTTGCCAAACTCTTTAGGAAATGGGAACATCTTCTTTAATCACAGTGCATACCCCAACTATGTAACAGTCTCTCAAACTAGTGACATTACCATTACCACCAGTGATATTAGAAAACAGAGGAATAGCCTGTCCCATCTTGGAACATGTTTTAGTAATTATCTGCAGTATTGAGCTCACAGGTTGAATAAGAAAGGGAAATGAATTTTCTTTCCTGTCACCTTTCATTTCATTGAGCATCTCCCTTGTTTCTGTGCCACAGCAGTGTTGTAACCAAGATGCCCTGGTTAGTATTGGTGAATTGGTATTACCTCCCACTTCAGGTCCAAGCAGGAGATGGTTGAACGGGATCTGAACAGGTTAACCATGCTTTGCTCTTAGACCGATGGATAAATTTGAAGTGTTCAACTCAGATAATTGTTTTGATATAGTTCTGCCTTTGCCCAGGAGGTTCTGTATAAGAATTTGTTCTGCTTCACCCTCAGCCCACCTTTTGTATTTACTTGTCTCTCAAGCTCTTTCTCTTTTCTCTCCCCTCTTAGGTGTTTCTTTATCTCAGCCTCTTTTGCTAAGCTTGAATTTTGCTAGACCTAAGAGCCCTTGTTAAAAAAGCCCAATAAAATCTGATAGTAGCTTTATAAAGTGCACAAACATGAACAAGTCAAAGCCATAAACACATCCCCAGCTGAAAGGGCTTGGCACGCACACTAGTGCTCTCATGCAAGACTGAGGTTCCTGGAGCTAGTTTGAGGGGCACAAACCTCATTAATGTCCACCCTAGCTTCACGTTCAGTCTCAGCAGCTCTGCAGAGACCTCTGGATCCTCTCTGCAGAGGATGACTTACAGACCCTGCTAGAACTCAGCCCCTGCCTCAGACAGTGTAGCTCTGTTACTCTCAGGGCTTGTATTCTCACCAGTCCTTACCAAAGATTTTTATGCAGACCAGTCTGTCTCCACAGGAACTTTTTTCCTGTCCTAACACCTAACTCTAAAGAGCATAGAAGCCCTCAATGGATGGGAGGATGTCTCATCACTGTGGATCTTACCTACTTGTAGTTCTTGATTTCTTGATTTCTTGAGTTCTTGAGTTCTTGATTTGTAGTTCTTGATACTTGATTTCCTATCTTGTGCTCTCTAAACACTGAATTCAAACTGACCTATCGCAGGTACATGTGCTGCCAGGCGTAACCGGTTCTTGTTTTATACACTGGATAATACAGACTTTTAATATTTGCTATCCAGCTTTTATTAGAAAAAAAAAAGTCTAAGTATAGATATGTTAGATATGTCAGTATAGTTCTCTGTTTGTTCCTAAACACATTTTATTCTTTAAAAAAAAAAAATGCTGTCATACTCGTCCTCTGTGTTTTCCATGATCAGTCAATGTCTTCACTGGCATCTTAGGAAAAACTCATGGAAATACTCTGGTAAACATTTAAACCATTTTGCTTCTATGACAACTCTGTGGATAGATATAATTCAAGGTTTCTCACAGCTTTATTTTTTTATGACATCTACTCAGACATCCCTCTGGGACATCAGTAATACTGAAGAACAGTCTCTGTCAGATTCTCTGTCTTTCAGCTAGAAGTGCAACAGGAAGGGATATTCACATCGCCAGGGATATCTGCCTTTACATAATTTCTAAATCGAGTTACTCTCACAAAACGACATCACAGTCATCCCCACAGCGCAGTAAAGGTTTCGAGCAATGAGCTATTAGGCAGATGGATCATATTACTAAGGATTGATCTGTGTAACAAAATAGGCATTACCCATTGTTTTCTGCAATCTATTACAACGAAGCACTAGACATAACTTTTGAAGATTTCAAATTTGGAGCTAGAAAACTACATGAAACTATAACACCAAGCCTCACCAGCTTGAGAGGAGTTTGGGAAGAGGTATGAAACCACAATTGCAGATGATTTTAAATCAGTTTGGTCTGTGTAAGGATACACGGTGTCCTTTGTGAAGTAGGAGCTGGCTGTTTTGGGAGGCCGGTTCATTCGTTTATCTATTAATTTTCTTACTTAGTCTACAGTGTTTCTGAGATAATGTTGTTTGTTTGTACTTTCTTCCTCCTGGACGTAGAGTTCCAAAGCCCTCCTAGCACTTGCATGTTAAAAAGAAGAGATTTTCTTTTTAGTTTTATATTCAGCAAGAAGCCAGATAACCAGATCTAAGTATGAGAAAAAGTGTTCTTTGGATCTGATGCCCTGATTCAGGTACATTATGACAAAAGGAGGGTCTTGTTTCAATCCCACCTTCTTTGTCCCATCAGTTTTACCGGAACAGGAAATTCTGATAGTCAAAAGAGGAGCATATTCCACAATTAGCCCTTGTCTTCTCTACCAAGCTGGCCAGCTAGTGCCAGTGGCCAAAGGGCCACGTGCTCTATTTTCTCATCTCTCAAGGTATCTGTCAATTACCTGAAAGAAGAGACATAGCCAAGCATAAAGCACAAACCCTCTGTCTAGGCTAGAAATTTATCTTCAGGGTTCACACCAATTCAGTCAGCCATACACAGGATTAACCCCACTGTGAACCCTGTCTAGGAGGATATCTCTGAATAACATCTTTGTACAGGAGAGTATTAAGGTCTAGAGTTTCTGCATGACACTCCTTTCCCAGGGTGACACGTATGTGCAGTTCCCTATCAATCTTGGGACTCATTTCACGTCTCCTACTCTGTGGCAACTAATGAAAGAACAGAAATTAAATCTGTGTGTGGAAGAGGCTATCTCCATGTAATGAAGGGATAAGGGAGGATTGGCTCCACAGTTCCAAAGGTGACCTCAGAGCACCAGCACCAGCTTTTTTGGGAACCAGAAGGCTTGAGAAATATAGAAGCAGGGGGCTAGCAGGAGGCTCCTGTTTTAAGTCTTCTCCTTTCAGAAATATAAACACCCCACACCTCCATACCTTGATAAGTTGAGTTTATGGAGGAGAAATTCAGTTTGTACCATCTCTGTTTCAGGAGTTCAGCTATGGGCTAACCCCCATGGCCTGTAATGTTTCAGAGCAATCAGGAAAGACAGACAGATGGAAACACAGGGGGATGGAGAGAAGCTGATTTATATGCAGCTGAAACATAGCCGTGGGGCTGCTGCCAAGCCATATAGATGTGGTGGCAACACAAACAGAGACACACAGAACAGCCTGTGCAAATATAAACACTACCACACGTGATGAGGGTTCACCAAGTTCATGCAAACACCAGGGGAGGAGAAGAAAAAAGAGACTTAGCTGGGGAAGCAAGTGTAAAGATTATGTCAGGCACAGGAGCTGTGCTAAACAAGAAAACAAAAAGAAGGTGCCTCATCTCTTCTTCTGCAGAAATGTATGCTTAGATAACGTGAATTCACAACAGATTTAAAGGGCACAGGCACATACTTCTGTGTCATCAGGAGATGTTCTTAACACTTCTGTGTATAACAGTCCTTATTAGTGATTGGCTTTCCTACCCATTCTAGATTTGGTGTCTGGTAGTTTGTTAAATAAGTCTCAGATTGATTTTTTTTTTCTTTTTTCTTCTGTCAGTTCAGGACTTCTTCCAAATGTAGATGGCTCAACGCAGAGCACTGGCTGCTCCAGTAAAGTGGTGTTTCTTCTGCATCTTTCCCATGTGAATCTAGAACAAGTTCAGCAGAGATTAGAAGTCATCATCGTGTTAGAAGGGGCTTGCATGGGATAAATTTGTGGATCTGTTTATAGTCCCTAGAGGTTAAGAATTGTAGGGTAGAAACCACTGAAGCAATTACTGCTGACTGCCATCTTAGGACAGAAGCGATGTGGAAACGAAACAGTCATAGCCGAAGATGTCTCCTCCACCACCACGAAGTCCTACTGGTCACAGATGTAATAACAAACTGTACTCTTGCTTTGGAGTATCATGTTGCAGACATGCCAGTACAGCATTTTTTATCAGCACCAAACTGTGGAAAACACTGGTCTCCAGATAGATGATTTTCCAGGAAGCTGTGCTTTTCTCTCACAACAAAAGCAATTCCAGCATTTCTCCCACCACCCATACACCCTCTATCCAGACCTGGGTTTCCTTCTAACATTTGCCTCTTTGCTGCCATCCTTTGGCAGCCTCCAGGTAGAAATAGGGAAGACAGTCACCAACTGCCATCTGCAAAACCTTCAAAAATCTGCAGCAAAAGCTAAGCACTAAACAAACAAAACCGTGGTGTCTCACCAAGGGCCCACAGGGACACCACAGTTTCCTTTGGGCTGAGAGATTAGATGGTTAGAGCACAGGGTTATAAGCCAGAAGGCTCCCATCCAAGCCCAGCCACTGACTCAAAGGCCTTAACCACCTAGAGGCCTTAGCCAAATACAGCTGTAAGCAGAAAGTTATATCCATGAGACTGATGAGACATCGTGTCCTCTTGTTTATTGCTGCCCATGATACTGGCCTGAGCAGGCCACATTGGTTAGTTAAAATTGGTCGAGATATCCTTGAACAACGGGCTTTGCCATTTCAAAACTCTTAGCTATAGAGACACTCTTGGTTCTTGGCACATTGTCTGTCTACCCACAGAAGTCAGCACCACAGATACAAGGAGTATTCTGATATTTTACTGTTCCAAGCTACTTCTCTCCCAGAGTTGTTCCCCCATTCAGAAAAGGAGGGAGAACACTAGGAAGCTGAATTCTGGCCTATTTCATATTGTATAGTTTCTCTGTTTCTGTGGAACATTGTTATCCACTGTTAAGTTGTATTTTCTATGCCAGTTGGATGAGGATGTGCTGAAATCTCTCAAGCACTAATCAACCTGCCTGCAATAATAAATACAAATCTGCGCTGTTTCAAGATCTCAGCCTCTCATGGTGATTCCCTTCACACTCTCTCTAAGTCTTCCACTACAGCTGAGTAGGCACTGTTTTTACTTCATCTACTAGATGACGGGTGTCCTTGCTCTCCAGACAGATTGAGAAGTGAAAATGAAGTGACTATGGTTTCTTTGCACCATATTTTTGATAAGGAGACTGGAATGAACTCTAAAACACAGTAACGCAAAAGTCATTTTTCTTTTCAGAAATGCATCAAAATGTCTCCACATCTGTTTACATTCTCCAGTTCTACATCTCATCTCCACAGGGACTGAGCAACTCTG
Source organism: Nothocercus julius (assembly GCA_013398735.1). Lineage (NCBI taxonomy): Eukaryota > Metazoa > Chordata > Aves > Tinamiformes > Tinamidae > Nothocercus > Nothocercus julius. The sequence goes on from VZSV01000018.1 coordinate 4,762,792, forward strand.
CTTGGTCTCGAGCTGAAGTCTGGATATTTGTTCTGACTCCTTGGGAAGGCTGTACAACCCTAAGCACAGATCTTTTGGATATATCCCCATTCCAACAATATCACATTTCACTTTTTTTCCATTTATAATACACTGTCTGTAGTGTGAAGGAGTTCAGTTGACAGCCCTGGAAGTAGAGGTCCTCTGCTTAGCCATAGTAGATGCAATATAAGTTTCACCACTCCACCCTCTGGCAACAAGACTTTAACTTGGAACATCAGCAAAAAGAAGAGCAAATAAAGTTCAAACTCCATGACCAACTTAGTTCATCTGCTGTTTCAGCCAATAATATTGGCAGTTTGAAGCAAAGGCACATCAGGGCAAGTCTTGCTTGCCTTCTTTGGCAATCGTTCCAAACATTCATATTTCACCAACATTCACATTGATGAACTATACCAGCCATTGCTAGCAATTATTCAGAGCTGCTCAAAAAACAGTCGCTGCTGCCAACCCCTGTTCATCCTCTGCGCAATACTTTGAAGATCTGCAAGGCTCTGGAGAATCCATATTTCTATTAGTTACTTTGTGCATACTACCCACCTCTAACCATTCTCCAGCTCAGCTAAAATGCATGGCCAAAGTGACCCTGCTATGATGTATCCTGCATTGGAGACCAGCAGTGGGACTGACAGCAACCATGGCTGCAAATTAATTACATAAAATAAAATAAAATAAAATAAAATAAAATAAAATAAAATAAAATAAAATAATACATGATTGGCTTCTATTTAAAACTTTTCAGTTTGGAATTTTCTCTGCCAAGAAATATCTCTGCATTTTGAACTGACCCCACAAAGCAACTTTGTCCAATTCAGGAAAAGAGCTCCAGAGAAGAAATAGGAGGTGGACAGAACATTACTGTTTTTGTTTTTTTTTTTTAATGAAGCAGTAATTTTTTAAAATCTAGGTCAGCTGTTCAAGGCCAACGTGGTCAATAATAATGGAAAGTTCTCTGGCAATTCTGTACTCCCAGACCTGTGTTAAAAAGTTATAATCTCAGACAAAATCTGAATGGGCTAACGTCTCCAGCACAGCATCACTACCATAGCTGATACGCTTGTGAGCATCTGAGATGAAGCAGATGATTCTGGACATATATTTGGAAAGCAGCAAATTGTTATTTGGACTCCACAGCCAGCTTCTTACACTTTCAGACAAAAAGCAACCTCTCTATGAATGTCTAGAAAGTTACCATGTTACCTTCATTGAAATCTTTTTTTTTTTTTTTGTATTGTGGGTAGCAATCGCAGCACTACTCATGTCTCTGATCTCCTGAGATGCCTGAACAGCATTTTCATTGTTCCAGTTGGTCAGTATCTTGTATCCATTTTTCTGTCCCCTGTCCCATAGAGAACAGAAAAATAAATTTTACAGAACAGTCTAGTGTTGGCTTATGAATTGATCTGCATGAATGCCAATGAGTATAAATAAGGGCCACTGGCAACATTTCTTTTAAATGTTTTGTATTTATCCTTTCTCTAATTCAAAGACAGAAAATCTTCCATTCTGTGGAAAAGCTGAGACTTGGAAAATTTACTTTAAAGAACAAGATGAAGGAGACAAGGCTGGGGAATAGTTATAAGTGATTCTTTCTTTCCTGGAAATGGCTTGTAAAGGCAGTGCCATTGGCACTGGAGCTACATGCCAATTAAAGGGGAGCTTTGACTACCCACCTCGCTGCTTTTTTGAGTAAAGCTGTGCCACATAGATAAAAGTATCAAAGAAGATGAAATCTGAAGGGGATTCTGAAAAGTTCTTCTGCTGTATGATTTCAGGCCAGTTTTCTCCAGACTAATTAAAATCCATTGGATCTAAATATCTCTCAAATCCAGAATCATTGTTTAAGTAACCAGAAAAGATTCTGGTTACTTAAAGAGGACTGTTGTGAGGTATTTACAGCTGTTATTGATTTCATGAGCTACTGTAAACATCCCTGCCACTTAAAGATCATGAAGGATATTGAGAATATAAGGACCATATACTGTCACGGTCAGTTCTTTTTCAGTAGAAACGAAAAAGTATTTAAGACTCCATGGCTGGGTGTGATGGATTGGTTTCCATCATAAAAACCAAGAGACTTTAATGAAAGTACACTTTATGAGTCTAGCTGTTGGCAGTGGGGGTGTCATCACACTGTAACTATCCAATTCTTTCCCTCTGGGATGAATTGAAGGCAGCTGGACTGCTAATTTATGACAAAGACAGGTGCTGGAGACAGCAAAGAAGGAGAAAGTAAGAAAGCAAGAGTAAGAGAAAGAAAGAAAAAGCAACAGAAAGCATGTGAGACAGACAGGCAGGCAGACTACAAGATATAATCTCATTGGGCTGCAATTTGCTTGCATGGTTCATGTATGGTTCAGGCTGGCAACATTCCAGAGGGTGGGAAGTTCAGCACTGCCCAAAGCCAAAGAGAAAAATAAATAAAACTAAAGCAAACTGATTTTGCTGTTCATTTCACATCTCCCCTCTTCACCAGTCAAAATCTAGTCTCTCTCATAATATAGTTGACCATACCAGGCGCTAATGCTTTTCCTAGCAAACATGTGACTAAAGTCTTCTTCAGCCTTTGGCCAGACCAGCTGAAGAGCTGATTTTAATTCAAAAGTATGGCTGAAGGAGTAGTAAAATGCATCTTTCTAATTAGTTCAACAGTTTAAGGGTGAAGGACTTTGGTGAAGCGATTTAATCGTATCAGTTCTGTGATATTTGAGCAGGCTTACAGGAACAGACTTATAGACAAACACTTAGAGGAATGTAAATTCCTCACCTCATATTCTTTTCCACTCATCTTCCTTTTTGGCCTCCCCCTACAATCCTTACTTCTTTCTTGCTTCTTGGCAAGTCTATCACATACCTAGGGTCAACTAGACAGTTCTGCAGATGAGTCGATGATGCTGCAAAACTGTCACTATGAGATATTCCTGTCTGGCCTACAGATGAGAGGCTCATAAACACTTGATACACCCAATCCCCCATTAAGGGTTTAAGCGCTTTTCTACCGGAAAGCCAAGAGCTTCCCCAGGCAATGCAAGTGTTTTCAAATTAACAGAAAAAGTGAAATTCTTTTCTTGGTATGTTTTCAATGGTTGAGAAAGGACCCAGTTGCATGGGCTGCTCTGTGGGTATTGGCAGGCTTTGCCAATTGGATGCATGTGAGCGTGAACGCCGCTTTCTGTCTCAGGCAGATTGGTCATATTTAAAACACTGCACATCACTATCTGCTATTCCTGATGATACTTCATTGCAGTCAGACCCCACAGACACCATCACTTAATCTGCCCCAGTCAGAGTACAGTGTTCCTGAAAGACTTGTTCATGTCTCTGTAAAACCAAGGCTAACCGGAACTGGAGAGGTTCAATCACTGACAAAGATCAGGTGCTGTAAGGAGCAGTGAACACGATAAAATATTTTTTCTTCTCTACTCTTCATTAAGTGCTAGGAAGTGAACACCCTGCCTCTGCCTGCCCCTCTAAAGACAGAAGAGCTAAGCAAAGGTCATGTCAATCTATAGTCGTTTAGGTTTCTAGACTGCGTTTCATAGGAAACAAACGCATTAGTCTTGGTTTTCTGGCTGAGTTCCTGAAGAGAAATTGCATTCTTCTCCCTGAATTCCTTTTGTAGCTTGAGATTGACAGAGTATCCTTATTTCTGCACCAGAAATATTTAAGTAGTGTTGTTGTGTGTCCCCTTTAGCCCCAGCTACATATTTTTGTATATTATATATGTAAATTCCCAATGAAATTGTAAAAAGTTTTGCAGAGTTCGGTGAAAGCAAACTGGTTTCTCACTAAGACAGAAATGAGGTGTGTTGAGAAAAGAACACGTCTAAAGGGAAATTCAGAGTTGTTCCCTGCATCTTGTGCCAAATTACTTTTTAGCCTCAAGATCTTGATGGCCAGCAGAGACTACATTACTATGTTAGGAAGAGACTAGAAAACATAAGTGAAAGTGCTAAAATGCCATTGTGTACATAGTGTCACCCCTAGACCTCAACTGTGGTTTGAATCATCAACCCTCAGAAAACAAACAATATTAAAAAAAAAGAGAGAGCAAAGATTCCCACATATAAAAGACTTAAAAGGAAGCCTTCTGATTTATCTCGTTAATAAATAAAATACAAGAGAGGAATATAAAACTGTGTTTGGAATGTGACAATTCCTGATCACTGCAGCATACTCCCAGGGTGAGAGACTTCCACCTCTTTCCACTGTCCATCCAGTTGCCTACTCTGAAGCACGCTCCTAGTTTGAAATAATTTGAGTTGTTCTAGTAATATCTTCATGGGAACTCCCTGAACTACTCATAAGGTTTAAATTTTGGCACTTCCCCCAGGATGTTGCTGAGTCAAAACCCTAATTTGAACAATAGCCAGCTGACAGGACTGCCCCACTAACTGCAGCAGGTCTCCGTGGACAACAAAGCAGCAGTTGTGAATCACAGCCCCAGACTGGTGCCTGACTCATCCTACCTTCATTCTTGGAGTCTTAGTTTCCTCACACCAGAGTCTCTTCTCTCTTCAGATTAGTTCATTCCCTGCAAAATTGGCTCACACCTGTGTAACTTGTGGATGACTGTTTCTGCCCTAGAAAGAGCATTCTAGACCCATATTTAAAGCTCTAACTATCTGAGTTAAGTCAAGCAAGCTAATAGTCCTCAGTTGCTCCAGACCCTGCAATGCTTCTTATAATTAATATGAGATGAGGAGCATTTCTTTTACAAAAATGGGGATTTGTATCCAGAACAGCCTAATGTACACTGCAGAAATTACACAAAAAATGTTTGTGCTGAGAATTTTATATAGGCAAGCTACCTTTAAAACCTCAGCTTCATAAAAGGCTGTGTCATCTCCAAAAAATTGTTGATACATTTACATTAAAAAATGGAATTCTTGGAAATCTATTTCTTCTTTTGTTAGTTACAAAGGAAAGAAAAAAATAGTCTGCATTCATACATCTTTTGTCTACAGTACAGCACAAAGGCCTTGTGGTCTTCTGCAGTCATATCAAGTATTTCTCCTTATTGTTACTCGCATGGGGAAAACAAATTTTGCATCTTTCAAAATGTAGTACAGGAGGATGTTTATTCAATAAGACAGATGGTGAAGGCAGGAAGGACTTATTTCTCTCATCTAGACTAGAGGTTCCTCCCTTTAACTTTAGACATTTAAAAGTTAGGTTCCTAAACTAAGCAACTGCCTGGTCTGTTCAATTAATGATGAAAAATAGGAGCATTCCAAACAGCAAGACCCTTCACATTTGGGACAGGTTGGAATAAATTTCCCCTAGAGATACACATCTATCTCCCTTGCCTAAATTAGGATCCATACAGTTTGCTGTGGCAAATGCCTAAATATTAGCTTAAAATTAGGTGAGTTTAGACCCATCTTGAGACTGACTTCCCATATAACAGCAGCCAAAGGACTCCCTGGATGAATTCATTCATTTAAAACAGCTCTGTACTTACAACCTCTTACCATGTTCCTAGGGGCAAGAACTGTATGTGAATGGATGTTGGGGGCAGAGGTGCATGTATGTGTGACAAAGGAAGGGCCCATTGTGGCCTCCTTTAATCCTATTTTATCTGAGATTGTAGGCCATCAGAACACAACACTTCTACACTAAGCATTGCTCCTTTTCTGCACAAGCAGACCTTTTTGCCAGGAGGTGTGATAGCCTTTATTTTGTACATACACCTTCTTCCATTTCCCATTTTGATGAGCCTAAATAATTATCTTTCCTTGTCTTGTTGTATACCTTGTAGTGATATTCCTCCAATTCTGTTTTTGAGTCATGAAACCTGAAACCTCAAAAAAAAAAAAAAAAAAAGAGCAAAAGAAAGGACTGAATCCCAAGGAAACCACCTTGTGTCCCAGGTGACAGCCACAACAACCCAGCAGCAACTCCACTCTTCTTGGCATTTGATCTTGCTTCTCGAGCCTGCTTGGTCACTATCTTGGTAAAACTGTGCCAAATCCCTGCAGTGGAATTTCCCTGTTCCATGGCAGGACAGCTGTGGATTTTCCCTGTTCCATGATGTGATGTTTCCCTCTTTGCAGCCTGACATAGGGATGGTGGTTCTTATTTAATGTTACCACAATGGCAGGCTTCTGTCTCTCCTGCATCTGTCCCTTTTGCTCTTGGTGGAAGTTCTGTGTACTTTCCCAACCTGTGTCACTTCATCTGGACGCAAAGCCACAATCCCACCACAGTCTCATTTGCCAAATGTGTTCCATAAGATTCAGCCTTGTGGGCAAGCTTTGCTGCTTACGAGAGCAAGGAGATAGAAAAGATTCTCCACGGGAAGAGAAATACCCACCTGATCTCTCTGGCTGGACTAGAACGGTGCTTCAGCTTCTTGATTTCTCAGCGATTTCAGAGTTAAACTTTACCACGTCTTAAAGAAGAGGCCAAAGATTCTCAAAAATGACTGAAAACACTGCAAGTACAAAAAGGAGATCCTTTTGTACTAACTACTGCATCTTCCCAGCTAACAGACAGGGTGCACCTGGTGGTACCACCAAGAGATATCAAGGCTGCTACTCAGCAGTAATCACACATATGAGTGGTTCCTAACCTTGCCTAGGGCAGGTCACACTTCCCACTAACACTTTGAACCCCTGCAGTGCCCTGCAGCAGTTTTCCCCGTAGCAATGGACAGTCCCTGTAGTGCCTCTGCACAGCGTTGCCAGGTCCGGTTAATAAGCCCTGGTAAGCTTATTAACTTGTGTCCTCCTCCATGCTTACCATGGAGCAGGAAGCTCTGGTTTAGATGCAGGTGGCTGGAGCCAGAACCCATCTCTTGTTTGGTGGGGGGAAAATTCAGAAAGGGTGTGCAGTAAGAGAGTAATTATGGTCACCATGCTCCATTCAGCCTTCAGCCCAAAGCAGCCTTTACTACACAGTATTTGCACAGGAGTAAATCAAAGGAGAGCATCTAGCTCTTATGGTTAACGTGATAGCCTCCCCCAATGTGATGTTCTTTTGAGGACCAGCAACATCTTGACTACTACTCAAGTAATATGTCTCAGCCTGTTGTTTGGTAACGACAACCAAGAGGAAAGTATTTGAGATCTTCGTGAGCATTCAAGGCAGTTACAAGAAGTGCATGCTTAGGGTCTGCGGCCCATCCCAGGCGAAGTCTATATTAAGGCACTTGCCAAGGAGCCTGAAGATTGCTTACAGACATGAGGGCATATGTCCATCTAGCCCAGGAGCCTGGGGAAAATAAGAACAGTCTATCTGGGAATATTTGGTAAGAACAGTATATAAGTTTCCACCAGGACTATCAAATTATATTTAATCTCTGCATGATTGTTATTCTCTAGTGAATTTCTCTTCCATGATTGTGTCCAGTCCACGCTTAAAATAACATAAGTTATGCTGCATCCATTACATCCTCTGGCAATATGTTCATCAGCTCCTGACCACCATACAAGGAACTACCTCCTTTGGCCGGTCCTCACCCAGCCTCCCACTGTCTCCATTTGACGCCCACCTCTCCTTGCTGAAGAAGAGTGAGTGCCTCTTTAGTCCCAATAAATCCTCTTGGTCTGTTCTGTATTTCCATGCTGCCGTAAACTTCCAGCACCAGTAAATCTGTAATGCTCACATGGAGATTTAAGAAATAAGCAGGGACACTGCAGTGAAAGAGTTAAAGCTCTGCTCTTTAGCCAGCATATTCCACCGCTCTACTCCCTTTTTGCAAAGTTAATACTCCACACATGTTCTGTACTAGACAGGTATGCGAGACAAGATAGTCATCAGCTGACGCATTTCAGAGTTACAAACAGGCTGGGAGTGATATTTTCTGAGACTTCCTCACACGCACCAGGAGAAAACCTGCAGAGTATTAGGGAAAGAAACAACTCAACATGTTTCATCAGGTATCAGCATGATACCTGGGCCATGGTTCTCTACATAAGTGGGGAGGAAGGGAGAAAGTTTTCTTCAGGCTTTTCTAAATGAAAGTGTGTGAATAGCTGAAGCTAGGGAAGAAGCTGCCCCCTGCCAACACACACGCACAGAATCCTTTCTTCCATCCGTATCTCCTCGAGGCAACTAAGTTTCTGGTTAAGCCCAGTGCTGAGTCACCGTGGTATAAGTTCAAACCAATATGAAAATCCCCTCTCTTGACAACAATCCAAAAAAGCACAGACCAGCAGAAGAGATGGAAGGGAAAAAAGCTACGAATGTGTCAGAGTTGACAGCTCTGGAACAGATCTTGCAGAAGGTATCTCAGCTCTTCTCTCTGCAATAACCTTCCTTGGCAAAATCAGAACCATCCCCTTCCTGACATCCCAGGCTCTGCAACAACATAATCCAAAAGGATTAAGGCTGGTTCCTGAGAGATGTCAAGCAACCCTCCATTCCCACTTAAAGCAGGAGACTTGCAGAAAGCTTAGCACCCAGCAGGATGAGGCCTTTGGACTTTTGGGAGCAATATCCCACTTTATGGGTGGAGATGAGTGAAAGCCATCTGAGGCCCTGTCCCATGCTGTGGGTGCCAGGGCTGCTCTCAGAACTGCTCTAGCTAATTTTTACAATGGTGTAAAGCCATCCACCAGCCATCTGGCAGGTGTAACCTCTATTTTTTCTGCACCCTGTGCTGCCCAATGTTAGGTAGAAAGGGAGGTTGGGGGGAGAATAGAGGTTTGACATCTCATCCCTTCTCTTCTTTGCTGACATTCCTCTGACTTGTAAGTCTGACAGACCAAAGACAGAAGATGATCTTTATCAGGTAAGTTCTTTACAAGGACACAGGTCACATGTTTTTAATTCGTTGCCTTTAATACTCCAATGACAACATTCAAGCACATTTCCCAGGAGTTAGCAAGGAAGAGTCTGTTCAGTAAAACAACTAGGGAAATTCTTGGTGTAGTTTTGTTGTTTGTAGGAAGGTAGAAAAGACAGATATTCCAAAATATCCTTGAGGGTTGCTGGTATTCTTGGTTATTAAAAAAACTCTTCTGTGTTAATGGCATTACAGTGAGTGTCCTGCAAAGGGAAGACACAGAGGGGATGAAGGGCTTCAACAGATTATTGTCACGCAGGTTTCACATTCACGTTGCCGGCGGGGGCTGAGCCGCTCCACAGGCTTGTTTCCTGGAAGGAAAAGGGGTCGCTTCCCCCCAGATGTGGACTGATTGCCTCAAGAGATGATGCTTATTGCTGTTATTCATTATTTTAGGACTCAAGTAGGGATTAAGGTCTGAACGTTCTCGGCACTGCCTTAAAAGAATACAGACAAGTGCTGGTAACCGAACTCAGCGTGACAGGGACTCCCTCACACCCAGCCCCTCCACTGGGTGGTCTCAGGGAGGCTCATGGTCTTGTAGGGGACAAAGTTGAAGTGTCCAGCATTATTCAGAGCAGCTGACTCCTAAAAGCAAAGGAGAAAGGAAAATCAAGCTAGCAAAGGAGCTGCCCCGGGCACTGGCCTGCACCACTGAGGCCCTGGGTGCTGCAGAACGGTGTTCTCTGAACTGGCTCAGTGGCTTCTGCCAAGGGCAGACTCATCTAGAAGTTTGTCCAAAGACAGCATGTCTCGCTCTCCGAGTTTAACGTGACGCCTTTTGGTCTCTGCAATTCCCCTAGCACCTCTCAAAGGCACATGGATTTGATTTTGGCAGCTGTTCAGTGGGCCACATGTTCAGCTGATCTGGATGATGTGATTGTTTTTGGGAGGACTTTCCAGGAACATTAAAATTGCCTGGAGGATGTGTGTAGCTGGCTGGAGCAGGCTGGTCTGAAAGCAGAAACCCATCCAACTGTGACTAGTTACAGTCCCAGGTGCAGCCCGTTGGTCGTACCGTTTTTCTTCACAAGGGTGTGCCTCCGTATCTGGCCAAGACAGATACACTTAACACAAACCAACTCTGGCAACGGCAGCTCAAAGGCGACCCTATTGCCTTGTGAGTCCCAATTTTGCTCCACACTAACTGGCAAAAAAAAAAAAAAAAAAAAAAGGCATGGGAAGGGACACAGGAAAGAGCAGCCTGAATCTAAATTTACAGCATTTGGTTGGCGTATAGTACATTTTTTGGCCCATCTGAAATGCTTGGTTGCATGGCAGTGGTAAGATGCTGGTCCCATTATCTATCAACTCTGCCTCCCTTCTCCAGCAGATTTGACATTTGGACTTGGAAAGTGAAGGCAGGGTGCATCCCTGCCACAGCCATTTCAGAGAGCTGACATAGACAGCTGGTGAGCTGCACATCACAGCACTCTCGAGAGCTCAGAGGAAGGAAAAGCAAGGATATTTTGGAATGAACTGGTGTCAAGAAAAAATAAGTGATGCTCTTTGTAGAGAGGTTCAGGGCTCTGTTCCAGGAAAAGGATCCTGAGCCCAAGCCGCAGCCCATGAATTTGTCATGAGCAGGAGTGGTTAGACCCATGGGGACAGTGTAACTGCTGGCTACCAGTAACCAGAGACACTGGATCCCCTGGTCTGGATGTCGCATACTCAGATCAGACTGTTCCTTGTAGGGAGAGGGAAGTAGGTAACGAATCATAGAATCATAGAGATTTCCACCACCACACTTGGTTGGTGGCACTCCAGAAATATGTCTCAGCGCTGGGATAAATTTTCTGTCCTCATAAAAGCAGCACACAGTGCTTTGCCAGCTTCTCTAGACATGATGAAAAAATGAGTTAAAGAAACCTTACTTCTGAGTAGCAAGAATTAAAATGACCAATGAGAGGAGTATTTCGATGTGATGCATGATGAGAGTAAAATGAGCACAGTCTTTATTCTGACTCCCTGATCCTTCACCTCAGCATCAGTAACTTATGCATCTCCTCAGCCAGCTCCCTCCTATCCATCCCTCAGGATCCTCCCTTATGGACCTGTTCAACTAGCTACCTGCCAGGAGGGACACAGACACCTGAGCCAGGATCAGGACTCCTTTTTGCACAAGTCTTTTGTAGACCTCCTCTCACAAGCCCTCCATACTCCCTTTAAGGCTCATCACATTTCTTCCTTATTTGTAATGAACTTCAGCAAAACTCATTGTCCATCAAATCCAGGTATCCAAGATCATGTAGCAGGAATCCCAGAGTGTGCGTGAAAGCAATTGTGTTTTGCTCTTGGACGTGTGCTAGCTAAAATGCAAATCAGCTGTCACTCTCTGGTAACTTATGTGGTACTGAGCTTTACTGTGCTTCCCTTTTTTCCCCTGTGTTATATATAAGCATGTGGGAAGGATGGACTCTCCTACACATCTAGAGATGCTGATAGCTCATTCAGGCAGGCAGATTTGGCTAGGCCATTCTATTTATAATAGCTTACAAATCTCATCACATTAAAACTATGAACCACATGCACATGCTGCTGAATCACTAAGCTCTATATGTTTGGGAAAATCTTTCAAACCTAAGACCAGTACAGAAACCCGACAGAAAATGGACTTCGGTATCAAAAGTGGACTGACAATCTGGGGGCAGTTGGCCCCTATAGCTAGAAATCTCCATTTGAAATTGTCTCAGGCAGATGCCTTGGCCATTTGCTTTCTAGAATTTTGTACAAAGTTATCAGCTCCACACTTTCTACGTTCACTTGGTGCTTCTGGTATGCTGGGCTTTGGCATGACCAAAATCCACGAATCCTTCAAGTCTTATGGTTTGACACGTCCTCAGGCACTAAGTCCTCCGTCATTAGGCTACCATAGCTGCTCTGAGGAGTACCAGCCTCTTGCGTCAAGGCCTTCTGATGGATGGAAGTATTGTTTTACTACTACTGATTACAGCAAGACAAAACGACTTACAGTAAGTCTGGGTTACAATAAAGCAGCTGATGCTGGGTCTCCCGAGAAAATTAATACAGCCAAGTCAGGGGAGAAACACAAGTTTGTAAGAGCTAAAAGCCAGCTGAGAGACTGCAAGCAGTCTAGTAAAATGGCAAAGTTGGCAGTTTCTACCTTTTCCTGGTTATCTGAGTATCTCATGCTAAGGAGAGGGACATCATTTAGTCACTTTATGGGCCTTAATCCCAGGCAATGCACTCAGTAAGAGAATCAAACCTCTCCCAGCTTCACACAATCTGCTGCAGTCCCATAAAGGCCCCCATTGCACCCCATGCAAAGACAAACTGGCTGCCGGCAGCTCAGCTGCACAGAATGGGATTACCAAATCAGCACACCAGTGTTGCAGTGCACAACTGGACATTTGTCCCCAGGATTCAGCCACCTCCACAGTTGGATTTAGCCTCTGAAAAACACAGCACATGGTATTATAGCCGAGGCCTGAGGGTGACTACTGGCAGGAAGAAATATGACCGCAAGAAGAAAGATTTCAGAGCTAGCACCACGAGGTCAATATGTGCGAAGATGGATGGAATGGGCCTAAACTCCAAGCACTACTGTAAATAAAATGCCTCAGATCATGTTGGCCATGTCATGCAATTATCCAGCATTTGCTGCAGGAAACCTGTTTCCCAAGGTCACTGCTCTTTCTCTGCCCCTCTGAGAGCACAGCCTGCTGAGGAGCTCTGCTCTGTGGCACTAGGGTCAAAATCTGACAGATCATGCAAGACAGAAACAAAACACACAAAACAACTCTCTACCAGCCACATCTGGAGATGCACTGGAAATCCCACCTCTCCGTCAACATAATAGTATGCATTTATTTCTCCCTCTGAGAAAAGCTAAAAAAGTTCAGATCCATGCAGCAACAACAACAAAATGTGTTATCAATGTGGAAACACTTCTACAAGAAGTGACCCTGCAAAACACAGACCAGTTTAGATAAAGCAGGTGTAATACCCACCCTTATCCAAAACAGAAGCTAAATCCCCTTTGGCCAGGTCTTCCCAAGATGAATCCAAAGGTTAGGAAAAGAGGAACACAAAACTGCAGGAATAATGTTCACAATGGAGATTCCCCCCACCTGCCCCTTCCAGCACATTACTCCAACAGTCACTGTCTCCCATAGTTTCCGCCCTCCATAGTTTCCCTGCCCTCCTGTCAAGTTCACCCTCTTTGTGACAAATATGACATCTTTTCCACTTTCAACTGAGCAAATGTACTGGCCGCAATCATGACCAAATCAAAATACTTCCTAAAAATACTCATCACTTCCTTTCTATCACTTCATTTCCTACCACTCTTCCTGCTTTGCCTAATCCTGCCTGCTACCAGATCAGTTTGAAATGACAGACGTGCTCTAGCTACCCAGTAGGAAATGCTGGAGCGGAGAACACATGGAACTGGCTATCCTTGTTTTGTCACACATGACTTAGTCATTTTTCCTGCTGTTCTGCCATCGTGGTAGATAAGTTCAAAATAAGTTGTCACCAGCCTCTCTTCTCCTCAAATGGTCCACATCCAGTGGATTATATATGAGCACAGATGGTTCTGTACCATGTGCAGAGCCATTTGTGTTTATATATAACCCACTCATATATAAGAGTGCTTATACATAACCTACAATCCATGTGGACCAATTGAGGGATGTTCCTTTTCATCTGGTCACACTGGAGCTTGCCTTGGGCAAGAGCTGCCTAATTCCTTCCTCTATGATTTTAGAATTTTTGTATGAAATTAGCTGGCAAAACTAAATGACTCCTCAGTGAGCCCCTTATGAATGCATTGAATTACATGATTGCAAGGCACTCTGGTGCTGTGCAGTCAAACATGTCTGGAGCTTTTCAAGGATATTATCTGATTTGTCTTGGGCTGCAGAGTTACACAGGACGTACAAAAAGGTGACCCAATGAGTCTCCTATCCCCAAGACAATGAGGAAAATGGATTTAAAGTAAGAAATGTTATGTTTCTCCTACCAGCTTGCCCCCTCTGTCAAGTCCCTGAGCACTGGGATGATAGAAAGGAACCTGGAAGTGAATGTTGCCTACACACGGCTGTAAAGCATAGGCCATTTAAGAAGAGAATCCTTATGGATGTCTTCAAAAGGTCTTTACAGGCCACTACAACTCCCTTTTCTATGCTTTCTTTCGCTCCTTCCCTAAACCATTTTGACACGCTTGCCAAACAGCCAAAATGGCAAGCATGGACCCTCAAGACGTTATAGAAGAGCTTGCTTGGAAGTGTAGGGAGAATGAAGACAGGAAGAAGAGTCCCTAAAAAGGCAGCAATGCCACAAGCCCAACGATGGAGCAGGGCATCCCACACCAGGGAGCGGGCAGAAGAGACGATGGTTTCAGAGCAGTGGCCAGGAGCTCCGGTTCTGCAGGACGATGAGCCATAGCAGTCACCTCACTCCTGCTGAGCTCTCAGCAAGGAAGAGGCTTCACAAACTCCTCCTGGCAATGTTCTTTAATCCAGCATGGCTCATCACACCAATTCCATTCCCCCTCATGGATGTAGTCTGCTGGCAGGTTCATGGGAAGGCTGATCTGACTGTGATTCCTTTCTATGTCAGCCCTTAAGAGGGAAAGCAACCCTCAGCTAGGATATCCAACACCTAATAAAAATTTCCCTTAAAGAGGCTTCTGACAATCTTCCCTAAGACCTCACATTTCAGTTATACATAGAAGCAAAGCTTTCTGGTGGCAGGGGCAATTCTCGCGCAGGTAAGACTATTGGAGAGCACTTCCTAACACAGTAACATCTTTGACAAAGAAATGAACTGTTCGATTGCAAAATATCATGCAGGCATTCATTAGATAGACAGCCACAAATAAACCCACACCAATATGGAAGGAATAAGGAAAGCAAACAGCCCTTTGACTGTACTGTCCACCAATACCTCAGCACTGGAGCACTCGTTTGCCCTTCCTCCAGAGCCAGGCATCATTAGCTTCACTAGGGTGAGGAAGTCCTCAAGAACGTGTCCTCGTTGTTTCAGGGGCTGTACAAATAGGGCTGAAAGACAGTTTCTGCCCTCAAGGAGTCCATAATCACGTGTAAAACACTAGCTGGGGAACACAGACTGATTGAAAGAGAGTGTATGGGAATAAAAGATAATACTGTAATATGTCCTTGGCCTGTTTCCCTTTCTTCAGCGTGTAACTCTTGACCCTGATGATGTGATGTCTCATTCACAACACTGGAAATTTAGGCCATATATATCCTCGTAACTAAGAGATCAGGGACCATTATCCGGGGTCCAACTAGTGCAAACCAGAGCAGCTACTCACAACTAAATTCTCTTAACTCCTCCAAACCGTGGCAACCACCTCTCTAACACTTACTGGCCTTGGGAACAGTCTGGCACATGCTCTTTCCCAGACCAAACCTACGAAACACAGGTGCTAGCTGGCAAACTAAAAGGAAGTATTTATTTTCCCCACTTTCTGAGGCTAAGTAGTTAAAATGACTTGCCCATGACCACAGGGAGAGTCAGTGTCAGAAATACAGCTGTCCTTTCCAAGGGTCAAAGAGGGAAAGACACACCTTTTTCAGGTTATTATTAGACCATTCTGGATGCCTGTTGCTTTTTAACATATCATTCAATATTAGTTATCACCTAAGGCTCAATTTCATAACAGGGTCTAGGCACCCAAATCCCAGCTTCCAGAGGAGCATGCCCTCGTGGGTGTCTGCCAAGTTGTGACAAATGCTGGCTGTATATGCAAACAACCACTGCCATGTACAGTGAAGTCCTTTCAGCAGGCAGCAGTGCCCTTCTCCTACTACCATGTTGTTGGTGCTGCATATAGCCCTAGCAAAAGCAGCCTGCAACAAGTCATTGCAATGTTCAGCAGAAGCCTTTTGGCATAGGGTGCTTTAGGAGGATCAAGTTAGCTCCAGCTGAGCCCCAGATGTTCAGTCATAGCTTATGATTCTGCACAAACTACTGAACTGGAGAGCATTAATACCAAATCTTCACTTCAGCGGTATCTCTGGCCACATTCTTACTATGGCTGGAAGCTAAGCCGCTCAAGGTGTTTATCTCCAGTACCATGGCTTGCATTATAGGGAGTCTGGATCTGGTGGCAGTCCTGGAGAGCAGGCAGCAGCCAGGAGCTCTTGAATTAGGATGTGATTATAACACCTCCTTTAAGTAATTATAACTAACAATAAGCTACAAGATTACATCAGCTGTGGGGTGACACCTCATGCAAGCCCTGTAGCTCTCATAGGTAACAGAAGGCTTCCTATGCCAGAGAAGTAATACTGTCAGTGGATATACCCATCTTCCACCCCAGGCAAGACTAACCATCACAGCAGCATTAGCAACTGTACTGTCCTCCAGAAAATGAGCCAAACATAAACTTGAACTCAACAGCCAGTCGAGCCCCTCTCGTAAATACAGTGCTTCTATTTACAGCCACTGCCCTGCCTAGACGTGAGGCTTTGCTGTGTATGGCTGCAATGGCAGATTTCTAACGCTGACTGCTTGCGCTTCTGTCATTTTTCTGTGCTGCTAAGGAATATCTGCAGCGAGGGAGAGGGAATAGGATTTATTTTTTTGGGTGATATAAAGTGAGTGGGGAACAGTGAGAAAAGAACTGCTGATTTGACCTTGAGCACTGGGAGAAAACATAACACACAGTCTGTATAAAGTTTCCTCTTGAAGAAAAATAATAATAATAATAAAAAATCTTTTTGTTCCTCTACCAGAGAAGACTATAAAAATCTGCTCCTGCAAAGCTCAAGTGGATTTCACAGCCAAAGGGAGGTCATTTAGAAACTGTTGCCAGGTCAAGTTTTCACTTTGAACATTTTCACAGTTAAAAGAGGATCCAGGACATGTAAGTAAACACAGCCCCAGACTTTCCACTTTAAACTGTTTCTTACTTGAACTATAAGGTGCAAAAAAGAGAAAAGGATGGGGAGGGGGGAGGAATGGCAGGGCTTGGGTGATTTGTTTATCTAGGAAATCTCAGCATCTGCTCTTTTCAGCAAAGTTCCCATCGCATTTTTTTTTTTTAACTCCATCTTCCAGCTGCGTAGCACAAAGCACAGGCAGGTCAGCAGCCTTGCTGAAGATCACAGAATGAGTCAGTGGCTCGGGAGAGATCAGAGCCCAGACCCCACTGTGTGCCAGCTCTTTGTGCTTCCCTCTGGTTTGAAAATTCATCTCAACCCCAGGTGCTAAAACAAGGTGAAACCGAGCCAATTCCAAGCTGCAAATCTTGGTGGAGACTTATGGAGGTCACCATCGTAATGGCACCAGGATGCTCTGGCACCAGACACCAGGGACGGAAGGGTGTCCAGCTGATATTTATGCACAGGGGAATTTTTGTGTCTGTCAGCCCATTATTTTGCACCAATTTTTCAACCCATTGGTCCTTTTCAGCCAAATCCATCAGCACTGGTGGACTCTGGTCCTTGAATATGTGGTCTTCCTTCAGTTTTCATGAAAATTGGTGGCCAGATAGAGGAGAGAAACTGAATTTAAGTATCTACTATAGGAAAGTGTGAGCTGAGTCACTGAGACACCAGCAAATCCATACCAAACTGTGCATCAAGCCAGACATTGTGGCTACACTCGTATATGTCAGACAAACAGGACGTGGACAGAAGCATGAGCAAGTGACAGTGCTGTTTGGTTGTGGGTGTCCGCCTTGTCATGCAGCCATGGCTTTTGCTTCTGCACCGGGCGGGTGGGAATCAAAGCACTGGCTGCA
>VZSV01000018.1:4794014-4818315 GCA_013398735.1 Nothocercus julius
TTTGCAAACCTTGGAAGAGGAAGGCGGGAGGGTTGAACAGAGGCGATCGAAACCCAACTTTGCTTCATACCCAGCTCCCCAGCAGCTGGGGGCTGCGTCGGGAGCGGTTTTTTCTCCTCTTGCAGAAGAAGGGGGTGGGAAGGGGAGCTTCGCATCCCCGATCCCTTCTCCTTCCTCCCCCCCTTCCCCGCTCCTGGCTGCTTTGATGCATTAATATAGCAGGACACCGGTTTTCAAGGAACTTTGCTCCCTCCTCAGCGTGCCTCCTCCCAGCCCTTTGGGGAGTGTGAGTGTGAGTGTGAGCGGGTGAAACTGCCATCCCTCCCCCCTCTAAACCTCACGCCTCCCCCTGCAACCTGTTGCTGCCCCTTCTCCCTCTCCCCCCGCTCCTTCCCTCCCCCTCGCTTTCTGCCCTCCCGCCGATAGCGGTGGGATTTGCCCCCTTTTGAGGCATTAAAAAAAGACCTGAAAGAAGGAAAAAAAAAAATAAGACAAAAGCAAACCTAGACAAGCCCCCCGCCCAAAGCTGCCAAAAGCAGGAGGGTCTCGCACACCGAGAATTAAACCTGAGCGCGGGGCGCTCGCCAGCAGGGGCTCCGCCTTCAGCCCCTTCGCCTCCCTTCTTGCTTGCTTTTTTGTTCAGTCTTTGCTTTTTTAATTTTTGAGATTTTCTGAAGGAGAGAGCTAAAAAAAAAAAAAAAGAAACAAAAAGGGCGAGCGAGGCGCCCCCGCGCGCTGCGCTGCGCAGCATCCCCGCCGCGATGCTGCTGCGGCTCGTGGTGCTGCTGGGCGCCTGCCCGGGGCTCTCGCGCTGCCTCGGCTCCTTCGTGCAGTGCGAGCCGTGCGACGGCAAAGCGCTCTCGCTGTGCCCGCCGCCGCCGCTGGGCTGCGAGCTCGTCAAGGAGCCGGGCTGCGGCTGCTGCCTCACGTGCGCCCTGCCCGCCGGGCAGCCCTGCGGCGTCTACACGGAGCGCTGCGCCCGCGGGCTGCGCTGCCTGCCGCGCCAGGGCGAGGAGAAGCCGCTGCACGCGCTGCTCCACGGCACCGCCGTCTGCCTCAGCGAGAAGAGCTACCGCGAGCAGGCCAAGACGGGTGAGTGCTGGCCCCCGGCTCGGGCACCTTCCCGCTGCCCTTCCCTGCGCCCGGCTACTCCGCCGCCTCCCTCCCGCCTTCCCGGCGCTGTTCCGCGCCCGCCGCGGCTCTCCCGGCTTTCCGGCTCCGTTTCCATCTCTCGCCTCGTCTCTCACACGCACAGTGCCGTTGCTTTTGCCTCTTTCCAGCCGCCTCTCCGCTCTCCCTCCCCTCGCCCGGCTGCTCTTCCATGCCTCCCATGGTTGTGTCATCTTTCCGGATCCCTTCCCGTCTTTCCGGCTGCTTTTCCACCCCCCACAGCCCTATCCACTCTTCCATGCCCCCTGCTGCTTTCCGGGTGCGCTTCCACATCCCCCTCCCTTCCCCCAGCTGATTTTCCTTCTTTCCTGGTGCACTTCCACCCCTCATCCCCCCAGTTCGGTTTCCATCTTTCCTGGTGCTCTTCCATGCACCTGGCTGTTTCCACAGTCCATGCCTGCATCCATGCCCAGGTCGTTCCTCCTGTTGCATCAGTTAACAGCCCTTGCCCATCACCTCTCTTCCGATGCCTGGTTTGCCACATCCCACATGGAAAGCTTTACCCCCTCACCCAGGACTCACCAGATGAACCGTTCTAGTCCCAGCTGCATCCCAGCCCCATCCCCCCACGTTGCATCCTTTTAATCCCTGCTGCATCCCCCCTCCCAAATTGCCTCCTTTTTGTCTCTCGTATCGCAGTCCCCACCCTGGCCCCGATCGCTGACTCCTTTCTCTGCCCATACCCTCTGCCTTGCTCTGGGGACTAAGCCGGGCTCTGCAGCAGGAGATAAAAGGGAGCTCTCTGTGCAGGGCCCCCCCTTTGCAGCCCTCTGCCCTGTCCCCAAGACCTCAGCCAGCCCTGGGATTTGTTGCTGGCAAATCCAGCCTCCCGCTTTCTCCTTGTGGTTGTCGCAGCCCGCTGCTCTTCCCGGCTGGTTGCTGCTGGAAGTCTTTGTTGAGCAGTGGGTTTTAACCCTGGGAGGGAAGCAAGCAGGTGCACAGGGGACAGGGAAGCCATGAATGCAGAAATAATGAAGATGATGACAATCCAAAAAGAATATACTAAAAGCTAGCATGAAGGCTGGCATGGTAGCACCGGGGCAAGGCGCAGCTTTGGAAATCTTTGCACCTTTCACGTGACAAAAGCGTGAAAGAAAGTGCTCGTTCACTTTGGCACTTGCTTAGCTCCCTTTTCGGGATCCTGTAAGTTTTCCAAGGACGCAATCACTCTACTTATTCAAATACTTCTGTGTTTCTGTCACCACATGAAGGGGAGGCAAGGAGGATATCTCTGTGTCTGGGGGAGCAGGGGAACCAATTTGAAAAAAGAAAATCGCACAGAAATAGGCTCCCCACTTTTTTTCATTTTTGCTTGTTAGCAAGCTTCTGCTTATACTGGCGCAATGGGAATCCGTTTCTCCTTTCCAGCACCTAATAAATCTTGCTGCTTTTACTATTTTTCCCCTTTGCTTCTTGCAGGCAGTGGTCATGTTGTTATGTTTCATCCTGTAGAGCAAAACCAAATTGTGTGTCTGCACATATATATATAATATATATGGATGTATAACGTCTCCAAATGACAAAACGGGTCCAACTTCTTTTAAAATTGGCCAGAAACAACAAAGCTGAGCTTGGTCTGCTGAAAAGGAGCTGGAAAGGATAAGGGCTCGGAGGGAAACCTGTGCAGGCTACCACAGGGTGCAGAGGGTGAGACAGGAGCTGATTTCCTATCTCGGAGCCCAGGAAACGCTGCAATAACCCTCTCGCAGCAGAACTATGCAAAGCATCCCCGGGCGCGTCACCCGTGGTGTTTATTTACTCTGCGTGTGTGTGCGTGTGTGTGTGTGTGTGTGCGCGTGTGTGTGTGTGTGTGTGTGCATTCAGGAACCTGGCAGTGTGCTCAGGAAAGTCGGTTGTGCAGGTCAAATGCAGCGGCTGCTGGGAGAGCTCGGCTGATCCTTGGGCACATCGCGAGGGTGCCCCTTGCAGACAGGGGAGCTTCGGCCTTGTCTCCCAGCGTGGATCTCCTTTCATTCCACCTGCCTCGCTCTTCCCCAGGAATGTGATCCTTTGGCAGGTGCCTTGGGTGAATCCTTTGGCTGGTCCCCTCAAAACCAGTTGGCTTTTGGTTGCCTGGGGATCATGAGCATCCTTTGGGTGACTAAGGAGAGGAGTAGGAAAGAGATTGCAGGGTTGCTGCAAACACAAACCCCCAACACCACCTGCACTTCCAGTTTGGACTCCCCAAGCGCCGCAGGGGGCTCTTTTCAACAGGCTTGTCTGCAGTGGGGTAATGAGCCTCAGTTGGAAAGGCTTTTGCAGGAAGCCACAAGAGACCAGCAGGCTTCTCTGGAGATTTGTGAGATTGCAAAAAGAAATAAAAAATAAATCAGGAATTCCTGAGGATGGGAGAGGGAAAAACTCTCTTGGCATTTGACTGGTAGCATTTAAGAACAAAGTATATTTTCATAGGCATGTTACTAGGCAACAGGGCAAGGAAAGAAATGAAGTTTGACTTGAACTTTCTGGCCCCTGCCAGTTTGGCCAGCAGTGCAGGGACTGTGTGCTGAGGAAGCTGGCCTGGCCGTACAATCTATCAATGACCAAAATTGGCCCTAAGCTGGGAACCGCTGAGAAAGAATCAGCACTCTGCAAAATAAACTATGTGACAGTGGCAAGGACGGAGATCAAACTCCATTTCTCTCTATTTCTGCTCTTGCACTGGCTCAGTTTGAATCACAGATGCTTTCCTCCTTATAGTCATGGTGGAGACGCAGTGAGCGGTATTGCAAGGGAGCCCAGGGCTGGGAGGCCAGACTTGGCTGCTCCGCAGGGCAGCTGTTTTATGTGGTGCCTCCAGGCACCATGCCTCAGTTTCCTCATCTGTAAATTGGGCATACACATACTGAGCAATGCTGGAGCTGCTGTGAAAGATGTGCTCCTGGTTTGTGAAGAAGTCAAATGAAAGCAAATTTAGGGTTTAAAAGGCTTTGGCCGTACTTGTTTTAGGTAGACGAATGTGTAGGTATTGACAGGGTGGTTCCTGTGTTCTTAAAGGACACAGTAGACACACTGTCCTTTACCAAAAGCCAAACTTCACTGCTGTAGTTGACATTCCTGGTAAAAACCATGAATGAGCTACATATATGGCACAGACTTCGGGATTCTGTGTGTTTTGGGGATTTTGTGTTTTGTTTTGTTTAAGTTTTGTTTGAAATAGACCACGTCTTTCCATCTTTCTTGCGTGAGCCCTGCTAGACTTCCTCTTGCTGAGACAGCAGGTCAGGCTGAACTTTGTGAGAAGAGGAGGGCACAAGCTGGAGCCTGCTGCCCTACAAAGGCACATGGAAAAACAAAGGTCGTCAAATATTTCGTTCTTTCCTCTCATTCCTTCTTTCTTTCTAGAAAGCAAGCAAGACTTGGCAAGTTTCCTCATGAAACCATGAGCCAATGATAACCAGAAGGGAAGGAGGGGGGCACAGAATTAGCTCTAAGAAAATGGTCTTTGCTGCGTCAGCTGGAAGCAGGCGGAGGAGAACTGCTGAGGGAGCCCAAGTTTCCTGCTTCTCATATTCAGTGCAGTTCTTTTTCATTGCCTGGCATATTTTCCCCCCTCTCTTTCTCTCTCATAGGGCTCTCTCCCTCGCTGTCTGGGTTTTACAGGCACAGAGCAGCTGTGGGATAGCGCCTGGGACATGGTGGGGCAGGTGGGCAGCTCCACGCCAAGGCCGCGGTGCGCGGGGTTAGAGCCGAGGGTGAGGGTTAGGGCAGGGGTCATGGGAGCAGGACACGTTGCACACATGAGGCTGCAAACACGTATTGTTCGGGGAAAGATGCATCGAGCAACGAGTAGCAAGTCTTTTGTGTAGCACGTAGCAGAGCTGCTTATAGCTCCTGAGCTGTCCAGGTGAAAGCTAGTAGCAACAGGCCTGCAAAGCCTCGGATCCAAAACAGGAAAAACTCCATTTTTTCTTTTGATCTGAAGTTTCAACAACAATAACAATAAAAAAAAAGAAAGACGGTGAAATCCATCAGGTGCAAGAAAGTTGGCTTTTTGTGGTGTTTGTCTACGGGGGAGGGAGGGATGGAGTGGTTCAAACAGGAAAGGAGGGGCCTTGGCTGGAAAGATTTTTCAGCAGCCTGGTTTCTAAGGAAGGAGTAAGAATATTAAGTAGTTGATCCAAATGAAATTCTTGCCTGGTGCTAGCAGAGTTCACTGGAGAAAAGACGTGGCTCTGTGCGTGTGCATGCGTGACAGATCAGATCCTGACCACATGAGCACGGCTGTAAATCTGGACTGACTCCAGGTAAACCAAGGGAGCCCTCCCAGAGTTTGTAGACTGTAATGGAGAGCAGAGGCTGACCTTAAATGGGAGCCTCAGCAATTCTGAGGGATGGATGCTAGAGGAAGCCCGTGCGCCTGCTCCTGTCGATATTTAAGCACAAGCATCCTGTGGTCAAATGACTATTGTGGCTTTGGCCTTTCAATCACAGGAATACAGTCACGTGTGACTGGAAGCATTTACATGTCTGTGGTGTGAGTTGTCCCATCCTGTCAGAATCAGAAGAGGAGGGTAGGAGAGCTTGGGCAGTTTTGGTGCAAGCCAGCTCCAGGATACCCCCTGGCTTTTTTCTGTTGCCAAGTGTGGCACGTGTAAGTCAGTACAGCCAGGGAGGAAAGAGAGGAGGAGAGGCGACGAACAGGCTGCATCCCCATTCCTGGCAGCCTGTGCACATAGCACAGTGCTCTGCTTCCTCCTAACGTCCACTGGAAGTTTTACTACCACTGAATTAAAAGGCTTCTCGTTCTTTTCAGTATGAGGGTGCCCAACTGCATCCAAGACATAGGAGCAGCTGCAGGAATTGTTACAGCGGCTGTGGTTCCAGTGCTCTTCATCCAAACCGGAAGAGTTGGGAGCAATCTGGGAAGGGGAGGAGGAAGACTCAGCCTCCACTGGGCTTGTTCCTCCTCTGCTCAATGGGGCGAGCTGCTAAGAATAGTTAGTTGTAGCTTGTTTCACCTGTGCTGTGTCACAGAGCAGATCTGATCTGTCTTCTACCAAGCACTTAGTAGTGCAAATTCAAGGTCAGACATAAATAAAAGTAGAATTTGGCTGGAGCACACCTGTCCCTTAGCGTGGGCTGCAGAGCAGCAAGATTATTATGCAAAGGAAAGATATACATGTGAATGTATGCACACATGTACCCATGTTCACACACCCACGCACACCCGCACAGACATTTCATGTGTGCAGACACACACATCGAGCATTCTTGTGTCTGGGGACAGAATAGGTTCCAGGCAGCACACGCAGATCTCTCTTTCCATTCAATAGTTCTGCTTACAGCTGATGCATAGGTATCGACATAAAGATCAGATAGTATTTAAACAACCAACTTACCTATCATCTCCTGCTGAGGGCTGAGAAATAAGATACTGCAGCTGAGCATATGAGACAACAGGAGGGAAGAAAGGAGATAGAGGCAAGATACTTCTGACATCCCAGTCAGCTGCATGGATCTGAACTCACACAGTGTTTGGAGATTGGTTGTTTTTTTTTCTGGATAGTCTAAGCCAGTAGCAGTTAAATACCCTGGTTGCCTTAGTAGCTAGAGATATCCCAATGAAGGTTTAGACAGGTTTTGGCTGGCTGAGAGCAGTCACCCCACCTCAGGTGAGGCAGGCGAGGCAGCATCAAACGGCAGGGCTGGAGGATGCCCGTGGAGGCCATGGTGCCTGGCCACGTTGGTGGAGAGGATGCCAGGGTGCAGAGGTGAGCAGGGAGCTCAGCCAGCCAGTCAGTGTTTAGAAAAGTCAGGCACAAGAGCTGAGATGGGAATAGAGGGTAATATGAGACATAGCAGGCCAAAGACAAGAGAAACAACCTCTGGTATTGAGGAAGAAGAATCCTCAGGACTTGGATACGTGGTGCATTTAGAGGTCAAAGATGATCCAAGGCGTTTGGCCTGGATGAATTATTGGCAGTCTGAGTAATGACCACATAGGTCATTATGTAAGATTTTTTGTAGATATTGTAAGATTTTTAGACACATAGATCATGTAAGATTTTTTTGCAGGTAGAAAGACCCATATTGTCTCTTTATCCTCAGGACAGATGTGGCAAAATGCATGAAGCAGCTCTACCAGCGAGGGGGGAAGGAGGATAAACTGCCTCCTTGCCCTGGGGTCTCCTGAGATTGGGATCCACCAGACCCATTTAATGAAGCCTTCGTGCCAGGGTCTCCCTGGGGACCGCGCGGAGCCGACGAGGGGGTGCAGACCAGGCTGGCCTGTCCCAAGCCCTGGGCCTGCTGCGGTCACCAGGCGTGGGGAACGGCTGGGGCATCAGCCCAGCCTGGAGGCGTTTCACTGCATCTCTCCCCACTTCCCCCCCACAAGAAACTCTCTTTATTCCTTCAGCTGTGTAGCCAAGGCAACTCTCAGCAAGATGTTGTGTTTGAAGTGGTTCTTTGATGCTAGTGATCTAAGGGGACCCCTTAGTGTTTATGTCAATCCACTGACTCGCAGTTAATCCCAGTAGGAGCAGGCATAATGGGTCTGCAGAAATTTAGGACTCTTGATGATTTGATGTGGACACATTTATTCCCAAGGAAGCCATTTCTCAGCATGTTTTGGTGGTTCTCCTGGCTGTTTGGGATGTTTCCACGACAAGTGCTAACTATCCGTCAGTCCTTACCCTTCTGGCTGGGGGGACAAACCTGCCTAAAGCTAAACCTGCAGAAAGGTCTAAGCTTCCTATGGGTGCAGAGAGACTCCGGTCAGCAGGTTAAACTTGAAGAGGCATCTTAAAACTTATGCTTGTGGAGTCAGTGGGCATGTCTTGACAGTCTTTGCGTAGAGCCTTGCTCTCTTTGTTGTCTTTGTTGTCCAAAGCCCTATCCTCTTCACAGCACTTTTCCTCATGCCCACAGTCCCTGTGAAACTGCTTCTTTTACGCAAAGTATAAAAACGCCTTTTCAACAGCACCTCAGTGAACTCACAGGTTGTTTCCTAATTCTTATTAGCCTAGAAGGGCTAATATGCAAGACGCTGTGCAAGTTTCTGTAGGCCCTGAGGTCCAGAGCATCACAGGCCTTTGGACACCTAATTCCCTCAGTGTGAGCCAGTTGCTTCAGTCATCTAAAGACTGTGAGGTCAAAGAGCGAAAGATACTGTTGACTCCAGTAGGATTTAAAAGCTGTTAGCACCTGCCTGCCTGTAGGACTATTATTGCCGAATCTGGTGTATTTTCTTGTTGGATGGGCACAGCTGGTCTGCTGATGGACATAGTTGTTACGTTGATAGAGATAACTGGTCTGGTAGCTTTTTAAGGGCAAGAAGATAATCTTGACAGGTATTTAAGGAAATAATCCCCCAGCTAAACATGAAAGTGAAGGCATCTTAAAGGTAACTTTGGGGGGCAAAGTTGGCCAGTAGTCATAGTTCATTCTTTATAAAACCAGTAGAAATATTTTCTGTTTTCAGGTTCAGGTGGGATTCATCCTCTGAAGATCCAACTTGGGCAAGTTACTGCCTAACGATATTTTTAGAGTGTGAACATCAGGCTTGCGCTTGTTTATGGTACTACTAAAATGACTTCTACTTACTTCCTGACAGAAGGACTCATTGAGAAAGTTGAAGGGAGTCCTGAGGGCAGAGGTGAAAATTTCCTCGCTTGGAGCTCTTAAAAGTCAGGTTGGGTGCACGTGTGACAATGTATCATCTACTGCTGACAAAGAGATGAGCAATGGGTGAGCTAACAGGTCTTTTCCATCTGGTTTAAGGCAGAGCTTTGAAAGTCAGGCTGATGGCATAGAAATTAATCCAGGCTAGTCTGGGAAATTAATCCAGGCTAGGAGTTGCAGTCACAGTTGCATGCTTGAAATATCTGCAGTGTTTGACCAGTTCTTCTCCAACACCTGGCAGAGGTGCATCTCCAGACTGTACCTGGTGTGCCTTCATCTCTTGCAGGGGGACAAGGGGCTCAGCTTTCTTAGCTCTCTCGATTATTGGCTCCTCTGTTGAGGATGATAGCAGACATCCCCGGTAGTGTAAGTAGGGATGGATCTTGTGATGGAAACCTCCAGCCTTCAGTGGGAGCAATCTCTCACAGATTCAGTTCTAGTAAGCCTGTTGTAAAGAGCTTCTGCTCTTTGCACTCAAAACCCTTACCAAAAGGTGAAGCCACCCTAGGCCATAAGCAGTCCAGAAAGCTTAGGGTAAACCTCAGTAGATATGTCTTTGATAGGACACCTTCTCCTCGGGATCATATTCCTTATCACTGAGATTTCCTCTTAGTGACATCTTGTTGTCAGGGTAAAATACTATAGTGCATCCACAGTGATAACCCAGCCTTTGCTGGCCTTTGGGAACACTCTTCCTGCATATGGTTGTATTTTTAAGGCCTTAGCATCTGGCTGTACTATGACTTGTCACGTTTGGGTTTCAGTGGTTAAAATACTGTCAGTTTTCTGGCAGCACCCACTTTCAGGCTCAGGTTTCTTGAAATGTATAATAAAACCTACCTTCAGCTGAGTTTTAGAGAAATGCTCACACAGACAATGCAAAACTATCTGGTCATCTTTCCTGGTCACATTTCCTCAATGATTGCTGTTGAACTAGCTGCATCCTGAAGAGTTCTGCCCGTTCCCTTCTTTTCCATATAATAGTGACACTTGTTAGATGTTTTCCAACCCATCACACCTTCTTCTTAAAGACGCAGCAAGACATTTTTTTCAGGTGATCTCTTCCCACCTGATGGCCAGATGCTGGGCCCTTCAGACGCTTTTGTTTTCATTCAGAGGACCTGAAGGCATATTTCTTTTCCGTTAAGAGTTTTTCTCTCTTTTTGCCACAGATAAGCCCTGCAGAGACACTGCTAGTACACAATTATGTGGTGTTTATAAGGAGCTATTCCAAATTTTACTCACCTTTTTGCTTTCGGTTAGGCAAAAACAGATGCACAGTCTTCTTCTGTGAGTCTCAGTTCTGTAGTAATGTGCCTTTTTTTTGCCTTCTCTATTACAGCTGATACAGATTTGTTAGAAAAGGTGCAAGGCTAAGAAAGACTGAATGATTTCCTTCTTTCCAGGAAGGAAAAATATGTTTTTGTCACCATGATATTGCAAGATGACTTATTTAGATTTCTCCAGGCCATATTTCAATTCAGCTCTCAGCTTCTTCTGCAGTTTCAGCATATGGAATGGGGAACGTCTGTAATCTGCAGATGATGTGAAGGAAATATGTTTTATCTTCTTATCATCAGTGAATCAGCAACAGGAGCTTCTTGATGTAAATCTGATCTCGAAATTCTTCCTTCCCTTTCACTTGCCAGTTCTGTTCTCTGGAAGACAATTTTGTTCAGGAAATGTTAGGCTGATAAACGCAGCTATCCAGAGACAGAGTGCCTGCAATATTGCAAGATGGTGCACATCAGCATCAGTTCATTGAAATGGAAATTACTTAAAGGAGGGAGAGACTCTGGAAAGTGTCCTAAATGTCTTACTGGTTGGGTATTTGGGGGTCTTGTCTTGCTCAGAAATGGTTATCCTTGGGTACCCCAAATCTATGCTTATACTGCAGGTTGACCACAGCCACAGCCCCTCTCCTAGGACTTTGTGTGCCTGCAAATGCATTGCAAAGCCCCCGGTCTGTGTTAACAACTGACCTCAGCCAGACATACGAGTTCGGTGGAGAGAAAGAGCCAGCTCAAAGACAGCACCTCTCTGTAAGCCCTAGTTTGTACATCCCAGATCATCAGGAGCAGCCCCACCGACCAGCTGATACTCATGCCTGGCTCTCCCAAGCCCAGTGTGGGTGCTTGGAGCCTGCAGAGCAAACAGCTAGCAATATGTAGAGAAAGAGCCTATGTCAAAGAGCTCCCCATATCTAAACCTACTCTTCTCCACTGGAAAGCCACTTCCAGAGGCTTATTTTGTGGCTGCAGAAAGGAAAGGCAGCTCAGGAAAGTATCATTTGGTGTGCAGCAGCGCAAGTCCTTTCTTATGCTTCCAGTTCTCATAGTCTTGCCTCTCACCTCTGTGGCATTTGCTGGCAGTGTGGAGAAGTGGCACTGACCCAGAGATCTGTTCCTATAGATAGGTCCTGTGCTTCCAGAGCAGACTGAAAGGTGCTAAATGAGCTTCTTCCCCTGAGAGGTCCTTTCCCATATGTTGGGCTGCATTTCTCCGCCATCAGTCTCTGTGTGATGACATGAAGGTCATCAGGACAATCATCTGCCTTTCCCATGAATCCTCAGTGAACCTGGAGCTGCCCAAATGCCCAATATTCATGTTCTACAAGATAGCTCTGGCTGATACGTTAGGATCTGCATTTATAGGTTTCTGCTGAGGAGACCTTAATCTGCTGAGAAAGAGTTGGTCTGCTAGGTTAGTTCAGCAAAGCTCAACCAATAACTTAAGAGACAAAGGCCACAGCGTGGCATTTCCTTCTGCCATCCATCCCCACTTTCCAAGCCTGGTGAGGCACTTCTGAGCTCTTCCCGAGTGTCCTGCTGGGTTTTCACTTTATAAAACTGAGGGTTCAGTCCTGCCAGTCCTCTGGCTGCTTTTCCATCTCTTCTCTGGACCTGGCCCCACTGATCCAAAGCTTTCCCTTAAAGCACATCCCCGTGGGACTAGAGAGTGAGCTCTCCGTAACTCTCACCCTGCTGTTGCAGGAATCTCTCGTGTTGGTGATGCCCCAGGCTCCTTTCTGGGGACTCACAGAGCTTGAGTGAGTTTTGGGCTATGGTCTGTGAACTATTTGAATTCTGCTGTTACAACCTCAGTAGGGGATTGTGCATACTGAGGCGGAGTGGGCATTCTGTGAGCACTTCACGATCCTGTGTCAGCTAAAGACTTCCTTGGAGCCACCCACAAATTACAAATGTTTCGGCCTTTGGCAGCAAATGAGGTACCTAATTCCCAGTGGAGGAAGTATATCTCCGTGGTTTTCTTACCACTGTTCCTGGCACCTGTAAAACTGTTTGGTTTTACACTGCTTCTCAAGAGCTTTATCACAGGCCATGAGGAGACCAGTACAGAAAAGAGATGATGAGGGTTGTCTTGCTTAGTGTCAGCCCTTCCAAGGTCTAAGTGAGACCACCAGAGTCGCTGGAGGAGAAACTGGGGCCGCCAGGGATATGTCATTCCACTGCAAAATCAGTGCCTAAGCCAAATGATGGGGTAAATCACAATTTGGATGGCACAATTATCTCTCCATGTGACTTACAAATGTAGTTCAGCCATCTTGTGAAGACCAAAAGCCTCTCTTTTAGCAGATGGGTGTTATTTGACATTAATCTGTCATAAATGCATGCCGTGTATTGCTGGGACTTAGGGGAGGTGGGGTTGCAGTCAGCAGCGCTTGTCTCTTCCAAGCAGGGCTGCTGTTTTTCTGTCCCCTTGGTGTGCGGTGTCTCCTCCCAGTCTCTCATCACCCATGAGCATCACCAGCACACGCTCCTGCCAGTCCCCTCCAGAGCGACCACTCTGCCCTGCCACTGAGTCCCCACTGAAGCACAGAAGTTCGTCGAAAGTTCAAGGCTCTTCACAGGGGCTCCCTGGGAGCCCCCGCCCTGGGTGAGCAGAGGAGCCGGCCGCAGCCTCAATCCCAGGCCCTGGCTGCTGCTCCTGCAGCACGTGCCAAGCAGCCTCAAGCTGGACAGTCGCCGTGTGCAGCCTCTGACATCACTGCCTGATGTCACCAGGGCGGTGGTGCGGAGCAGCAGTGCCCCCAGCCCCAGGCGTCGCCCTGAGCTGGCCCGGCGTCCTCCCCCAGTGCCCTCATTGCTCCATCACCACAACTGGGACGCTGAGGGGACGTTCGCCACTCTGCAGCAGGCTTGTGCCTGCCTGCTGTGGAAATGGAGACAAGTTTTGCTTCATTAGGACATTATAAAAAGCTCCCTTCTGCCTGGGCTGATCCTCATGTCCCCTGGGGAGCCCAGGAATGTTTTTGCTCAGTTGTGCACTCCAGCTGCCAAAGGGCGCGAGTTGAGATGACCCTCCTCGCTCTGCGGCCCTCCCCTGCCTGCATTCTCTCTTCCCTGCCTACATTTCAGGAATGCAAACACGGCCTCTGTCCCTGTGTGCTGACAAGGCTGGAGGGGATTGGGAATGAGGGAGATTTTTATTTTGTCCTTATGATCGCAGGTTCAAGTCCAGGCTGGGGAGAAACTTGCCTGCCCGTCCCAGGAAGTTTCAGCATCAGTCAGGCACATCCCCTCCACCTGAGTGGAATGAGTGGGGAGAGGAGCTAGGAGCTAGGCATGATGTTCAGAGTGGGCTCTTTCTAGCCAGCAACCTGAGAATAGACTTCCTGGAGAAGACCTAGTCTTAAGAAAAACAGGGACATCTCTAAGAAGATTTGCAAGGGAAAGACTGTTTTCAGGGACAGCACCAACATTTCTTCTCTCCCAGCCATGTGGAGTCTGGGGAATTTGCTGTCTGGTGCCCAGCAGTAACCAGTACTTTAAGGAGGAATGGGGAAGGCAAAATGGGAGGGATCTGCCCCTCAGGCAGGTACAGGGCAGAGGCAGAAAACAACATTGCTTTTCAGTGATTCTTCACACTGCCTGCATATGTGTGTTCAACCCATCGGGACAATGCATGAAGCCAGCACAAGGCTGGGCAGATAATGGAGCTGCCGTAGGGAGGACTCTGCAGCTGCTGGTGACGAGGACTTCTTGTTATGGTGAAACTAGGAGAGAGCATGCGGATCTGGTGTTGATTAGTGCTTTGGGGGCCCAATTTCAATGGGAAGTCTTTCAGTCCATGTGGAATAATTCCTCCCTTTCCCTCAGCCTTTCCCGTAAATCCTTTCCCTTCCCTGGGGCCTGTGTTGGCTGCATATGTCTCTGACCCTGAAATGTTGTCCTTTCCCACAAAAAGCCCAGGTGTCAAAGATCACCCCACTAGGTTTGGAAAACACAGAGGTGGGACACAAATTGAGATCTTCCAAAGATAGCTGCTGCCGGAGCCCGAAATCACAAGGAGCCTTTTGGAAAAGAAGGAGGGGTCACTTGCCAAGTCCTGTGCTTGAGAATATTCCTCACTGTGAGGTGACACTTTTTCTGAGAGGTAAATCCTTCTCCACTGGAGGGCAGAGACATTGCCTGCAGCTGCATTGCGCTGTTTAACAGGTGACATTTTTTGCTCTAGAAGTGGCTGTGTTTCAGCCCTAGGTAACGTAAGCCTTAATTCGCATCTTGGAATGAACACCTGAGGACAGAGCTGGCCCAGTGTGAGGGCAGAGGAGGGACTGGGCAACTTCTCAAGGTCTCTACTGGTAACATTTACTGCTTCTATGCTAGAAGTTTTACTGAGATCACCATCACATCCTCAATGTCTTTCTGCTCAAAAGCTGCGTTATGTCAGTGCTTACACTATACATAATAATAATGGCAATAATCAAAAAGACTGTGTATCAAGGTCACGTGCATTGGCTTTGCTTGTTCTTCTTAGCTGAACATGGCTTTTGGGGGGCATTTTGAGCAGAGCAGCAAGTCCTCCAGCAGCCTGTGGGTGTAACAAGCACGGATGATTAGTAGCAGCAGACAAAAGATACTTTTCCTACCTCCCTGTCAGAAACCCCTGTAAGCTGTAATAAAAAAATCAAGCCTCTCAGCTAGAACAGCTTCCTGCTTTGTGCTTCCCAATTTCCTTCCCTGTGCTTTGTCTATCATCCCCTTATAGGAGAGCCGCGCTCCGAGGTCGCCTTTCCTCCTTTGCTGCCCGTTTGTGGAGCTCGTTCGCCTGCCTGCGTGATGGGCTGCGCTCCATGAGCCTCCCCTGCTCTGTGCTGTGTTCTCCAGTACAATCCCGGGCTCATTTGTTACACGGTGCTGATGTGAAGCTGGCAGACCCTGGGCAAGTCTCTTCTTTGGTTGCATAAACTACTTCCCTCCTGGTGCCTGGAGTGATTTTGAGTTGTCTAGCAAGAAAAAGGCACGTGATCATCATAAGGGAAAATTGCAAGGCAGTCCCATACTGGGGAGATGTGCAGATCCTAGAGCTGATGCATGGAGTCATTTACACTGCTCTGGACATTGCTGAGTCTAGGATGCTCATGGAAAGAGTAATAAAGGGCTCCTTCCCAAATGCATCTGTGGGAAGCTTTCCAGTTTTACATGTGTAGATTCGGGAGCTGGGAGAAGGCAGGTTTGCCTCGGCAGAGAAGGAGGGGAGACTGATGGATGAGTTGGCTTAGGGGACCCCAAGACCAACCTCTCCCCTCTCCCACTGAGTCTGTGTGACAGGCCTGTGCTGCCATCTGCTGCCAAGCAGCGTGTCCCCCCGCTAGGCAGGACCCGCTGGGCATCCCCAGCAGCTGCCTCAGGCCTCCCTGAACAGAGGCCAGAACAGAGCCTTCCTCTTCACCTCCCATCAGGCTGCAGAGACTCCACGGGCTGCATCAGAGCTCTAGGAAGAAATCAGTCTGCAGGGAAACTAGTGAAGGCCTTTGGGGAGATTTATGAGCTCTTATTTTCAGCCCTGGAGTATTTTCTTTCATCTCCATGCAATTTTACTTGCAAGAAGGGGTAAAACCACTGGGGTTCACAGGAGGGGATGGGCAGAGGCTGGATTCACTGATACCAAGAGACACCATGGACACGCAGGGAGACATTCCTGCCCACAGAGTCAACCTGCAGTTTCCAGCATTTCTCCGGTGCCTTTCTTTGTACTATCGAGGCATTCCCCCTGTTCCTGCCTGCTGGCCCCAGGACCAGCCTGGCATTGTTGTGGGCCAGCTGGGAACCAATGACTGGGAGACCTGGAGCCTTGGGAGCTTAAAACTGTATTCAAATTTAGTCCAGAAATAACCCTCTTTCACTTCAGTGGCTGTATTAAAGGTCACAAGTCAGCTAAGTTTAGCCTGTCACCAGCTCTCTCCTATATATAACCGTGCAGAACTCCTGATTGCATCCTGTCGGTACAGGTTATGCTGGGCTGATCGGAGAGGCATATAAAAAGGCAACTGCAGCGGGTACAGTTTAAATAGACTCCTCCCTTCCCTTTGGCCCTGGCGGTTGCAGTCGCGGTCGGACAGGAGCGCTCTGCAAGGTTACGCTGGGCTTTGCCCCGTCAGCATGTGCCGGTGAACCAGGGCTGGGTTAGTCCCACAGGCGTGGGCCACCCTAGCAAGGGGGCTGCAAACAGAGGGCCCTGGAGATTGCAACATTTCTCAGTTGTGCCTTTGGCATCGCTGTGAGAGCATCTGTCTGAGCATGTGGTGGCTTTGCTATGTTGGTGATTGACCTTGAATATGGAATCATCTCATTTGTGAGTGTCCCTAGCTTTTGCTTCAGCACCTACAAGTGGGTGTAATATATGCATTTTCCACTTAATCCTCCTGCTGTTGCTGAAGGGGGGCTTTTCCACTACATTTTGTATGTCCTCTGGTCCTTTCTGGCTGTAGGATCATCCTCCTAACGGTCCTTGTCTGTTGACACATTGTAAATGATAGTGGCCCGTAAGCAGGAGCCCATCCAAGACTCCTGACTCCTGGGCGCTCTCAGAGGCCTTCCTCTTCTATGTTTGGGGTCA
This sequence comes from Nothocercus julius, assembly GCA_013398735.1. Taxonomy (NCBI): domain Eukaryota; kingdom Metazoa; phylum Chordata; class Aves; order Tinamiformes; family Tinamidae; genus Nothocercus; species Nothocercus julius. Next base: position 4,810,674 of record VZSV01000018.1, read on the forward strand.
CGTGAAAGCCACACCACATCCCATGCCTTGGAATAAAAGCCAGGACCTTAGCAGCTGGGAAAAGTGCTTTCAAGGAGGGTGTCTTTGAACATGAGGGCTGTGTGTGGTGCATCCACTGGCTACCACCATCTCTCCCTGCCAGATGATGGGTGGGCTGTAGCTCAGTTGGAACCTTTTCTTCCTGCTGGAGCCTTGCTAGGTTGTATCAGGAGTGACATCCTCAGCTTTGTGAGAAGGGAGCTGTTGGACAATGTGCTGAGTTAAATTTTTGTGGATCTTTTTCATTCCTTTCCTTCCTGCCTACTGCAAAGATGTTTGTTCAGATGGTGCAAGATGGTCTCTGTGCAAAAGAAAGCCTGGTAAGCTTTGGGAGAACTGATCATTTGGCATCTCTTCCCCCCCCGACCAGAAAGGGAATCGCGAGAGCACGAGGAGCCGACCACGTCAGAGATGACAGAAGAGACCTACCCGCCCAAGGCCTACCGGCCCAAGCCTGGGCGCCTCTCCGAGCTCAAAGCTGAGGCCCTGAAGAAGGACCGTCGGAAGAAGCTGACCCTGGCCAAGTTTGTGGGCATGGCCGAGAACACCGCACACCCCCGTGTTGTCATCCCTGAGCTCCGGCAGGAGTTTGAGCTGGTGAGCATCCGTCCCTCCACTCCTCTGCAGTGGGGGGCTGCGGGCGGGCTTTGACCTCTTGAAGATTGGGTGCTGGGAGGGGAGCCAGGGGCATTAGCAGCTTGATGCTTGTTCAGGGCTGTCTGGGCACCTCCTGGCTCACCACACCGCCATCTCCTCGCTTGGCAGGGTCCTTGCCGCCGGCACATGGAGGCATCCCTGCAGGAGCTCAAGAGCAGCCAGCGGATGGTCCCTCGGGCTGTTCACCTCCCCAACTGCGACAGAAAGGGCTTCTACAAGCGGAAGCAGGTAAGAGCTCTGCGGGACCCTCCTCAAAGCAGGACGTAGAGGGGCATAGGACAGAAACTCCCCATGCATGGAGGTTTTTCACTGCCACTGCTGAAGATGGAGAAGATGGAAGTTTTCCTCTGCCAGGCTCGTGGGAGGGTTGCTGCAAGCCTGACATGGGAGGGTTGACTGCAGATAGCCCTGCTAACAAATGAAGCCCAGTCCTGCCTAAAAAGAGCATCCTGAAGTCTTGGAGGGTTAGGGGGAAGGAAAACTCAGAGAGCTTCAGGCTTGGGAAGCAGCAAGGATAGAGGTGCAGTAAAAGCAGAGAGAAGAGCAAGGTCCTTCCCCAGGGCCTTAAACTGCTCGAGTAAAAAAGGCAAACCACAGGGCTGCCCCTTATCCCCAGCAAGAGAGTTACACAGAGGTGGTGGCAAGTTCTTGATCTCTCCCCTTGGGTGTCTCCTCAGTGCAAGCCATCCCGAGGCCGGAAGCGTGGCTTGTGTTGGTGCGTGGACAAATACGGCATGAAGCTGCCGGGGACTGATTACCTGAGCGGAGACCTGCAGTGCCATGCGTTCGACAGCAGCAACGTGGAGTGAACTTGCACCCTCTCCCTCTGCCCCGCCACTATCCCAGGCTCCCTTCCACCCTCCCCTCCGCACCTCCCTGCGCCCCAGGACTCCGATTCCTTTCATCTCATGTAAGAAGAAAAAGAAAAAAGAAAAGAGAAAAGAAAAGAAAAGAAAAGAAAAGAAAAGAAAAGAAAAGAAAAGAAAAGAAAAGAAAAGAAAAGAAAAGAAAAGAAAAGAAAAGAGAAAAGAAAAGGAGAAAAGAGAAAAAAAGAAAAGAAAAGAAAAGAAAAGAAAAGAAAAGAGAAAAAAGAAAAGAGGAAAGAAAAGAGAAAAATAAACCCTGAGGAAACTGAGGACTCGGAATCTACAGCAGCGTCTTGACAACAAGGACTTAGCAAGGAAAGGACAAAGCCAGAGACAAAACAGCTTCGGCCACTACCATCCCACGGCTGCCTGTGCCTCTCCCCAACGCCACCTGCACCCTTCTGCTGCAGAGCAGAGGCCATGCCGATGTAGGAAGCTCTCTGGACTGGTGATTTTCTAGTATGGGTTGTGGGTGGATTTTTTTTTTTTTTTTGATTAGCTAGTCATTTTCTAAATGGTGTTGAGAGGAAATCTTGCGGCGAACAGCATTTCCTTCCCCTCCTAATGCCAGTCTGCTGGAGTTTCCTGCCCACATCACTGGGACTCACTCAAGTTGATGTGATTTCCATCTCAAATGATTGCCCCGGATCCAGACAGATTCCAACAGCGCCACAGACCAGGCAGCAGTGTAATGGGAGCAGGAGTTGAATGGTTTGCTTTGAGTCTGGAGATGAGCCGGGGAGTGAAAAACAGCTCCTGCAACAGCACAAATATCTGAGGCAAAATAATTGTGGACTTGAAAAAGAAGCAATCCAAAAAGGAAACATATACTTCTCGATCCAGTTCCTCTTGAATGGGAGGTCAGAAAACTTATTTGTGGACAAGCTGGACTCTGAAAGTTACCCATCCAGGTGTGGAAGCATTTGTTGTGTGCATGTGTTTGTGTGTGTGTGCACGAGTGTGTGTGTACACAGATATGTCTTTGCCTCCTTGCAAAGCTTGCCTCAAAGCCTGCAGTCTTGAAGGCTTAACTGTAAGCAAGGGGAGAGCTGCCCGCGCAAAGAAATCTGCTGGACTAAGCACAGGATCAGGCTTAGGAGGTGCATCCGTGTCTGCGGGATGAGGGCCCTGCGAACGTTGCAGTGTGCATCGCACAGATAGGCATCAGTGTCTATGCTTAAGCATGCGTGTGTGGGGACTGGGGGATCGGGGTCAAAAATCTTCACCACCCTTTGCCACCACAAAGAAGACCAGCTATGGAGCTTTTTTTTTTTTATTATTCTTTTCATAGACAAAAAAAAAATCATTTGCTCCAAGGGAAAAAAAAAAAACACTTTGTTTTGTCTTCGATTTTTTTTTCAAAGGCTGATTTATAGCCTTTCCCATGGGTTGGAAAATGTCATCTCCATCCTTTTGTATTGAGATACTGCTCACACGTTTGCCACAGCTGATTCCCCTTGGCCCCATCTCCCCGCCCCCTGTAATCCTGCCCTTGCAACGGGGCCCTCAAGCTTAATCCAGGATCCAGATACTTGTTTAGTGACAGCAGCAACCGCAGCACAGAGACCCACTGACTCAGGCCTGCTTAGACAGCTGTTAATTGCCTTCCTGCTTTTTGTTGTTTTTATGTTCAGTTTTGGGATTGCTTCCTCTCATTTCGCCATGACAAGGGTCTCTGCTAAGTTTATGTTTGGAGGAGATCCTGCAGCAGAAAAAAAAAAAAAAAAAAGGAAAAAAAAAAAGGAAAGAGCAATGCCTTGCTTTGGAGATGTGTTGGATCTGTGCGTTGCCATCTCGGGACACAAACTTGCACTCACTGGGAACTGTTGCTGATACGACAACGCTTGAGAGCAATGCCAGAAGAGATGGGCAGGATGTCTCCTGAAGACCATGTCCCTGAGGGATACAAAGTGCAAGCTGGTTTTCACCCGGGCACCTCGTGCAGCGCCTGCGGAAGGACACACTGCTGCTGCGCACCGGGACGGGCAAGGAAGACAAGGGGCAGCTGCCACAGGGCCAGAGCCAGTGTCAGCCAGCGTGTCGGGGAAGCTACAGGGCACTGGCACGGAGCGTGGCGCTGTCTGCCTTTGCTCTGGAGCAGAGGAAGGGTTTCTGCTCCTTCCAAAGCCCTTTTTAGCCTCCTGGATCTGGGCAAAAAGGCCCTGGTTAACTGGGTCCCTGCCAGTGGGGCCAGGACAAGGGGACTCAGGCACCAAGGAGCTCTGGCAAATCACTTGGCTTCCATCGCTTGGCCGGGTGCCCTCAGCAGCCTCCTGTGGGACAGCTTTGGCTCCCTTGAGCAGGGCACACTGAGCAGCCCTCCTGCTCACCAGGCCCTGGATCAGGTGGGCCATGGACCACCAGCACCTCCCTATGGGAGCATGGCCCAAGCAAGACGCTTTCTCTGGGTCAGTTCTGCCCAAGGAATGGCAGGACCAGAAGTTAAGGAGAACTTATCATTTCCTGCACTCATGTCTTCACCTCCTTGGTGTGGAGCAACGGGACCGTGGGTGGCTGCAGCTGGCCGTGTACGTCCGCCCCTGTGCGACCTTGGTTGCCTTCTGTAGTGTCATGTGGAGTTCAAGTTTAGCTGAGAGACTTCACGGAGTCCCCGTCTGCAACACAACAAGGCGCACTGGGAGCTGGCTTGAAGACCTCCTTCCTTGCCAAAAAGAAGGGGAGCGCCACCAGATGCAGATGTGCCTCCCCTCAAAATGTAGGAGCAGGGCAGCCCCCACACACCTTGCTAAAGGGGAGCATCACCAGTGCGTTGGGACAGGGGGGAAGGCCCCTGCCAGGCTTCGTTGGGCTGACGGAGCTAGGTCTGTGCGACCAGGGTGGGTTGGGGGGCTTTAATGAATTGGTGATGGTGGGATGTGGAATGGGGGTGAAGAAGGCAGATGAAGGAGGAGGAGCCCCTGAAAACCCCAAGGGCACTGTGGGCCACAGAGCTACCATCACAAACATTTCTCGTCTCCTGTGCTTGCTGATCCCATGCAAAACCTCCTGACTGTAATAGGCCAGTACCACCTTCCTTCAATACTGTTCTTTCTTTCTTTCTTGCTCCTCCTCATTCTGTCTCCTGCTTTTTTTTTTTTTTTTTTTTCCGTTGTTGTTTGTTTTGTTGTTTGATTTCCCAAAACTTGAAAGCCTTTGGCTGCAGAGCAAGGAGCCGCGCTGCCCGCGGGCGCGGTGGGAGCGGCGGCCGGGCGGCCCAGCCGCTCCCGCTGCCCGCGTGCTCTGCGGCTGGAGCTCGGCGGGGAGGGTTTCAGCTCGTGGTGGCCTGCAGGCCAGCGCCAGTAGCCGCAGAGCCTGGCACAGGGCCCCCGGCATGGACCACTGCGACGCCCGCGGCAGCACGGGGAGCCAAGCGGAGGGGGACGCAGGGCGACTCCCTGCGGGTAACAGGGCTGCCCTGGCTGTGGGGAGACTAGGGACCCTGCCTGTCACCCCCACCCTGGCGCCTGCCTCCCGCGTCATCCTCACCGCTCCCCCGGGCTTTGCCTGTAAAGCGGCTCGCGGCCTCTGGCCCCTGCGAGCCCAGAGCGCTGACATTGCCCTGCAAGCAGCCTCCATCCTGCAAATCCTGGGCTGGGGCGGCACTGCCTCTCCTGTCCCCACCAATGCGGCCTCCAGAGGAGGCAGGAGAGGGCAGTGCTGCCCTCACCTCTGTCCCTGGGCTGCTGCACTGGGCGGCCACGGCAGCAGCTTCCCGGCCACCTGCTCTCAAGAGGCTCCCCGTAAGGACGAGGCTGTTTGAAGGCTGCACTAATGTTTGCGGGAGGGCTTGGGCTGCCGGAGAGACCGGCTGCAGAAGTGGTTCGCCAGCTCCCCGGGGAGCACAGTGAGGTGCGCCGTTCTCAGCACTTTGCGGCAGGTGGAGGGGCATGTCCTGTTTTTGCAGTGAGAAAAAATATAAGGGGCGGGGGGGAAGATTTGGGAGCCCAGGAGGTCTTGGAGGGTGCCAAGGAGCACGGGGAGGTGCCGGTGACTCCTGAGTCGGCGGCTGCGTAGGGAGGGCAGGGCCTGGGGGCTCTGCGGCCCGGCTGCCTCGCCGCAGGGTTTGCACCGAGTCGGTGCTTGAGCCCCAGGCTGACGAGGAGAGGAAGAGGCTCGAGGGGGGTCAGACCTCCCGGGGGAGCGGCGTTCAGCAGCTGGGTTATTCCTCGTCTGTACTGCAGTGGACTTTGAAAACCACTAGTACAAGAGCATTTTGCACTATTTCTCCGCTCCCCCCCCACACATCTTTTTCTTTCCCCTTCCCTTTGAAAACTCTCTTTTTTGTTGTTGGTTTTTTTGTTGTTGATTTTTTTTCCCAAACGGAGCATTGTATATTTAACAACTGACAGTTCACATCGCTTCCCAACCGCTGTCCTGGCCCTGGCTAGGATCCTATGTACTGTGCTCCCTACCCCAGCCAGCAACCCCGTCACTGCCACCGGGACAGACATCACCACGCAAGTTACCCACCGTTATAACACAGTTGTTAACACACCAGATTCCGAGTTTCCTGCCTGGTTTTTATCTTTAAGCAATACTCACTACACATTTTACGGTAGCTTTTTATAGCTTTACATACATACGGTAGCTCTGTTGTTTCGTTTTGTTTTGTTTTTGTTGTTTTTTTTTTTTTTTCCAGTAAACAAGAAATACTCATAATCTTACTGGTGGGAAAAAAAAAAAAAAGCAGTTTGTGAAAAACTGACAATGGAAGAAGAGCTTAATGCTCTGTTTAGCATTTTGTACTTAAAAAAAAAAATCTCACATTTTATTAAAAAGTGAAGATTGCTGTATACTATTTATTCAACTTATAATTTATGTTACTCTTTGATCTTTGTCTTTTCTCATGACAAAGCATTTATTTAATAAAGTTATGCATTCAGTTAGCTTGTGCTTGACCCTCGTGGAGTGTCTGCATGCTGGGAGGCAGCAGAGAGCGGCCTCAGCTAACGGCGGCGTCCCGGCCGGCCAGGGAGCCCTCGCGGCTGCCGGCCCCAGGCCACGGCTGCGCAGCCGGCCTACGGCACCACTGCAGGAGTGCTGCAGGGAGGTGCCGGCGGCGCGGGCCGTGGTGGCCGTGGTTCGGCAGAGCCGGCTGCGCCCGCGCGGTCTGCTGAGGTCCCAGCCATGCAGTGGTAAAAGTGCAAGGCGACGCGTGCGGCCTGCTGAGAGCGGGGAGCAGCCCCCTCTCCACCAGCCCTTTCTTCTCAAGGACGTGGTGCTGGCTCAGCTCGGCCCGGCCTTGCGCTGTCCCGGTCCTTGCAGGACCTCGAGGCCCGGCCTCGCCACAGAGATGCCCCTGTTGTGGCAGGACCCGCCACTCATGCTTTTGGCCTGGTTATGGTGGAGCAAGGGGGAGGACGAGTAGCCACTGGACAGGCTGAGCCCCCAGCTTCAAGCACAAACTGAGCCCGTGATTTGGGCTCAGACTTGGTGTCTGAGCCTCAAAAATCTCGGGGCGGCTGGAGGACTTGCCCGAATGCCTGGCTGTGCCGGAGCAGCCCGGCCGTGCCCTGCCGGGAGCCCAACCCAGCAGGGCCGTTGCAGCAAAGGGCTGTCTCAGCCCTCGGGGACCTTCCCGCAGCGCTGGGCTCTCTCCTTCCCACCACAGAGGCACCATGCGCCGGCCTCCCCCGACCCGCTCCGCAGCCTCACCCGCCACGTCCCCGCTTCCCTTGCACTGTCCCGTCCCTCACCCACACCCTGGCCGTCGCCATCGCCCCACGCGCCCAGCGCTTAGGAGGGAGCACAACCGGCGCCCACCGGGGCCCGCGTGCTGCCGGGACGGGCCACCGTGCCTTCCTGTCCCCGCGCGCTGCCCGCGGACGGCTCGGCGCCCTCGGCCCCTGCCGCAGCCGGGGGCTGAGCCCAGGAGAGCCCGGCAAGGGCTCTGCACCTGCCAGCGCTGCCCCTGCGCCCTGCCAGCGCTGCCCCTGCACCTGCCAGGGCTGCCCCTGCGCCTGCCAGCGCTGCCCCTGCACCTGCCAGTGCTGCCCCTGCACCTGCCAGCGCTGCCCCTGCACCTGCCAGCGCTGCCCCTGCACCTGCCAGCGCTGCCCCTGCGCCTGCCAGCGCTGCCC
>VZSV01000018.1:4824645-4843167 GCA_013398735.1 Nothocercus julius
GCTCTGGTTTACATTGGGTGAAAGACTCTAGGAAAGCAGTCCCTTCTCCCGGCAATCCCCCCGCTGCCCGTCCCCTCCCGTCTCCCCATCCCTCCCCGGAGGGCAGCACGCGGGAGCCAACCCCAGTGTGGTGCAGAGCCTGAAGAGCCGCGCTGAAGCCCAGGTACAATCCGGCACGGGGGCCGCGGCGAGCTGCCTCCCACCAGCAGCATCGCGCCCGGCTACTGGCTCCGCAGCGCGTGTGCTCCCCGGTCCTCCTGCTCGTGCGCTGTGTAGAAGAGGTGGCACTCGGGGTCCCCGCGGATGGTGGGGGCGCCTTGGATCACCTTCCCGTGGATGGGGTCCACGCACCAGCACTCGCCGCGCTGCCCGTTCACCGACATCTTGCACTGCACCGAGAGACAGGGCACAAGTGAGACGGCGGCGCCCAACAATCCCCCAAAGCCCGGCCGGGTGCGAGAGGAGTTTCTTGGCCTGAGGGCTGTGGCTCCCCCCGGCAGAGCTGCGGGCACTTTGCTCCATGTGCTCACGCCTCTGTCCCTGGAGCTACAGCCCTGAACGGGGCTCAGCAGGGGCCAGTGCCCGCGGCAGAGGTTACTGCAGCGCACGGGGCTCTGCGTGCGCTTGCTGAGGCTGAATTCAAGCCACTTCCTGCAGCTGCAGCGAGGTCAAAACACAGGCACGTTCAGGGGGATAAAACGCAGGAAAAGAGGGGAAGGAAGAAAACTCCCCAGCATGGGCTGGGGGCGGTTGTGGAAGACAAAACTGTGTCCAGACTCCAACCTGTGGTCAGGCAAACACGCAGCTAAACCTGATCTAAAAAGGCCCGCTGGCCGTGCGGCCCCGCGCTGCGGCTCTCTGGAGGCAGGCGGGACAAGCAGGGCTGCAGCGCGCTGCGCTCGCCCCGTCTGGCCTTGGCCGGGGCAGGGCAGGGAGGAGCGAGAAATCATTTCTGTCCCCTCTGCCCCTCTGCAGCAATGGCCAATGCGCAGTCGTGCCTGGAAGGGGCACTCGGGCACTGCGGGGTGAGGCAGCCCTAAGTGTCCAGGTGGGACAGGGGAGGACGGAAGTTTATCTCAGAACAGCATGTGCTTGTTTTATATATATATGTATCTATATGTGTGTGCTTTGTTACTGCTCCTGACCAAGGGGTGAGAGTAGCTCTCAAAAAAAGAAAAGGCTCAGCCTTGAAAACTACAGGAATGCCTGAATCCCCTCCACAGGATCAGTGACACGTGGCCAGAGGGGGTCCTTGCGCCCAGGTACCACCCACGCGTGGCTACAGGGCAGCACTGGGCAGGCTGGTGCTCGGCCTCCTGCGAGCTTTCTCCTGGACACAGGCTCTTTTGTGGCACTTGGTGCTTTCCGCAACCCCGTGACTACTCCTCGTGCGCCAAGGGTAGCGTTTGGCTCTGCCACATGTTTCCTCAGTGCCTTGGATGTGCTGCCACAGAAGGAAGGATGTCGTGTGCTTCCCCTGACTCCCAAGTTTCCATAGGCTGCGAAGAGAAATTACTAGAGCATTTTTGGTTGTTGTGCTTAGGAAGGAGAACTGAGAGAAAAGCAACAGATGGAGGAGCTTTCCGTGGCAAGGAGAGAGAAGCCAGTTTTGTCTAGCTGCAAAATTTCATTGGGCAAAACACTCTAGGAAAGATGTGCCCAAGCACCAGGGCGAACTGGAGAAGTCAGGAGGCAGGCAGGGCATAGGAGCAAGCCGCTCTCCTGGGCTACTCCATTTAGAGCTCCAGTCCCACGCCAGGAAAACCTGAGCATGCTCCAATTTTAAACCAGAGCAGGAGGCTGCTCTCTTCCCTCTCTAACGCCACGTCCCTGCCGAGGCCTGTCCCGTGCCCCCGGCTCTCCCCGGCCCTCCTCTGCACACCTCCTGGCTGACCGAATCGCTCGCATCTGGCCTGCGAGAGCCCAGGGTGGCAGCGAGGGGCTCGCCGGAGCACAGTGCCGCTGCAGAGATCACCACGGTCTCCCACCCGCTCCTGAATGACGGGCCTGAAGCCAAGGAGTCCCGCTGCAAAGCAGCAGACGTTTAAAGCCAGGACGAGAGTTGACTGAAATGAGTGACCAATTAAGCAGTAATACTCCTAACTCTCCTCATTATGAAACCATCATTATGCAATGATTCAATTTGCACTGAAATCACCCAAATGAGTGTTACACTGCACCAGCACCAGGGCAGGTGGAGGATCAGCTTCTGCCAGAGTAAGGACGGTGAGAAATGCGACCGGCCCGTGCTCTGGGCCAGGCAGACAGGCAGCTCCCGAGCCTGGGCCAGACCCTAGCTGGGAAAAGCTGCACCCGGCGGGGAATCCCCAGTGACCACGGTCAGAGTGACTTGATGGCTAAAGCGCTTTGGTAAAAGGCCTTGAGCTAGATGGGAGAAGCTGCCAAAGCAATTTTTTTGCAATTTTTTGAGTGACAGCACGGAGTGATACCCAGTTTCTCTCCTCTGCATCTTCCCTCATCCCTCACACAGTTTAGTCCTCCCTTCAGCCTAGCCATAATCTTGGCAGCCTGCCTCCACCAACAGCATTCATTCGCAGAGCAGCAATGAGCAGGGCTCACGGCTCCCTAGGCAGCCGGGACTAACCCAGGCACTCACCACCATCCCATGGGCGCCTCTGCCGCAGCAACCTGTGTGCCCAACGCTCCGGCCACCCCTTAGCTAAATGCTGAACACTGAGGCAGACACAAAGCATTTTTTCCCCATGCCTCAGTCGCTGACACCTGCTGTTTTCACGTGAACAAAGCCAAGTCAGAATTCAGACACACATTAAGTGGAGAGTCATTTGAGTGGTTTGGGGGCCCATAATCATCTTCAGAGGGGTGCTGCATTCCCACGCAACCTCGTGTGCAAGGAATCCCCCCAGAGCCCCAGGGACTGACCTCGGTTTGTGGAGGAAAATGAGTCAAGTCTGCTAGAAACCATTCTGACCCTGGGAGAAGCTCTTTGTGCTTCATCTGCAGGGCTGGCCAGCATTCAGCCGCTTCCACCGTGGCAAGACCCAGCCAGGACAAAGTTGGCTCAAAGCTCAAGAAAATGAACCCGGACATGTAAGTGTCTCTCTAGTGGAAAAGCGAGCTGCAGATTGGATGGGTTTTGTCATCTCCCGGGGGATTCGTGGCACCGCTGCACCTTGCAGAGCGGCCCAGGCCATCCAAGGGCCGGCTGGGATGTCCAGGGGCGGGTTTGTGCACATTGCTGAGCTGAGGTCCCTCCCCACGCAGCTCCTGGGGAGCCAGGCACCCCGTGGCGCTGTGTGCACCGCTGGGGAGCCCTCCTGCCGCCGCGCGCGGCTGCGCTGCCGGCACACAGCCCTGCTCACAGGCCAACGGCTCCACGTGCGTTTCGCCACCACGGCCGTTGCCACCTATAGATTTGCTGTTTACCTCATGCCTCACACGGTGTGCGCGACGCTATCCCAGCCCTGAACTGTGCGTGTGCCTGCGGCTGCGCACGAGGACACGTGTGCTGAGGCCAGGGCTGCTGCGGGGGTGCAGCCGGCCCCGGGGCTCCCCCACTTGCCTGTTTGAGATTGTACAAGCCGTGCTTGTCGCAGTTGGGGATGTGCAGGGAGTAGAGGTGTTCCAGGGGGCCTCGCTCGTCCGGCAGCCGCATAGTGGAGATGCGCTCCAGCACCTGATCCAACTCCTGCTGACAAGGAGTCTGAAAAGAGCCAAGAAAGCAGAAAACAATAATGAAACGTCAAGGCAATGGGAACACAAACCGTGTCCACACAATGGGAATGCCAATAGAGATGGCCACAGGACAGCCCACACGCTTCCCTCTTGGGGAGCTCAGCCCGCTCCTCAGGACACAGGTTTGCACGGGCCTTGCTGCTGGCACAGCAGTTACGCTGGTACTGCCATTCTGCCCCTGCACTCCAAGTCCTCAGATGCAGATGGACGCACAGATGTATGCACAGAGATGTACACAGCGGTACCGAGCACGCTCGCGCTCTGCCTCCACACGCATTGCTCACACCACCACGTGCACGGACACACGTGTTCAGCACCTTCTTACGATGCACTTACCCGCACACCGGTACCCGCGCAGATCCCATCTGTTACACACACAATTTTTTCACACCCACAAGCACATCTCTCATGCATAGCATATACAAAGCACAGCCTGGCCATGAAGGGGCTGTGATAAGAGACAGTGCTGGGAAACTTCATGGAGGGCATCATTGCCTCTGCTTATCAGTTACTTTCATTTTTTGTCCAATTTTGCTTACAATTAACCCACTGTTCTGCGTTCCCAAGCACCAGGTTGCAGTACTTTTGCTTTTCCTGAGAAAAGTGAAAAGGGAAGGAGCAACAGGCCAGCTGCAAGGGGTTTTGCCCACCCTAAGCCTTCTGCACTGGAGAAGCAGTCCCAAAGAGCCAGGGCTCCCGTGTGTCCCCATACCCCCAGGTCACAGCCACCTGCACCCCCAAAGCACAGCAGGATTTCCTTCTCCCCTCTGCCATGCACCCAAATCTTCACACTGCCAAGAGCCAACACAGCCAAAGATCACAGGCCCTGGAGACATGGAGGAGGGGAAGCCTGAGAGATGCTCCCACAAGTCGCGCTAAGTCACAGGGTAATAACGTAGAGTGGTGTGACACAGGGCTCGCTAACCCCTAACTCGGACTGACCAGAAGGGTCCCAGTGGGCACAGCCCTTGCCGCAGACTCACGATGTGACTTTGGCCCAGGAGCGTGCCTTGAAACGCCTGCGACCCCGCAGCGCGGGGAAGCCCCAGGGAGCAGCAGCACCCACACAAGCGAGGCACCGCTCTCGCTCCTCTAGCTCCCACAGCATCCTCACGCCAGGGCTTCCAGCCAAGGCAGCCTGACTGAGCTCAGGCTAACGTTACCCGGTACGAGCCTGCCCCTCTGTGCCCGTCGCTGGACTTTCTTCCAGGGGAGCAGGAGCACAGGGTCTCCGAGCTGTGGTGACTGCGCCATGCCATGGAGCTGGGTGTTCCCACACCTTAACCAGCTCGTTAGCCTGGACTTGGCACAAGCACTGCAGAAAGGGGTCTGGGCTGAGTGACACAGCAAGTGCATCTTGAGGGGCAGTGAACATCTGCTTTGCCTATTCCCTTGCAGGAGATGAGGTCCTGTAAAGTTCCTCTCTGTCCCCCTGCTCTCCCCCTCCACCGCAGACTGTCCTCTCATTGATAAGGACTCGCATTGTGGGCACTATGGCATTTGGCGGAGCTTTCCATCCCTGTGCCAACCAGTTGCCTTGACCGAACTGCCCACTAGAGGGAAACCATGGCCACAGACTGGAGGGCACAGAGATGGGGCAGGCAGGGGTACAAGGAGGACACTGGATCCTCTACCTGCTCATGCCAAATCACAGACCTTCCTAGACAGCTCTGTCTCTGACTGGGGCTGTCCTGCAATGGGCAGAGGTCTCTAATAAGTCCCCTTGGGTTCTCCCTGACACACAGGGACAAAGAGTGTGAGAAAGCCAGGCCTTTGGCAGGGGACACACTCACTCCTGCTGCAGAGGTAGGTGTTGAGCCAGCAGGAGCCCCGTCCTCCTGCTCTTTTGTTGAAGTGGAGCTGCAATGAAAATAATGCCTCCTCACTAGGAGATTAAAGTTCATCAGATGGTGCAGTCAGCTCCAGCTTTGGGCCAAAACAAACGTTTGCTTTTCTTTTCTTTTTTTCTTTTTTCTAAGACAATTTGTTGCAAATGTCACTAAAGGCTTTCGCATCCAGCAGTTCCCAGGCAAGCCGCAGCTGCCTCCATTAACTCCCTCCACCCTCGTCTCCCTCGCGCGCGCTCTGCCCGCTGACCCTGCCCGTCGACATCCGCGACTTCTTTGAATCTTCATGGTTGTGATGGGGCTTGCTGACTTTGCCCATTTGCCGCTGCTGCTCGTTCACTTTCTCCCTCATAACTGCCAGCTCCTTCATGCCTGTTTTCATGGGTTTCCTCCCTCCGGCTCCGCTCAGGATCCCCGTGGTGCCGTCCACGTGGTTCTCAGCAAGGATTGCTTCGGAACGGTCATCGCCACCATCTGCAAGAGAGAAGAGAGAGAAGGAAAGGGTCAAAGCCAGCCAAGTGCTCTCTCACGTGTTTATCCTGTCCTGGATCGCTTTCAAGCATGGCTGGTTACCAAGCCATAAAATCTTTGCATGCAAAAATTTTAAATTGCATTAGCCCTTTCATCTGGAAGGTGAGAATAGATCCTTTCATTCTGGAGTTATTACCACAGTAAAAGACAGTTTAGAGAGCAGGGGAAACTGCTGCTGGAGAAGTTCTTTCTGGTTTTTCTTTGACCTTCTAAATTACTTCCCAAAGAATGTAATTTTCCCATCAGAAGTCCAGTTGGATTAGTGATGCCAAGCGTATTTCAGCTCCAAAACTTAAAACCACAGTGATTAGTACCAATACCTTGAATCCATCTATCATCCCCCAGAGTATCTCCAGGAATACTTACTCAGTCTTAATGTGCTAAAATAAATTCTCAGGACCGCTTTCAGAAATACCAGCCCCTGTTTTATGACTGCCCTAATTTCCCTCAAAGATCCTGCCATTTCAGTGATCCTCCTTGCCATATCTTCTTTCACATCGTTTGTCATATGGTGCATTACTCATTTAGCTTCTACTGCACAATCTACCTGCTTTTGCATTTGGCTGCTTTTTTTTGACTGCGAGACAACTCTATGCGTCCTAGGGTCGATCTGCCACAGCTGCAAGCCACAAGACTCTCAGGTAATTCAGCTGTTTCAAAACCAGTTAGCAAAAATATAAGGATTGCCTTACACTGAGCCTCTTCAACCTCCTCCACCTTCTGTTAGAGCATTTTCCCAGTTCACTGGGTGCTATTTCTGTAAGAAATCCTTGCCAAATTAGGACATGGTAGTCACTCCTGCAAACACCAGTTCTTTTGCACTTTGTGGTGACAGCAAGGAGAGACCTCCAAACCTTGAGGCTTGTGCCAGACCCAGCAGGTGACAGGGCTGAGCGTCCTCGATGCCTGGCAGCACAGAGCTCCTGCTCTGATCTGGCCAATTTGCAGAGAAACCTGCACAACCACATCAAACACTCACTTTGGAGCTAGCAGGGAGGCTGGCCATGCTTTGAGCAGGTTGCAGAAAGACCTCCAGAGATCCTTAGCAATCCAAACGGTGCTTCTGCAATTGCATGCACGCATTGCTTCTCACTGCCATAACCCAGGCCCTGCAAAGTACACCTCTGTATACAGGACTTCTTCAGCACTGTGACAGGTGTCACATAAATGACAGACCAAGCCACTCTGGTGCTAGAGTGGTGACAAACAAAGTCTTTTTCAGCATACAAACAAGAAACTGTGTCATTCCAGCTACCCAAAAACAGCAACAGAACCAAGACTCGCTCTGTCAACTTCGATTTCAGCTGTGTAGCACTCCAGACCTCAGCCACTTGTATAAAAATAAAGAAACAACATCAGGTTGTGCATGATGGGGTGCAAGCAATGTTTTAACTCACATAAAATGGCTTTATTTCTTCTTGGAAGACTAAGGATGCAGAACACTTAAAGGTTTTAACATTTCCTTTCTGTTAGAAGCTGCACCGTGATATTCTGTCAGGACATAATTGTACTGTCACGACACAGAACGAAAACCTGCATAGCAAGCATTTTATTTCTGCCACAGCTTTCCAAGCTCTTTTCAGGTGCTACAACCCCAGGCTCACTCACGGGGAAAACACAAAAAGCACCTTGTCTAAAATCACTCAGTAAGTGCATGGCTGCCTGCAAACAGATGACAGATTGGTCCAAGTGGGCTGCACCAAAGCACCGTCCCAGCTCAGTGGCCTGTCCACAGCTGCAGCCAGGAGCAGGTGCTTCGGGACACGTGTTGGGGGATCATTCCCATCCCTCCCACAGGTCATCTGCAAAAGCACTTTCATGGATGGAGACTCCATCTGGCCAGCATTTTAAGGCCACCAATGGACTCATCCTCCATGGATTCAACCAGTCTTCTTTTTCATTTCCTCATGTTTTTGGCCCAAGATCTCTCAATATTGGAATCTTCCCACTTCCCAGCAATTCTAAATGTGCTTGGTTTGTGGATTCTTACCTGTTTAGGTAGCAACTGAAAAGCAAACACTGGACAAAACCAATGTGGCAAAGTCTAGGACTTTCCTCAAATACTGGTTCCAGAGAAGAATTTGGATAATCAGGGTTGATAGCCAGATGGGCAAGCTCAAAGTCTGGGCCACTGCCTGGCAACTGCTGTCTAGCCATGACCCTAAGGTCGGGCAAGGAGTATCTTGAGCAGGAACCTTTTGTTTATTCATCAGTCTCCATGTTAATTAGAAACACATAGTGAGGAGAGAGAAGCCTGAGACTGCCCTTCACCCAGGATCAAAAAAATTCTGCAAAAAGATGGGCAGGGTCTGCCCAACTCCAACTCCTGGCAGGCCACTTCAGGGGGGTTTAGATGTCTTTTATCCTTCTGCTCCTGGTGGTCCCCCCTCCACATTAGGAGAAAACGAACATTGCATGCCCGCCTCCTACATCACCAGGGCAGCACTTCAAATGCTCTACAGCAACGTTACTTGGGCCAGTGTCTCACAGACATCCCCTGCTTCATTCAGAAAACCAATGGTACAAAGTGATGGAAAAGCAGCATACTGAAAGCAGGGCATTTCCTGATCAATTCTTGTTCCCTCCTGCCTCCAACTAAAACACGGAGACGTTTGCCCAAATAAGCATTGCTCTAGTAAATCAAGGCAAGCTGGTAAGCCTCTTGTCGGCTGATTCATTCACAAAACCTGCTTCTGATAATATTTTCGCTCATTTTTCTTGCTTTCCAACGCTAACAAAGAATAGCCCAAAGAAAACCACTGATGGGAGCTGAGCGTGCAAGCCCATGTGTACGAACACACCCAGGGATTGGTCTTGGCCTCCTGGGCACCATCACAAGAGAGAACCTGGAAGAGAGGTCAGAAAGAGCTTGCTGCTGCCGACTGCGAGCTCTCCCGCCTGGCGCAGGGCTGGCCACAGCGACCTGAGCCCTTGCCTTCCTGCTAAGCCCGACTGCTCCACCTGGGGCCCACTGCAGAGCTCCAGGAGAGGCTTTTCCTCTTCCAAACCCTACGTTACTCCTTAGGAGAAAGCACTCGAGACCTGGTAGAGTCGCAGCTACTTCCTGGGCAGGACCCAGGGGCTGCCAGTTTGCTCTCTCTTGGTGATCTCTTTCATTCAAGCCAGCAAACAGGATGCTCCATCAAGCAGGGAAGGGAGACAGGACAGAAGAAGCTGGTCTGAAGCAGGCAGGCCATCATTCCTGTACATCCAAGCTGCGTGCGAGGGAGGAGGTCGAGCACCAGGCTTGACAGACACCATTTCGAAGAGGGAGCAGGGGCCAGGCAGCAATGGCAAGAGCAGAGAGAGCAAGCCTCAAAGTGGGGAGATGCACTGAGAGCCAGATAATGCCTTTTATGGCCAAAAAACTCTTCAACGCTGCCCAAGAGAAGCGAGCTGTGCTTGCTTGCTTATGACTATCATGAACCAATTATGCCACTCACTAACCCCACCGGCGTGGGATGGGCAGGTATGCGATTACCTTAGATATGCAACTCTAATCCATTTGTCATCCTGGCAAACGCCCTTTTGCTGACCAATTTCAATTCATGCTAAATATATCTGTGAATGGAGTGGTGCCAAACTCCAAAACAATTATGTTTTATGGTTCTTCCATTTTCCTATGGCATGTGGAAAACATCTCCGGTGCTATTCTGGATCAAAAGGTAGAGTGCTTTGTGCAGGGTGGGACAGCCACGGCAGAAATCAAAGCAGATAGCTGAATCTCTCCTAACACTGATGTGGAGGCCATGAAGCACCTCTCTCAATGCCAAGAAAATGATTTCTTAATGGCCTTTTTCAAGGAAAATTCCCATTGGCTTCAGTGGGGCTAGGACTTGGCTGAGGTGAAAGCGTATTCAAACGGCCATCAGCTAATGTCTGTAGCGAGCTGCACAGTCTCGCCAACATCTTCAAACGCAGCTACCAGTTTCCAGCATCGACATTTTGGAGAATCTGATTTGAGACCTCTAGGCACCTCCATCAAGTTGGCTGAGAAACAGGGAGCTTTAAAAAAAGACCTGCCACTTCCACAGCAACAACAATAAAAAAATGCCATGCAAAGAAAGGCAGCTGCCTGAAGTTAAAAATACATCTTTATCCCTTTGAAGAGTCCCAAGAGCACCTGGGCTGCAGGATGGGCTCCGGCCCATAGCACGCACTGAGCACAAGGGACTAGGCTCTGTCGGGGGGGCCATGCACCGTGCCAGCCACTGCGGCCACGCTCTCCAGTGCCACTTGCTCCCTGCACTTGTTTTCCTTTGACAGCGGTCTGGCTGGTGTCAGATTCATTTGCTTATCTGCCTGGAGTGTTTACATAGTGTCTAAGTGCTGATTAAGGTCCCAGACCTGCAGAAAGTTGCACCTAGGTGGCCTCCGTCACGCTGTCCAGAGCGTCTTTACGCTCTGGCTCAGGCTCCGCGGCAGGGCAGGCCGGTGGCGGCCGCCTCATCGTTCACTCCTGCAACCATCACAGCCTGCTCATGCCAACACAGTCCTGCTGGAGACGTCAAAGCCTTTGACAGCTCATTAATTGCCCTGGAGAGAGAGGTGTTCTTCCTGAGCTGCAGATGGCAAAGAAGGAAGGCAGGGAAAAAAAAAAAAGATGAGAACGTTGCCCAAAGCCACGCAGCGAATTGATGCGTGAACCTGGGAGTCAGGAACTGCTACCCCACTCCCTGGCAACAACAGCACACAGAGAAATGGGTATGGCCAGGGCTGCAGGCAATATGACACCCAAAGACACTCCTTCCACCTCAAGCAGAACATCATGTCTTGTTTGGCCCCTTTTCCAACGCCATCTCTCCTTCCAGCCTGCTGTGGCAGCAATTTTCCCTAATTTCAGGACGATGCGAGTGCCCGTGCTGTGCTTTGCTTGCCACTTTCCTGTTGCAAGGAGCAGGACTCCCCCTCCTGCTGCTATCCCCAGCACTAATCCTCTGCAGCCTGTGAGCAGCCAGGGCCTTTAAATCTGACACAAGCGCCAGCAACAGCCCCAAACTCACAGGTGGGGAGAGCACAGACACAGGCTGCCGCCCCTCGTGGCCTCCATCTGGTCAGCCTGAAAAGTATTTCTAGGAGTGCCCTGGGCAAAGGTTCCTCTGCAGAAGTCTGGTGTGGGTGTTGTTGACCTGGAGCTTGGATACCTCCGACAGCGTTTGCCAGCAGGGATTGTTTTAGCATTCCAATTTCCTCGCAGCGGGAGCTGCCAAGTACAAAGTCCCCCCCAGGCCCTCTGGCCCATCCTACCCCAAAAAGGACGGAAGGTTGGCCTGCCAAACTGCGACGCGCCGGGCTGGTGCACGGCGTCTTTCAACGCGCGTCGGCTGCGGAGGGGAAACGCGGGGGCACCGAGACGCGGCAGACCCAGCGCACGATCCAGCTGGGCTGAGATGTGTCTCTCCGGAGGTAGAATAAACCAAAGCAGCTGCTCAAGTTCTCAAGTTCTTTTTTTTTTTTTTTTTTTTTTTGGTGCAAAGCAAAGAAAGAAAAAGCAACTGGGAAACACCATAGTGAGCAGAAAAAGGAGTGCAAGTGATGGACTATGTAGAAGACTGGGGCACAGGAAGAAGACATGTAGGAACAGAGAAAACAAAAGGTTTATCCCAGAGCAACGTCCCTCTCAGAGGGCAACTACAGATGCTCAGAGAAGAAGAAATAGCCCAATTAAACCTCAATCCAGCCCCCGTTTTCCTCCCCGGCTCTGGCGATCAAGGGCTTCCTGAGCCAAAGGTTGCACCTAGGCTGTGCTTACTAGTCACCTACAGGCCTACTAGCCTAATCTCTTCTGGGCCTCACTTGTGGCTTCCGCAACAGGCCACGGCAAGAAGCCCCCCATTAAAGCCTGAGGAGGGCAGACACACACGACAGCTCTGGGAGCTGGTGAGCTCGGGCACTTGTACCCGAGTACCCCTGCACCTGCAAGGCAGCGCAGGTGCCGCTGCCTTCTCCCTGCCCGCAGAGCCTCGGGGCTATAGCTCCAAGCCAGCGTACCCGGCCGTAAGGATGTGATGCACGCCACAGACTCCAGGAGCAGAAAACTCCTACTTTGGTCTCCCAGTCCTTGCTTTACCTCCATGGTAAGCTGCCCACAAAGCACTCCAGTCTCTCTTGGACCAACCAACCTTTCTACAAACACCCTTCATTTTTGCTGTCTGATCTTTTCAGGCCATCTCTAGCAGTGAGGAGAGCAGGACTAGGCTGGGAACTGCATGTTCTCATATGCGGTTGCTTAGCAAGCTCCCCTCCTTGCCCTGAGCCGCCGGCACCAAGGGGTGATCCAAGGGGCACCCAGTGCCTGCCTTTGGCTCGGGTGTTTCTTGGGAAATGATTTATTAAGGGGATGATCCGAGTCAACAGCTGTGGCACGGCCTAGGGCAGAGCAGTGCTCTGCAGCCTGTTTCGCTTTCTCTGCCTGGGCTGCATGGTCCCTCTGCCCATTCCCCAGCCCTGGAAGAGAGCAGCTTTCTCCCTTCCAGCTACCTCGACCCACAACTGAAGAGAAACCTCATAGCTGATCCCCAAAAAATACAGTGTCCTGTTGGTGTATCTGTGTCCTCATAGCACCAAAACCCCCCTAGGACAAGCACACAAATGACATTGAAGTGGATGTGGTAGCAGTCAAGGGAAAAACAGAGACTAAAATGCCCCTTTTTCTGGGCTTTGCTTCAAAGTGCTGTTATTTGTTTTTAAATGATGTTTATAGACTGGTTTCCCAAGGATACAGCACTTGTGCAATCACACTGCCCACCTATATGAGTTTCTGCATGTGCATGTGTTTGCACGGCTGCCTATTAGTCCTCCACTTCTCCTCCCCCTCCACCTCCCAATATATCTACAAGCACGTCAGCAAACGCCAACAAAACTTCAAATAAGAGGAGAATTTTCAAAAATAGCAAGTTTCCACCATTTCATGGAAATGCGTGGCCAAGGCTGAGGAGAGATAAAATAGCAGGGTTTGTTTTGTTAGCGTCTGTCCAAACGACCCGGCTGACGGGCCTTGCAGCGCATCACCAGCGCACTCTGTGTGGGCCAGCAGATCGCAAACCACCGCAGGGGAAGGTCGGCTCCCGCCGTGCAGCCAACAACGAGCCTGCAAGCGTTGCTCGCAACGTCCCGTTCCCTCCTGCGCCAGCCCTTTGCTTTGTGCCAAGAACGATAAGGCAAAACGCTGTTTGGGTCCCTCGAAAACACGAGGCGGTGATTCTCAAGTCCCCTCCACCCTGGTCCCACCTGCAATGGCCCTTTCTGCTCCCTGCTGATCCAAGCCACACGAGCTCATTTCACTCCTCTGGGGAAGCGCAGAGCTGCAATACTTACCCCAAATGAGTCTGCAGCAGACATGCTCCAGGCAGCTACACAGCAACGCTCTGGAGCCAGCAGCTCTCAGCTCACAGCTGGTGACAGTGGTTTTCTTCCCACCTCACTGCAAATGACCTTGGACAAGCCCCACTGTCTCCACTTGCTTTCTGCACTGGCGGCGATAACTCACCTACTTCTTTTCCCAACCATTTTCTCTGTGGTGCCCTTAAAAGTGGCTTGTAAAGGCTGCATTTAGACGCTTTTGGAGGCTCCTGCTCAGCAACGCATTTGAGTGTGTGAGTAACTTTAAGCATATGTGGACACAGCTTGCTCAGGGAAAAGACGTTAACATGTTTGAAGGGCTATGCCAAACAAGGCCCTCCAAGCTCCCTGCCTAATCAAAGCATTCCCCCTTGCTACTGAACCGTATCTTAGCTCTTCTCAACACACTTCTCTGATTAGCCCTCCACAAAGCTGCAATCTGTCCAGCCAAACCAAACGAATTATCTTGAAAACACTTCCAAGCTTGTATTAATTGAACTGCAGTTTCCCTTTCTGACCTTGATCCCATCTGTAAAATCCCCAGTGCAGCAGCTACTTTTCAGTCATCAGGGGCTTCTACCCAAACGAAACGAGCCATTAGCTTTTCCAGGGCAAGTCCAAGGCCCTCATTTATTCCTCTGTCGCTCTCACACATCTGCTCTTCAGTGCTCCAGCCACCCCAAAATCCTGCACTGACTTCTAATACAAGTTCCGTTCCTAAATCCTCAGCGCCTCTGAATTTCCAAAATGAATATGGACCACAATACTACCTCCTTTATTTCCTACGGGCTTTCCTATGCTATTAGAACTTCCTTAATTTCCCCTGCTTGCATTAGAAAACACAAGCTTGTCTCTGAGCCCAAACCTGTCGAGACTCTTCCATCCCACGGTCTTGATAATGCGAGCAAAGAGCAGTTTTATGTACTGTAGCTTTCAGGACAGTGTCCCAAGTTAATCATTATTTAAAAGACCTCTGTCTGGCATGGGGATGTTGTATCTCTCTTTCCTATTGCAGATGCAGAAGCTGGCAGAGTCAAGGGAGCTGTGAATCCAAACGAGGACAATTTTCAGATATGGTACTCTGCAACCCAACAAGAAAGAAGATGCTTTGGAGAACAGTAAGTCTTGATAAGAGCTGATGACACAGTAATGATCCATTAGATACAATCATGAATAAGAAATTATTCTCAAAATTCAAGCTAACTCTGTCTTCCTTATACACTTAGACTCTTCTTTGTTTAGAGGATTGCCTCAAGGTTGAGGCAGTGACAAGCAAACACCAACAGTTAGCCAGAAAAAGGCTGCTGAAATCAAATCAAAACTGCACCAAGATGGGCAACCTGTCTCTTGGACTGCATGTTTTAGCCAAATCTACTTGGAACAAGTAGAAGTGGCTAAATGAAATTTTATTATCTTTATCATGTGAGAAATCGGATAAGAAAGTTTAGTGGTCATTTTTGTCCACAACAGTTCTCCATCTGTAAAGCAATGCCCTCAGCCTGTTCTGGCTCCTCGAGGGCAGCTTAGCTCCGGGAGGTCTCCCCTGGCTATTTCTCCTTGAAAGCCAATTGCCCCCTTTGGTGCTCAATCATAACGTCCACCAAGATCAAGTGCTGGTGAAGAAGCATCTCGGGACAGAACGCAACTGGAGGATCCTCTGATGCGGTGTTTCTGCAGGCCTTCTGGGAAGGAGGCTGTGGTCAGAGCTGCTGACAGCCTGACCTTCTTCTTCACAGAAAGGTAACAACACTTCAAAGTTGGGAGTAAAAAGAAAAAAAAAATACAAGTGAAAAAGAAATAAAAGCCCCAAGAGGTCAGAGCAGTGCCCCACCCTGCCTGCAAGAGCCGCCTCTTGTCTATCTCCAGCGTTGCTCCATTCCTTTCTCAGCCACATTGGCTTCTCCTGTTATTATAACTATTGCATGCAAATGGAATGGATTTCAGCCATTTGTATTACTAGCTTTTAAATAACATCTCACTTTTCCACAGTCGTTTTTCCAGACGGCGGCTCAGTCCAGGGCTCCCCTCACCACCCACCCAAATCACATTGTGCATTTCCTCAAAGTCTGCCTTTTGAAGCAGCACTATTATTATGGTAATTCCTTTCTACCTTCTCCTCAGAAACCCTGCCAGACCCCAAATGCAGTTACCACCGGTGTCACCTCAAGGTCTGGACTTACTGTCCCCATACAAGTCCCCATCCCTGTCCCCATTACTGTCCCCATCCCTGGCTGGGCAGCAGCTCTCAAAGCTGACACTGCCTCTGCTTTTTCCCCCTAGGACCTGTGGGCCCTAGAGACATAGCACTTCTCGCTCTCTCTCTCTGAATAAAATAATGCAGCTAAACCATAGGTGTGAAAAGGCTGTAACTGCTGTATTTCAGTAGCAAGCTCTGTTCTGTTCACCAGCATCTCCCAGTCATGTTGGGTTTTCAAAGGCACCATCCTTCTCTACTTATGAGGTCTATTAAAGGGGGGTTATGGCAACTCCCTAAGTCCCAAGTTCAGTTGTTCACAGACAGGGTCTTTTTCTCATTTTGTGACCAAATTAAATAACTTTGCAATTGTTTCAGGTTACATCAAAACACTTTCTTCCATCTCAAATGGAGCTCCTGAGGCATTACTGCACTCATTCTTGAAGTCAATTTGATGGATTTCTTTAACCCTTGTTCCACCATTCTCCCAGGTCAAGGGGGAGCTAAACTCTAACCCTCACGTTAAAGTAGGTTGTGCGGAGGGATTGAACCTGGCCTCACATGCACATTTACCATTTACTGAAATAACTGCCAACCTCTGCCTGTGAGGTTCTTATTAATACAAAATTGCTGCTGAAACAAACATGAGTTTTGCCCAAATTAAGATTCAAACTGAACAACATGTCCATGTACACAATAATTTCATGAAGGGCTCACACTCAGAGCCTGAGAGGAGGAAGCAGCTCTGTAGCAATGGTTTATGGTGCACCACAGCCATACACTTCCAGGTGATATCAGCTAGTTACCTTTCTGGTTCTTCAGTGACTCCCCTTTAAGCTAAACCACAGCCCATCCAGTGATTTCATACTATGCATCCTAATGGTGATATTTAAAACACAGGGATGGACTTTCTGTCATCACATTAGCAGCAACAGCTGCTCAGATTTGTGCTGTTGAGGAAATACTGCCCATGCTGTATGAAAGCCCATCTCGCCAGGGGAAGAGCTCAAAGTGTCTCTAAGCGCACAAGTGCCACATTGCTACTTTCACCTCATAGCTGTGAAACCTCCCCATCCCGCAGCATGGACAGATCAATGTCATTTGACCTTCAAAAGGGGAAATTTCCTCCCACCCAGGTGGGAGGGAGTAAGCGCAAGGCAGCCTGCTGTGTCATTACTTTGTTCTCTTCCTTTGTAGAGACAGGGGCTGGATCTCGCTCTGTTTCCAAACAGCTCTGTATTCGGGGCCACCCATGAAGTTGCCCAAGCTCCAACCTCAGGAGTACGCAGACTCCCACAGAGTAAGAGGCAGGAAGAGAGAGCCATAAAGCTGTGGTAGAGGAAGGAAGAGAAGAAAGGAGAAGATCAGGCAGCCGCATTCCCAGGGAGGAGGGAGGCATTGCAAACAGACTGCCACAAAACACAGTGCGATGGAGACAGATACGATCAACCAGCTGAACCATCAGAAGGGAAGCTCTGACGTGCAGTGGGCAGCTTTCCACTCAAACAGCTCCAAAAACCTTTACGACACCCATCCAGTCAGTGTGCTCTGCACTGGATGCCCTGGTGTGTTGCTCTGCACCTAATCCAGACAAAACCCCCTTTCCTTGCTTTCATATTCAGCTTCCTGTCAGTTTTCCCAACAGCTCTGGAGCTGATACTGGGCAGATCTAGGTATCGTCTGGAAGAAAAGTAGGCTTGGAAGGTACCCAGGCCTGAGGCAAACAGCCCTTTGGAAACAGAAACTGTTGTTATGTAGCAGTGGGGTAATCATGAAGTTAGACAGAACCATCTATGCCTGTGTTGAGAAGCCAGAAAGTTCAAATACTGAGTTTCCATGAGAAAATGTCAAGGAGTTCCCTGGCTAAAATATTGGTTTGTGGCACAGCGGCGGCTGAGCCCCTCTCCAAGCCAACTCTGAACACCACCGGCTCATGTCCCAGCTGAGCCTCCCCAGGGAAAATCCAGCTGGCTGCTCAGAAGCAGCTGCTGCCCACACCTTGTGCTGGAGACTCTGCACAGCCTGCGAGGGACAGAAATCCCAGGAGCCTGGGGGGTTGCGCTCCCTCAGGACATAGGACACCCGAGCCCAGGTCTCAACTCTTATCTATTAGTCGCACCAGGTAAGATGACTGCAGAGGCAGACCTGATCAAGACAGCCGCAGCGAGAGAGCAGCGTGGTGCAAGTCCTCGTGCTGGTTCAGGCGGAGGAAGCAGGTCACCCGCCAAGGCACGCCGGCCTCCAACGCTTGTGCAAGGCAAAAAAAAATCATTTCCCAGCTCATTCCTAATCTTAGCTGACATGTATCCCTCAAGTTGCAGCCTAAAGCATCTCACAGCTTTCTGTTATGTTATTTCTTCTGCAAATTTGTGAAAATGTGGCAGTCACATAACCGCCCCGAGGCGCAAGGAATCAGGAAAGAGCACCAACAGGGAGGCCACAGCAACCCCCTGCAGAATGCAAGGTGGGAGGCTGTCATTAGCTCAGCTGCCATCGTTAATCCCCCCGGCTGCTCTCAGGCAGACCACCTCAACCAAAAAGCTCAGTAACCGCAGCCATCCCAAGGGCAAAAGGTCAGGAGGCAACCGCTTCCCAGAGGGATGTGGGAATCGTCAGCCAGCCCTAAGCACCCGCTCCGCGAGTTTTTGTAAGCTCCTGAAATGCAAACACGGCACCAGTCCCCATCACAAAACACAGACACACATCCCGCCTCCACCACCCTTAGTTCATAAAACTCCAGTTCATTAGAGCCACTGTTGCCACATCTGTTAGTGCTTTAAAGCATGTACATTTGGCTTAATTGAATGCTTGATTTTATTGCTGCTTTATCTCTTTCTTTTTTTTCCCTGAATGAGCCATAAGGAAAGGCTGGGTGGGGGTGCTTTTCTCTCTCTC
>VZSV01000018.1:4848003-4874205 GCA_013398735.1 Nothocercus julius
TCAGCCAAATATCCTTTTCCTCATTTGTCGGGACTGCAAGTCTCAAAGGACCCAGTACCTCCTGTTGCACCACTGATGCTACAAGCAAGGACTTCTTCCCTTTACCACATTAACTAGTTACTGGCAGCGTATGAGAGCTTTGTTTAAAGATCTTCTCCCATTTCGCCTGTGCAAATATTCACTTTCTGAACACCTGCCATTTCTCCATTTCCCAAATCTCCTTCCATTGAAAGTTTAAGGTCATAAAGTACAAATTTCCTCGTTTCCATTACCCCCAAAGCTGGAGTAGTTTGACTTGCCTGCAGGGCAAACTTGAGATCCTACGGAAAATAAACATGTAGGACAGTTCTGTTATCCTGAAACACTGAGCAATAAAATCTAAGTAAATAAAGGAATACAATTGAAATTTGCTTTAGGTCAGAGTACATCATGCTGTTTTGTTTGCTACAATAAAAATAAAGTTCTTAAAAAAAAAAAAAAGAAAAAAACACTTTTAAATAGAGAAAATAGAGACTGACAGACCAGGGTCTTGAACCTAAAGAACAGTATTTACAAAGGCAACAGAAAACTCTACCTTTCCATTTCCATTGAAAATTGAGTAAATTACTGAGAAACAGGAATAATGCTTTAGCATAACTCCAGCTGTACTTTGAACCAGTCTCTAAATTCTGAGGGCACGCTTTATTTTCAATTTGGTAGATAAATACTGATCTTTAACCACTGCCCTCCCATGACACTTCCTTTCTGTGAAGGCAAAAGGACTTCATGTTGGCTCAGCTGGTGCTACATTTCCCTTCTCACCAAATCAGCTAGGTCTGCTAACAGAATTAAAAAATAATTCCAACTTGTATTAGTGCCAGGGCACCCCAAAGCACAGCCCGCGCCTTCACGCACCCACTCCTTGGAAAGAGGAGAGGGCCCCTGCCCTCCTCCTCCCACCTGGCGAAGACCTCCTCAAAGGATGCGCTCCAGCCAGCGGGACACGTCGTGTTTTGCAGACTGGGTATTTTTAGGGCCAGGCTACGGCACGCTGTCCTCATGCCAGTGCATTTCCCTAGCTCACAGGGCCCGTCCCCTCCCTGGTCTTTGTTTCCCTCCTGTGTTTCACGCGAGCAGCCAAGTCCTCCCCCTGCCAAGCCCTCCCATGGCACGTGCTCCCTCCTGGAGCTCTTCCCTGCACCTGCGCCTGTCCTGATTCAGCTTTTCCAGGCCCACAACAGCAGACGGCAGCTCACCAGCTGCCTTCCATGGGGTTACTGCTTTTCATTCCCTATGGGATCTCTCTCGACATTTGGAGAGACTCCAGTTTTCCCATGGCAGAAGGTGAATGGCAAGTCACAGTTTTGTGACTGACCGCAAAACTCACATCTTACCTGTCTGGTCACTGGTCCTGCCAGTAAGCGTTCACTCAAAGAAAGTCTCAGGTCCGGCCTTATCCGTCCCAGGGCTCTGAACCACTGCTTTTCACCTTCTTTCTCTCTCAGCCCTGCAGGTCACTCACCTTGACAAGTTTTTCTGAGCTTCCTCTCTCCACAATGATGCTCCCAACTGAGTGCAGTGAGAAGTGCTACAGCTCTTCATCCCCACCATCTGCACCAGAGCATCATTGCAAAGCCACCCCCAGGCCCCCACATCTACAGCCCAGCTTCTCTCCAGGCAAAACCCAACTTTCCAGACAAGCCTCTGTCACCTCTCCACCTAACGCTGCCCAAACGAACACCCGTTCTCTCCGTTTTAGGGAATGGAGCACTTATGTGCCTTTATCCTTACGGCTCCAGAGGAGATCACACAAATCAGATCTGCTGCACTTCTGTCTGGAAAAAAATAAGGTACCAGAAAAGTGTACCACTGTAGCCTGGCAGGATTTGCCCTCACTTAGCTCTCTTGCTTGCTTGCATTTCACCTGCTTTGCGTTTATCTTCTAATCCTTCATTGCTCTTTCCCCATATCTGTTACAAGGCCATCTACTACTGAAGTCAGATCAACAGGTCTGTACTTTTCTGAATCAAACCCTTTGCCAATCTTAAACACTGACTCTCTGTTTGTTACTTACCACCTAAAAACTTTATTCATGACACAGTGATTTTGTGTGCCGGTCCTTTTCAGAAATAGGGGTAGTGTTCCGGCCTCTGCTCTTCTATTGGTTTTGGTTAATTTAGTTCCTTAACTTTTCTTTTTTTCCCTCAGTTATCAAGGTTTCCATATCCTTCACTCCTCCAAATGTACTGAAAACCAATGCAAAGTTTGGTTAATTCTGGAGCCATACCTAACTCATCTTTAATCTCCAGTCAGTCCTCATTGCACAGCAGCTTCAAGTCTCCTTTTATTTATATAGCTGAGAAACCTGTTGCTATTTGTTTTAATTTCCTTTGCCAGGCCTAACACAGCTTGACTTTTGGCAATTCTCATTTTATCCCTACCCTTCCTGACCTCTAAGACACTGCTTTTTTGCCAATTAGTCTTTTTTTCCATTCCTCGCAGCCTCTCTGCTTAGTCCCAACTATCCTTTAAGGTGGCTATTCACCAGCTTCAGTCTCAGAGCTTCTCATACACTACTTTTCCTCCTTGGTTGGGATCAGTGTTGCTGATAGTTGTTGCACCTCTGAATCAGAGGTAGGCTCTGCATTCAAGTTCTCATGCCTAGATGACTTCACCAACTAGTTTTTTTCGTTTTTCAAATTTGGCCTTCTCAAAGACAAGTATCCTAGTACTTTTGTTTAGGCTTCCATTTAATTTAAATGGAATCTGTTTTATGAGCTTTTGGTCCCAGATTCTTTGCACAACTAGGCCCTTCTGTAACATCAACATTAGTTGCCAAAACAAAACCTAAAATAGCACCTCCATTTGCTGGTTCTGTTACTATTTAATCAAGAAATCTGGGATATCACATCCAGGAACATTTGGGTATTACCTTATTAATACAAGATGTTTGCCAGTATGTATTCCTAGATATAAAATACATTCCTAAACTCCCACAGCAATATTATTTTGGTAACATTTATCTCTCTAATAACATTACAGAGAGATCTGTCCACACAACCTCTGCCCCCCCGCCATTTCTTCATCTGTAGCTTCCCCCCCCTCATCCTCCCACGGCTAATTCCCAAGATACTTAAATAAACTGCAGCTTCCAGGACATTTTGCAAATGCCTTCTGGTGGTCCTACCACCAACACATCTCAAAACAATTACTCCAACACAGGCACTTCTGGACTGGCTCAAACCACAGGTCCACTTAGGCCCATCTCCAAGAATGGCCAGAAGTGGGTACAGAGTTTAGAGTGTGGGAGCAGGGGAAAATTTATGCTGCTTCCCCCTGCACTCTCCAACCAATCGTAGCTCAAGCGCTTCGTAAGCCAGATGCAGGTTTTGTATATTTTTTCTTCCATTAACTTCCACAGTCTTTCCTTTATACCCAACAGCAACTTCAAGAATCCTCTGAAAAGAGGTACCACTACCTGGAACTCGTGGAAAGGAGGCTCAACTAGCAACTTTGGAGAGGAGAAGGAGAGGAAAAATAAATACATAAATCCCCCTGTATTTGTTCAGACTCTGCTCTCGCAGATCTGGTCCTCAAGGGGAAAACCTATAAAACACCTCACGGGGTGAACTTGGAAACCTTTCTTTGCTAACACCTCTCTTATGCAGGTATGAATAACCTTTCTCTCCAACAACCTGATGAACATATTTCAATAAACACAAGAGTTTTTGATCTAAAACTAAGTACAGCCTTGAAAACTGCTGCCTCCATTTCAGACTTGAGGTCATGTACCTGAAAGCTCATCCACAAGCTCTACCCGCAAACCTTTCCTTACATATGTCTTCAGATTGCTATGGCTACAACACTACAACTCTACATAGTCTACACACTAGAATTCCTGGTGACACCAACTCTGAAGCACTTGACTCCTGACCACAGACATTTGGACCAGCCTTCTTTCCAGGGACGAAAAGAAATACCCAAAAAAACCTTCTTAAAGAAAACCTTCACTGAAGATCATGAAACGATTTTAGTTTTTCCTGCTGCAGCATCTTCTACCCTCGGTTATCATCTTTGTTCTGTACAAGGAATAATCAGTAGTGGCAGAACTGTCATGGCAGTCATGTGCTCTGCTAACTAAAGTGATCAAAAAGGGAAAATGCAGCTGAAAAAGTGGGTAAAATACACCAAGATAAAGATGGATCCTAATAGACCAAAAAACAGTGCCCCTTTCATTACAGATTATGAGGCTAAAGAGCTTTGCTTTCAGTACCGCCTTTGTTCCTGCTCCCACTCCCATTCACAGGCACTCTCTTTTGCACAAGTCCTTGAAAGCAACTAATGTGGCCCTGGTCGTAATCTGCTGAAGACAGCTTACACTGATGCAATACTGCTGACTTCAGGAAAGACATTCCTGACACCAGAAAAAGTCCTATAAATAGTCTCAGGGCCAAGGTCATTAACTGGGATTCAAGAGAACTGGATTCAAGTTTTCCTACCCTCTTTTTGCCCCCTTCACAGACCTTGAGGAAGTCTTTTTACCACTTTATCCAGCAGTACATAGCTACAGAAGAACAGGGATCTTAATATTTCCCTCCTTGAGTGAATGTTTGTCAGGATAAAGCCAATAGATACGAGGAAACACTTGTAACATGGCCAAGGACAGCCATATAGCCAGAATGAGCAGATATTTAAGTGCAAGCCCCTTGTTCTGACACTCAACAGTTTTAGGGCTAAATAAATAATTCCACTTTGTCATGCTATTATCTCTGTGCAGACAGGTTAAACTGGAAAAAAAGTTTCTTTCTCTTCCTAATCCTGAGAAGGCTGGAGCTGTTCAATGAAAAGTGAGAGGAAAAAGATTGTGTTAATTACCTCACCTGCCTGACTCCAAAGATCACCTTTTCCTCAAAAAAAAAATCCTCACTCACTGCAGCCACCCAAACCGCAACAACCCTGGGCATTAACCCCAAGCTGTGTGTCTGACTTGCTTTAAGCTTCAGGCTATGCAGATGAAGCAAAGCCAGCCCCACACAAGCCCCCAGGAAAGACAGCTGCCTCTGCCTTCTTTCCTCAACATAGCTCCCACTGCAGTGGGGTGGGGAAATGCAGCTGTTTCCTATAAAACCAAAGTCTACCCACCCAACTACATCACCTCATTACCTGCTAAGCAGCTCCGATTCCTGCTTGGCACCAGGCATTGTGATAACTGAGTGTGGCAGAGGTCAGACACTCCTCAGCGCAGGACTTTCTGGAAAGATTTGGGTGTGCCTTCTCTCTCCCACCCCCCAATGCAATAAGAATCAGCAGTTTTGCAAAACTGATTTGCATTTTCTCAACCCAGTCATTTTTCATATCAAAGAAGTCTACGTGCTAAAGCATATGTGAGCCTAGGCACGTAAGAGGCAAGAGTAGTCTCCAACTTGCCCTTAAGAAAAGTCAAGCAGTAATGAGCTGTTTACTGTTGAGAGAAAGTTCCCAGTTATTGAGTAGCTTCAGAGACCAAAGTTTGGCCTTGAAAGAACCTTAAGAACCCAGGAGCAAAGGTCAAACTTTGCCTTCTAGAAGAGTATTTCCTAGAAGATACCTAGTTCTACATTTCGACCACTACGTGAAATGCTGCTGTTTTTCCACATAAGAATGTGATGACCCGAAATCCCTTTAGAATGATGAAGTCCAAACATAATTTTCTGAACAAGCCCTTTTAGAGATAATCTTGTCTCTCAAAGACTTCTTGGTCAAAGAAAAACGCTCAGGCCTGCAGGGATGCTCAACTCTTCCCTTATCTCACTGCCTCATGACCAGATTAGCTAATATGGATCCACAGGTTCAGAAACTGAAGCTGAGCAACATCAAGTCCACGTGCTCCAGCTGGACCTCCCAGGGCTGTGTTGACTCACAGGTTGCAGTAAATGGCTGTATTGCAGAGAAGCCCTCCAGCCCCAGCGCCTTTGCTCTCCTCACTTTGCATTTCTTCCTTCAACTGTTCAACAAGAATTAAGTGCTTTGAAATCAGCACTGCAGCATTGCAATGCTTTTATACAGCAGAAAAACAAGTCAGAGCAACTGATGGTCATCTGTTCAAGAGCATGCAGGCACCAGTGGCAGAGCAGGAACAGAGTCCTGGGCTCCACACTCCAGCCTTTGTTTTCTCTCAGTGGATATAGTGTGATTCCAGGATTAGGAAACTTAACTTGCATAAATCAAGCCCTCACTGCTCCTCCCACCATAACGAAGACTCCTGCTTGCTCTCCATTGTATGGCCTTGATACCATGGGTTTGGAAGAAGGACAAGACAAAGGAATAACAGAGAGGTGTACAAAGGCAGGGTGGCCTCTCGTGTTGGCCTATAGCTTCAGCCACAAAACCAGTAGCAAGTGGTTAGACAATAACTAGAAGATGAGAGCACCTTATGGAAGCAAGGCAGCACGGCAAAGGACTCTTAGCAGACACGTGGTACCTCTCCAGTGAAGCATCTTATTTCACTGCTTCCATGAAGATACTGGATCTCACCAGATCCCATCATGTCTTCAAAGGGCAGCCACAACGGAAGTCAACCTTTACCTTCCACTGAAGGCACTAATTAATGCTCCCTGGTCACACTAGTTGTTCTGATCACATTTGACCTTAATGAGCTAGGCCAGGTCTATGCTCTTCCACCAAAGCAGTTCACCAACACCTACTGGAGAGATCTCAAGCATCCAGAGGAAGGAACATGCACTGGATCACCCAGGAAATCCCTAGATACCCTACAGCAAAGGAAAAAAGTTGCAACCACATGATGTAACCCCTTGCACTGAAGTAAACCCAACCTAACCAGTTCCCATCCAGGGTAACTTTTTCCCAGGGCAAATAAATGTCTTCCTGAGACACCTGTTTGTTCATGTACAGTTGTCCAGAGACAAATAGCCCCATGTTTCTGCCACTTTTTTTTCAGGGCACTTTTGCCACTTAGACCAGTCTAAGAAAGCCTAGTCTTTCCTTCTGCTCTGATGTCAAACATACAGTGATCCAAAACCATTTCCTAACGACGCTACTCTCCCAAAAGAACCTCTGAGTTTCCATAGCACCTTACTCCAAGCTTGAGGGCTGTGCTGCTTCATCAAGAGCTTGGAGAAAGTGAATTAGAGCCAGAGAATTGGGGAAGGCACAAGGAAGGTCTGACAGAAGTCAGTCTGCCATGAGCAGGGGAGGGAATCAGCTCAGAAGAGAAACCAGAGAAGAGGAAACGACACCAGTTTTGGCATCTCCTTTGCCAGAAAGGACAGCAAACTGCTGTGTCCTCCAGAGAGGAGGAACCAAGGAAGCTGGTATCCAAGGAACCAGCACCAGGGAATGCTTTTCCACGTTCCCTGACATCAAAGTTTTAGAACAGCCTCTCATTTCTGCCTTTTTTTAAATAATGAATAATATATAGATAAATGGCTTCAGAGATTACTACAGCAGACATGCAGTGGAGTGACAGAGAGAAGTAAAGAGAACATTGCCACCTATTTTTTACTGAAAATACACACAAAAACAGGCTGAATTTTTTTTTACAGGAATTGACTCTTACAGTCAGTCTAAAAAGAATTATAAGAGACTGCATGTTCCCTTACCACCAAAGGTTTCTTCATTGTGCATTACCCATCTCTCAACCCAGATCAGCCCAGAATGGAAATGCACACTGCTGAGCACCTGGATCTAAAGCAGGGGCACAAAAAGCTCCTGGTGCCAGCCAGTGGCTGTGAGCCACTGTGCCCGGACAAGGCAGGGAAAGAAACAGGACTCGGCATGTCCAGCTCATGGCATGAGACAATCTAGAGAGCCTCCAATGAAGGGCTGCCCTCTAAGAGGCCCATCTCCTACGTAAAAGGTGTTGCCACAAGCTGGTCCATGAGCCCGCCTTTTCTGTTCTCCTCTAGCTCATTCCTGCACTCACAGCAGAGCACAGCACCTTCACTAGGGGCGCGAGGACGGTGCACTCCCCAGGGCCAGCTCCAGGGAACACCGCATAGGCATCAGGAGGGCAGTCTGGGCAAGCCATCTTCCAGAGCCAGAAATGCTGACTAATTAGAAACATCCCTAAATCCCCAACTGGGAAGGCATCTGAAGAAAGCCAAATCATCATCATACTAATAATGGTGATGATGATGATTTTTGTAACGGCTGCTACTTATCTTCCTGAAATGTTGACAGCAGCTCTTAACAGCCACACACCAGCAAATAGCTTACATGTACTAGCTGTCTTTTTAAAAGCACGTTTAATGCTTATCAGAGAGAACACTTACTTCTCCATCCCCCATGGGACTTGGGATCTCAGAAATGATTTAAAACGCTGGCAAACAAGAGCTCTTGGAGGTGATAATCAAACCCCTCCTGCCTACATGTGACTCATGAAGTCTATGTTTCTCATGCTCTTAACGTTTCCAGCTGGGACCCATCAGCAAGCTATCAGTTACCCCTCATATGCAGATGAACAGATAATTGGTAAAATGGCCTAATTAATATTAATACACTGGAGTGATAGAACTAACAAAGCACTTTTTTTTTCTTTTTAATGCAGCTCTTTTCTGACACTGTGCTTGGGATCATTGGTTCTCTTACCAGCCAAGTTTTTGCTATATCCCATCAGAGACAAAGTCCCATCCACGCAGCAACTGTTTTCACAAAAACAGTAGGAAACCAGTATCTTTAGAAGCTCGATCCCTACAGCAATTTGCTGGCTGAAAGTTTTAGAGGTAGCCATAGAGACAAAGATAATCCACACGTGCCCACACACAGGGCTCATTTGGAAGAAAGCCAGGCTCAGACTGGGAGCAGCCAGTAGATTGCTTTAAAACAAGAAACAGAAGTCTCTGCTGAGTGCAAGAGCTAAACAAGGCCCATGTTTGCACTTTATCCTCCAGACGCTCTCATTAGAGAGTTAATACAGAGCAGCAAACCACAGAGGAGTCACCACCACTGAGATGGCATGGGGGAGGATCTGCTCTTCAGCTGTATGCAAACGCTTAGAGCACTCTAGATCTGAAACACACACGTGTGCAGACAGCTTAGGATCAAAAATGCAAAGTTCAAGGATTTTAAAGGGTCAGGGAGAGGCAGGAAACCTGACCTCGCAGAACACGTGTGTTCTTCTGCACTACGAAAGCCGCCCCGAGCAGCGAGGTCAGGTCCTGGAGTAGCACAGGGTCCTGTCCCTCCCCGTGCATCCCCGGGGGCTCGGGTGGAGGACAGGCTGCGCCAGGTGCTCGCCGCGCGGAGCCTGCGGCAGGGCTTGCTCTCCGCCTGCCCCAGCTGCTGCCTGCAGAAAGGAGACATTGTCCCCGCAGGCGCAGGTGCCAGCGCGGCCGCCGCCAGACGGACATCACAGAAACAGGGCGTTTCAGCTGGACAGGGGACAGTCACAACCCCCCAGCTCGCCACCCCGTGCCCTTTCCAGCCAGCTGACTGGGATTCCCAGCTAAACCCAGCTCCCCGTACCCCAGGCGTTTCCACAGCACAGGGGCTCCAGCACATCCCACGTGACTGAGACCCAGGGACAGGGCTGGATCAGGCAGAGGGAATTACGTTTGAATTCACTTAGAAACAACTTTAGGAACCAAGCAGAACACAGAGCAGAGGGTCAGCGGGACCCCGCTGGCTGGCCCACGTCCCGGCTTGCCGCGCTAGAAACGAGGAATTCGGGCCGCTCCGCCATGGGAGAGACCTCCTGACTCCACTTAGCCATGCCCACAAGGAGCAGTATTTGCCACGGGACATTTCACTCAAGAGACTATCAAACAAATCACCAAAATTCAGATATTCTTGCAAGTTTTCTGCTCTCCTCAGGTCAGGGTAGTTGTCAAGGAACACGGCCAAGGCTGATGAGCCCGAGAACACATCACATCCCCAGGCTGAACCCTTCAAAAAAAGGGAGCGACAGAGGGAGAGGAGTGAGAAAGGAAAAAGCTGCGTCAGGACGGAGGACAAGCACAAAGGACGCAAGCACAGGCACGTCAACAGCCCCTGGGAAGGGGGGTGGGTTGAAACACAGCCCAGGCCTGCCGCTGAGCAGCTGGGATTTTAACACTTGTTGCAGCAAGAGAAATTAGTAACAGAAATCAGCACGGAGAAAGATGGGGATGTCACATGCCAGGTCTGCTCTCCACCAGGGAAGAGCAGAGAAAACGAGTTTTAGGGTAAGACTGGTTTGCTTTGCTTCGTTTTTTTTTTTTTTTCTCCTCACTTCTCCAGCAGTTGCAAAACACTCCATGAATGCAAAGGCTGAAGTTTAGACCTTTGGGATCACTTCAGCACTGCACTCTTTCCACCCGGCTGGAAAGTTACAGTCCTTCGGGCTGACTGCAATACCGGGAGGCGTACACCCTGTTAGAGCTCCCTATTGCACCATGTCTGCGCATCTCCCAGGCACAAGCACCCTGTAACAAGAACAGCACGTGAGTTCTTATTATCCTCTCTGCTGGAACTGTCAAACACCTGAAACATTTTAGATGGCAAAGCCAGTTGTTGCCACCCATTATAACAAACAAAAAACCCCACGCACATCCTTCAGTTATCTTCTTCACTATTCCCTCCTCAAAAGCCCATCTCCTCCACTGATGTTTGCAAAGTACTGATTGAGAGGAATAGGGTGAAAAATCCACATTACCCCCCACTGTGGTGGCTCAGCCGCAGCCTACATCCCACGGACACGTGTATCACTGCAGGGAATCAGAGCGCGCACACAGCGCGGCTGCCAGTGCCAGCACTGCCCCAAGGGTATCTCGAGCAGGAGGTCGGGCACAGCGCAGATGCCCGACCAGCACACACCGAAAGGAAGGCAACGTGGTAGCGTGACATGGCACGGGGTAGAAGGGAAGAAGGGAGGAATTATTAATAAACTTTTTTTGTTGTTGTTCAGGACAACTCTTATCTCCATTTACCTCCTCTGGATACTCTACAACCAGCAAGCCAAGTGACAAGAAAAAGGTCATGGAATGAGCATTCCCCAACACAATGTGACAACACATGCCTGAACATCCCCCTCCAGCAGCAATGCTGTGACAAGATTTGGGACAACCGCTTGGAAAGCACAGGGTGCCTGTGAGGAGCTTCCCATGGTTGCTGTTCATCAGCAGAGCCCCAGGAATCATGTGCACGTGGTGCTCTTGGACTCAGCAGGACAAGCGTCATGCAAACCACCTCGACACATGCAACCCCTTGCTTCAGTTTTGGGCAGTTCATAGGACTCGTTCAAGCATCAGGGGATGACTTAGGCTAAGCCACTGTATTCTGTGAGTAGAGAAAGGGCAGTCTTGTCATGAGTAATCCCTCCTCAGCTGACAGGAGGTAACCTCCTCAGAAAAAACAGGATAACTTATCTTCTCAAACTCTGTGAGATGACAGCACATACGTTCAAGTTACCAAACCTCACACAGCCTCCTTATCACCTGAAGTAGAGGATTTTTTTTTTTTTTTTTTTCCCCACCTAGAACTACTCAGGAAAAACAGGTGCCCGACTGTAACTTTAAACTCTTTAGTAAAGGTAGGGTCCTATTTGAGATTTGACAAGTGTCAGCAGTGAGTAAGGTCCCCAGCACAGCCAGACTGAGAAGCAGAGGGCCTTTATGCCCCAGCATGTGCAGCGAACTCCTTCCTGCAGCTGAATTCCTCTGAGCAAACAGAGCTCAGCCATCACCCATTCAAGCTAATATTACTGAAAGCTCCTGAGCTTTTCCCCAATACCCTTGCTCTTCGTCATGTTTGATTTACTACTCTAAAGGGTCACATGCTTCTCCGCTTCCGAGATTTCTTCCTGCAAGGAATGCGAATCACTTAGAAATGCTAGTGACTTTCCCACACAGATCCACAGAGAGAAGACGAGACACCAGGCAACCGCAGACTTCCAGAAAAGAATTCATGATGAAAAATGATGGCTCTCCCTCCTAGCAGGGCTAACCTTAAACTGGTGGAGACTTTAGACCTGCCTCTGCTCTGCAGCCGCTTGCTCCAGGAAGAGATCCGGGGACGCAGAGGGTCACCGGGTCTGGACAGTACACACAAGGACTGTTTCTAAAGCACGTCAGCCAACGAAGAGACTCAGTAGGAGCCCAGTTGGGCTGGTGGACAAAAGGGGGAGGGAGCAGTGGAAAACTGTGACAGACTGAAAATTCAACATGGTTTACATAACTGCATGAATAATTCCTTTCAAGCCAAAAGGGATTCCTGCAAAAGAGGTAGCTTGCCACAGTCTCTCAGTTCTACTTAATAAAAGAATCCCCAGATTTAAAAAAAAAAAAAAAAAAAAAAAAAAAAAAAAAGAGAGAGAGAGAGAGAGAGAGAGACGCTTATAAGCTTATTGCAGTCTGCAAGATGCAACTGAGCTGACATTATTTGGTTCCTGCTGCTCTTCTCTGCCAAACACTGGAGATTTCTCTACTCTGTCTGGGCAAGGATTTCATTCAAGGTGGCTAAGATGCTCATTCCCTTTTTCTAGGGAACAAATTCTCATTAATGAAATCAGTGTAAGAGATATTCCAGATGGGAAGGGGGAGTAGGAAATCTGCTGACAAATATTTTCTTTAAAACACTAAATGAGATTTATTAGAATGTGGTATCAACTCCCAGCAGGAAAGAGTTGGTGAAATGGTGAAGAAAAGACTGAAAAAAAAGTTCTGAGAGCAACACCTAGTCAAGTTATTTGATGACATTGACAAAGAAGTAAGGGAAGCTATGTCTCTAGCTATAGGAGCACCCTGAAGCATTTCTGGATGAGAAAGGGCCCCTTTCCCTGCATCTTCCAGCAGCCGTAGGATGGCTGGGCCTTTTTCATGTGCAAAAGAATTTTGCAACAATCTTGTCTAACCATATTGCCCCAGTGGGCCTAAGGGATACTGATGTCAACGCACTCCCAGTCCAAAGGCCCATTTCACCCTGCATCCCACCTCACACAGTGGCCAAGTGACAACTAGAAGAATCTCTCCTCAGGAAAAAGATGACAGCAGTGCAAGTAAGACCTGATGCCTCCCCAGAAATGCCCATACCCATGCCTGGCTACCATCAGGACCCTGCACCCAAACCTGCTTTCCTGGGAGGGGAGGCCACTGACGTGGGATTTGGCAGGAGATGCCCTCAACAACCTTCTGCACCAACTACTCCCCAAATCAGTGGAGCTGATATAATCTCAGCAACAGCCAAAAAGACCCTTCCTCATGAGCAGAATACACAGGTTTGTGTGTTCACAAATAAGGGGATTCCCCCACAGTCTGGCTGATGAGCAGGACAAAGGCAGGGGAGACTGAGCGGAGCCAGGAGTGACGGGGACAAAAGAGCCTATGCCAAGAGTTGGGTGCCTTTATAAAGGAGGGGACTGCTCCCCCTTCTTTGGCAAGGGGGACAAAGGAGTCCAGTGACCTCAGGTGAGAGCAGATGGAAGGAGGCAGGGAGTTTGGCATAGGCGGGCCGGGAAGGCTGTAACTTCTGAGCACCTTGGCCGAGGGGTAAAAGGAGAGGGCATCCCTCAGTTGGGAAGAGGATAAAAGGGGGCTGTGTCCTCCAGCAACTGGAGAGACCCCACAGGGATATGCCTGGTGGACTCTCCCTTTATTCAAATAAAGTTTTAGGACTCCTCTCTCTCCTTTTTTGACATTCAGTTCTTGACAGCGAGATTTTCCACACGCTCAGAGGGTGCCTGGCCACCAATGCTCATCAAGCTTTCAGGGGACCTTCTGCACTACCCCAGCCATGAGAAGGTAGCCTGCATATCCCAAAAGCACTGGGAAGGGGGAAATTTTTTTCAATGAGGCTAAAAATGTGCCTTTTCTTCAGCAGAATGTTTAAGAGCCAAGCTCTCAGGCTTTGGAACTTTCTTTGAAAGCCACATTTTACCACCTTTGCCTAAAGCTAGACCCCTGAATCCCTGCCAAGCCCTCCTGGCCAGCTGGCCTCAGTGCCTGCCCTGTGGCCACTCTGCAAATTCCCTCCTCTGCACAGCCGCGCTTTCTTCCCCTCTCCCCAACTACTAACCCCACAACTGCTTTTCCACCACTTTCCACCTCCACCCCTGCTCCAACTCCCCTTTTTTTTCCATTTTCCTGCTTCTCATTTGACTGAAACAAGGCCAAACGTCCATCCCAGATCTCATTTTGCTCAGGACACCCTGGATATCCACCATGAGCTCCAGAGGCAGGTGTGAAGACCAGTGGCCGGGACAGGATGGCAGCTCCGGTGACTCAGGGCTGCTGCTCACTGGGAGTGTGGCAGAGCACCAGCCTCCTCTTCCTCACTCACTTCCCACAGCAGCAGGGGCCCCGGCTGCAACAGCAAGGCCGTCCTTCCCTGTGCTCCATGGGCCTGCAGCACCTGGAAGCCAGGGGTGACCTCAGGGGCGGGAGCAGCAGAAGCGCTGACGCAGGCGCGCGCGATGCCCGCGCGAGGGCATCGCCTGCCCCGGGCGGCCCGCGCTCTCCCCGAGAACACGCTCTGCCCCCGTGAATCATAAACCCAACCCGGCAAGTCTTTTCAAAACCCGGCAGTCACCAGAGGGGAGAAGAGGGAAGAGACGGAGAGGGGGGGGAAAAAAAAAAAAAAGAAAAACCACACCAAGAACACCAAGTAATTAGAGGTGTAACCCTCTCCCCTCCCTCCGTGCAGGCTTAATGCTCCCTTTGTCTGGGCATGCTCGCCTCGCTAAGTCGTGCCCCAGGACAGCTTTCTTCACAGAAAACAAAGGTTAATTAAAAAAAAAAGAAAAAAGACACAACAACAAAACACAAAGAGAAACCCCTCATTAAAATGGCCACCCTCTCAGCGCAGGTCCCCAGCAGGCCGGTCCCTCCTGGAAGCAGCGCTGACCCGCAGCCCCGCGCGGCCAACTGAGGGCCGTCTCCAGCGGCGCCGGGGCAGGAACGCCGCCAGGGCGGCGGATGCAACGCGCTGCAAGCGTGGTGGCTGTTACCCGCCTCTTCCACCAAAACCGCAGGCCTAGTGACTTTGCATTTTGGGTTAAATTAAAACCTTGCCCTAGCAGCTTGGTGGCACAGGTCCTGTGACCTACTGTAACGCCGCTGCTGCTCCGTGACTGCTGGCTCGGAGTGCACAGCAGAGGACGGGGGTATCAAATATCGAAGACGCGCTGCTCCCATCGCTCCTCACCCAGACAGCTGAAACCACAGCAGACCTCACTGCCAACTTATCACCTGCGGAACCTAATCTCCATCTCCTCTACAGAAATCTCTAGTTACAGCACAGACACATCAAAGGCAAGGAAAGTCTGCTGCAAACTTGCAGTCTGCACGTGCAAGAGCCAGATACTCATCCAGTTTACCTCAGACACATGAGCACTTCTGATCCTGTCAGCTGGAGAGAAGGGGCAGAAGCACATATGCACAAGCATGTACACCAGCCACCTCGTTACACCTACTCAGAGAGGCTTCCACAAGGAATTTTGAAATGCACATTCAGCACTTTCTGTGCACTGCTCTTTCCTCAGTCCTCTGGAGGCATCAGTGTAACTACTCACCATATGGAAAAATAGAAACTAATATGGCACTTTAGGGAGCTGCCATACAAACACACTAGCAGAGGGAGACCGTGACTTTAGAGTCCTCCTGCTTAGGGGCAGGTATGATGGCAGCAATATGGGGAAAGAACAGCAGCGCTGAACGCCAAGAAGTCCCATTGCCAGACAGTTTTCAAATTCACAAAGCCAGAGCTGTAACTGCCAGGTCTAAAACTCAAGCACTGTTGTTTCAGGATGCCCACGCCTTGCGAAACACGTGCAAGAGCAGCAACCTCTTCACCTCTAAAATTCTTGGAAAATCCAACATGCACAGAACAGGAAGCACATGAAATGGTATTTCCACCTATCCTAATGCCGTGACTCCTTATACACCGGCTCTCATTCTGATAACCAAGGCTCAGATCTAGACCCAAGCCCCCACAGGAAATCCATTACGTAGAACACCAGAAGTTTACCCTGGCCACACTGGGGCGTGGAAGGTGTGCAGCAGCAGCACACGTGTAAGCAACACCACCAACATGAAAACAACTAGAAGCACAAGGAACTGAACTGTGAAGGACTGGAGGAAGAAGGAAAAAATAATAAAAAAACAGTTTTAAAATATAAGAAGATTACGGCTTCAGGCCTGATACACACGATGCACCCAGGCTGGGGGCTGAAGTGGAATGTCTAAAGCGCTGCTCCCCACAGTGCCTCAGTCCCTGGCTTTGCCAGTGTGGCAGTCAGGGCAGTTAATGCCAGATCCAGGGAAATTCCTTGTGTGAGCACAAACGTCCTTTACAAACATTATTTCACTGCATTCATTCACTACACAGCAAAATGACTCGGTTGTTTCTTTATACAGGGGAAGATTAATCCAAATTAAAACTTCTAAAGCAGACTGGTTAAACCCTGTTAAACATGCTAATGGAGCCCATCCATACAGAGCATCTCCCTTCAAGTTGTCTTCCTTACTCATAAGCATGATTACTTTGAATGAGGGGCATTTCAAATCAATATTCAAATCAATAAACCTGCATTTACAGCGGGTTTAACGCAGCACAATTCATCGAGGCTAAATATGCACCATTAATTCCTAAATGCACCACACAGGCCTTCATTTGACCATGCCACATTTTACTCCTGCTAAGAGAAATTTTCAGCTACTCAGTAGCAGGCTTTTGTGTCAGTGCAAGGTCTTGGATCAGAGACCCCAACTGCTATTTCTGCTGCAACAAACTCAAAGTCTGCCCTTTTGCCCATCATATGCGCCATGTCACCAAAAATTCACTCCCTGGGTACTTTGACTGAGGACTGCCCATGGACTGAGCGCACAAACACCACACATGGCGTTTGGTGCCCAAGCAATATTTGGAAAAGAGATGCTCCTGACGATGTAACATTCAACTCTGAGCTACAACTGGGAACATCGTGGGAACCAGAAGTGCTCAGGGGCAACCAGAGTGGGCAGGTACAGCTCAAAACAGAGCCAAATGCCAAAAAAAAAAAAAAAAGAATTTTAAAAAAATGCAGGAGAAGATCCTCCCATACAGAACAGGCTCAGGAAGACAGACATGGACAAAGGGCAGTTCTGGAAGGCCACGGAGGCACCTCAGTGTGTGCAGGTAGCTGTGTGTCTGTGCAAGTGCCACTTAATTTCACAACACAAGCACTCTGAAAACATGAATACAGACACAGTAGATGTGAAAGCCACCTATTGCAACTGCATAAGAGGAAATTTCCCTATTCCTTCACAGATGCAGTCTGGGCGAAATTCAACTTTTTGGGATCTGGATATCTTCTTCACAGAGATGTACCAAGGGCATAGCTAGTCAGGCATAAGGCTGAGAAATTTGCAAACTTGACTAGTAAAGTCAAAGTGCTGCTAATTTCCGTAAATCAAGCAGCTCTCCATTTTTTAATTTTTTTTCACCCTTCATGTTCCAGGTGTCAAAGGAGAAAAAATGCACAAATTCAAAAGACTTCTACATTAAAGTAGGTAAAAATCATGAAATACAATGAATTAAAGCAACTGTCAGTATCTACAGCATTTTTCCCCCCACCACCCCTTTCCTTCAATCCCTCTTCTTCATTAAATGTCTAGCTTATGTTCCTACTGTTCACAGTATTAAATGAAAGTCCCAAAAGAAGAAAGATGACAAGTACCCAGCACACATGGCTGCACTGGCTGTGCTCTTCAGATCACATGGTTATTTCATTGA
This sequence comes from Nothocercus julius, assembly GCA_013398735.1. NCBI lineage: Eukaryota > Metazoa > Chordata > Aves > Tinamiformes > Tinamidae > Nothocercus > Nothocercus julius. The sequence continues at coordinate 4,865,665 of VZSV01000018.1, forward strand.
TGAAATTTTGATGTTAACATAACATTTCTAACATTGGATGACTTCTCTGTGCTACTTATGACCAGGGTCAACAGTGACACATTTTTAACTTCTTCCTGGTTTTATGAGCTTTTTAGCCTATATTTAGCCTGTAAAGCTTAATCTGTTTTTTTTTTTCTTTTTTTTTTTTTATAAAAAAAAAGACACCACACACACACAACTCTGAATAAGAAGAGAATCTGAAAAAAATCGAGACAATACAGCCAAAGATTCAGCTGTACTACAGAATTAAATTCGCACAAGTACCATTTCATCAAGAGAAAAAAGAAAAAAAAAAAAAAAGATTATGACTACTGTAAAATGCAGATGTTAATCCTAGATGATATCCTGTTAAAAAGCAAAAGCTATGGGAGGGGACAACTTAGGAAAAGAAATATTGGAGTAACAACAGCTTTCTACAGAGAGAGAGTGCACACGCACAGGAGAAGCAACTTGAATATAAATAAGTGTCCAAAATAGGTCAGCACTCTTTCCTTGGCCACTGAAGTTTGATACTTTTCAGTTGAAATTAGCCTGGACAGTGGCAGCTCACACACTGCACCAGCTCAGGCTGCAGGGGAGGGAAAGAGGTGACCAGCAGCCCCTGGCCCTTCTGCACGAACAGACTCCTGTGCAAAAGCCCTGGGAACAGCTCCCATGTAATACGTACGGCACAATCCCAAGGCACAGGTACTTTTTCCATAGGACAGAACAACTCATTTCCACAGCACCAAGGGGCAAGTCAGCCATTCCAGCCTTGGCACCATTGCCTGCCCTACCCAGCTAGTTTACCACCAATAAAAAGCCTATTAATTGCACAATGCATCTGTTAAAAATAACTCCAGAAATCATCACTGGCAAATTAGTAAGACACCAGGATACGCAGACACCTCAATCTGGTGTTATGGAAACCACAGAGAAGTCAGACTTCCCTTGGGAGCTTTTCCCAAGGAAGACAACAAGCTCCAAGATTTCTCTCCCTTTGAGCAAGCCCAATGAATTTCAAGGGCTTGATCCCAAAAAATCCAGCAGTTGCCCAGAACAACAAGCCTGGCACTTTCAATTAAGCCACTTCCAAGGAAAGGGGACTTGCCAGGTTCAAACCGTGCTGGCTCGTGCCAGCATTAGCCAGAGTGCAAGGTCCCGGTCACGTAGCAGCAGCCAGGCGAGGGGACCTCACTGCCCTGCTCGGGGTCCGAGATGGCAGCAGCAACTGCTGATCGTGCACATTCCCCTCGCGGGTCACCTGAGGGCCCTGCTTGAGGAGCATCTCCCGGTATAATCCCAAAAGGAGGCATGGAATGAAGTGTAGCCTGTCATCTCCTAGGAACCAGCTCCCTTCATGCCCCACCAGACTCCTCTGAACACTACTGGCACAATGAGGAAAAGGTGTCTTCTCCAGGCATTCAAACAGAACTGCTGCAAGAAATACTTAGTTCTCCAAGTTCTTTACCAAAGGTTAGCGTAGCCACCTGCACACAAGCCTTTACTGTCTACCTGAGCAGCCCAAAACCACCCTGGGGACTGCAGACACAAGAGCTGAGGATTTTACAGTATTGCTCTCCTTAATGCCCCCCCTGTAGACACCGAACAGCCCCCATGAGCTGCTTTAGATTCAGAGGCAGCGTTGCTTTTGCCCTTGAGCCCAGTCAACTTTTGTTGAGCCTGCACCAGCCAAGTGGCCCAAATTCCTATCATTTTCTCCAACCCCGCCATTAAGTAGTTAGGAAAACCCAAAGATATCATTTTGCAAGAAAGCAACCTCATTTTGTTTGCTGTCTTTCACCAAAATAGCAGGGTGTCTGCAACTCCGCTGCAATTAAGGTGTTTCTGCCTTTTCTTCACGTGAGCGCTCTCCAAACACCTTCCATTAATGCCACTTTCCATCTCACTTAAAACACCACAAACACTGGGTTCACAAAGTGGAATGAGATCCCTCTGACTCACAAGGTGATAAGAAGGGACCTCAAAAGCAGCTGCAAATATTTAAGGTGATGAGATTTGGACTGACCTTCTCACAAAAAGGAAACTTTACTCAAAAAAAAAAAAAAAAAAAAGTGTTTCTCAGATATGTGCAATACTCTCCTGATTTGTAAGAATGTGAAAGAATTCTGCAAAAATGGGGTCACACAAGCAGGCCAGTCAGCACTGTGCTACATGCTAAAGGAAAACAAACTCTGCATGTCCACATATAAGACATTAAACACATGCTTTTTTTTAATACATAAAAGCACTGATGAACACAGAGAATTTCCATTATCTGCCCTCCTGCTATTACAGAAAAATTCTCTACAGAATCCTGCATACTGCAAACCCCCAAGCAGGACCCAAGTGCTATTTCAGCAATACTCCTCAGCATCCTCAGAGCAGGAGACAGCAGTTGTTAAAGCACACCTGGCAGATTTACACACAGACCACTGAGAAAAGAGAGAAGAAAAGCTCCTCAGCATCCTCTCACACCAGGAAAAGGAAACACCCTACTAGGTAGTTAAGAGTTACAAATGGTTTAAAAGTACCATAAAACATTGAAAATAAAAGACAGCAGGCTAGAGCATGATCTTCCCTATACCAGCATAAAGTCAGAATCACTCACTGATGTCAGCAGAGCAACTTCAAATAAGCTACAGGTGCAGATAATAATAAAATAAAATGAAAAAAACAATAGGGAGCAGCTTCCCCACTAAGCACACATCATTTAAATTCAGGTGAACCTAATGAACACAATGACAAAGGGTTAGAAACTACAATTAAATTAGTATCTGGTATTTATGCCTGAACCACAATGATGCTCACCTGCTTAATAGATTGTCTGCAGCTGCAAATGGGTGAGAAGAGCTTCTCTTGTGGGGTCTCTTACTCAGGAATTGGAGTTACCATTTTAAAGCCCTATCAAACTCTGTTCAGGAACTGGGCGCTCACTTGTCAACAAGCCCCTTCTACAAAGAGTACAGCAGTGACATTGGTGCAATAACATGAGTGAAGAATTTGATCTGCTAAGGTCCCGACAAGATGTGCTTTAACAAACAATACAGACATTTCTTTGGACTGAGTCATCAAATCGCAGCATGCTTCCAACCGGGACTTGCCTCGCAGGGACGGGGAGCGATGCAGTTACACTGCAACGAGCTACTGAAGCAGCGCTTTGCCAGACCTTGCTCCACGCAGAGACCCTGGGCGGGCAAGCAAGGTGGCTTGGGCAAGGGACTGCTTGTTTTGGGGTGCCCTCGTCTCCAGCTCCGCTGGAGTTGGATATTCCCACGTCGTTCTCACTAAACAGCTTAGTCAGGGCTTCTCAAGACGGTAACTCCAACCTGAGGGCACTTCAAACCAGATCAAAACCACAATGGGCAGTGACCCACTTTGTACTCAGCCCTGCTGCTCCGAACGTGTCCAAAACATTTTGCGGGGGGGAGGGCAGGAGGACTGACTCCGTTCCAGCAGATTTCACGCTGGATAGAGTATCACAGCGTCTGCGCCACTGTAACATGACGCCGGCAAGGTACTGTCAGTGCTGCTGGTGCGAGGCAGCGAGCCAGCATAAACACCGTATCGGATGCTCTGGCTAGTCCGACAGCAACGCAACAGTGTCCTCAGGCCGGATCCAGAGCGAGCGCGGCCTGCCAGCTGAGCCGGCCAGGCACATCTCCGGCGCCCATGGCCACGGAAACGCGAGCGTCGACCCGCTCCCGCGGAGCCGCCGCGCGGTGCCGAGTCACCCGCCGAGCCGGCGGAGGGAGGCGCGGGGCGGGCGGCCGCGCAGGCCTCCGGAGTCTGCAATAAAGGAGATCTGTGTGGCTGGCGAGTGCGAGTTCTCCTGGGAACGGCACTTTTACTGGGCTCCAGATGCTGTGGAGTGATTGCTTATATGAAGGCGGGGGAGGCCTCTTTACTGTTTCTCATTTCCTCCTTTTTTGCTTCCCCCCGCCCTCCCCGATTTCCTGGTTTTGTTCAGAAGCACAAGAGACTCATTCATCATTTTTTTCTTCAAGCACAAGGAGCGCTCTCACCTCCCCCTCACCCCGAAATCCCTCCCCACCAGAAAAGGGCACGCGCTCGCCAGCCAAAAAGCCTCACAGCGGGGAAGGCAAAATTCCCCGGCTCCGGCGAACAGCTCCCGCACAAAGGGCCGCATTCTCAGCTGGGTTCAGTGGGCGCCAGCCCCGAAAGGGTGAAGGCCAAAACTCAACCGCGGCAGAAACGCTAAGTCAGAAAACTGATATCAATGGAGGAGGAAAGCAATTTGAAACGGTTTGAATTACGGGAGATGCAAAGCAGAGAGTAATTTGCATGCTGAGGAGACAGACAGCGCCTCAGGTAATAGGAAAGAAGCAAAGAGATGAAGAGCCGCTTCCTTCCCAGCTCTTGCGCACTGTCGGTCACTCGACTTAACTGAAACCTGGGAAAACTTTCCTCACAGGCTTTGCCCCCCTGGGAAACTGGATGGGCGCCAGCCCAAGTGCAGTCCAGGCTCAGGACTGGAGCTGGGCTACGTGGCAACCCCTAGCTCAGGATGGGCATCTGGGAAAGCCCTGCTGAGTTTATGAGGGAGGGGGGAAAGGGATGACAAGAGATAAAGACATTTAACCCATGCAGAGCACCAAAGAAGCTGCAAGGAAAACCTCACTATAGAGCACTGCTCTGTTGTCTCCAAGGCCCACTTGTGTTCACAATCACACTGTTTCTTCCACAGCTTCTTCATGTCCTCCTCTTTGCCCTTGTCTTGGAGGGAAAGCACGAGAATTAGACTAGGGCTAGAACATCTCAGTAGAGCTGCAACACAGAAGAGCAGCTCTTTCCAGATGCACTTGAGAAAGAAGGAAAAATCCAGTGTGGTTCAAATTCTTGTCCACATTTTTATGAAACAATTGTGCATTTGCATGAAAGCTACCCAAATACCTACGGTCTGTTCGGGGCTTTTTCGGTTTGGCTTATGATCTGGAAAAAAAGCAAAAGAGGAAATAAGACTGGACATATAGAAAATGTTCCAGGTTTTGGTTTTGTTTGGTTTTAATCACAGTGACAACAGCAACCAAAAGCTAAAAAGGTTTGCTTATGGTGAAATGCAAAGCTTCTCTTTTGGTGCATTTAGAAGGAAAGCAAAAGAAACAGAAGACCAAGTTCAGTAACTGGGCTGGTGAGATGGAGGGGAACCTGAGTGCCAGGAGCCCCATGGGGGCACAGGAGGCAAGTTTATGGCACAGTTCCAGCAAGAATCAGAAAATCAATAAAAAGAAAAGCCTCAAAGTGGATATAGCAACTTTGAACAGCTGGACACCTGGGTTCAGCATCCCACCGTGGTGAAGGTGGAGCAAACTAGAAGATGGGTTGCACCTCTCAGGTGGGTGTCCTGCCTAGCCGTTGGTGAGAAGCCCTGGCCTCTCCTGTTGTAGCCCAGGCGCTCGGGATCGAACACTTGCATATCTCCTGAGCCAAGACCCAAGAACTACTGCAGCTGAGGATGCTCACCATGACCATGACGTTACTGCAAGTCCTCCTGTCCCTCTGCCAGACACCGACAGCATGTGACATGCCCTGAAATTAGATCATTTGGGAGGACCCAAAAGTGGGAAAAGAGAGCCTGTATTCACATCTCTGGCAGGTAAAGAGCTGGAGCCAGTTTACCCACATCCTGGATCACTGGATAAAATGGTGGCATGTTCTTCAACAGCATGTTGGAGCACCAGTTTGTCTCTTCTCCTTTGCTTCTTTATAAAAATGTTCAAATGGGAACCCCTTTCTGCTGCTGGGCTCCCTCAGCAGGAGACACCTTTGCAGAGTTGTTCTGGGGTTCCTTTGTGCTCCCGAGGAAAAGCCCCAATATTTCAAAGTTGCCTGAATAAAATCTGATGTTTAGCCAAACCAAAACGATCTGTCACAGCCACTACCCACAAGCAGGAACCAGCGTGTGGACTCCACCATGCTCCAAACCTAGAGCGTGTCACTTCCCCGGCTCCCAAACGTGCTTGCACAGAGCGTCTCGCCTGACGCTCCCAGCCCGTCGGGATGGTCCCCGCCGGCTGCCCTCTCCGGAGCAATGGCAGGTTTGAGCAGGTCTTCACCGAGCCAGACAGGTCAAAATCAGCACACCAGCACCCTGGCAAAAATATGCAAAATAAACCCAAGAGCAGGGAGGCAAGGTGAGGCTGGTAGAAATATAGTGAGAGAAAATGAGAGGAAGAAAGAGAAGACAGCGCTTCAAAGCAGAAAGTAAGCCTTGCCAAAGAAGTGCAAGGAGGAAAATGTCCAGGGCTGGAGGTAAAAAGAGAACGGCTAAGGAGGAAGGCAAGAGGGGCTATGATAACACACTGGTCTGAATGCACATGTTAGCATGGGTGTAATGGTGGGTATTTTCCTGTGGCAACAGGGAGATCCCAGAGGCTCCCCAGAAGCCTTCTTCAAATAGGGACCAAGTTCTTGACTTATCTTGTCTGTCACAGCTGCTATTATCATTTCTTACCCACAGTGCTTTCATCCCACCAATCCAGGTTTCTGCTATTGGAAAGGACCAGAGTATTACTATAAAATCAAAAAAAAAAAAAAAAAATCCCATAACATTTTGCAATAGACCCTTTTCAGAAGTTGCCTCACCCTGGCATCTTAACACTGAGTGACACGCACTGTGTGGCACCATTGCCATTTTTATAGGGTTCAAACCCCCAGGAACAACATCCCAGAGGTTCCTGCCTCAGTGTCCTTGACTTCCAGATGGGGCTTTTGATGGTGCAGCAGAAGCCAGATGCTGGTAGCCCAGGGCCAGTCTGTGCCTGGGACCAAATCCACAGGAAGGAAGGAATATAAACATGCAACCAGCCTCCAGCCGAGCAGGGTCAGTGCCCGCTTAGCCCCACCACAGCACAGACAGCGTGGAAGAGAGAGCCTTGAAACCTAGCCGAGCACCAGCTCAATACCAGCCTTACCCTATCCCAGTGCCATATTTGCATCTTGGCCTTCTTAAAGGCTAGGAAAAGTCCTGCACAGTGGCTTTGGAAAAGAGCTCAACAGTGAAAAGTCCCCAGGAGGAGAGTTTTCCTTTCAGCATGACCTGAACAGTCTAGTCTGTGCGCAGCGAGGACACGGGCGAGGAGAGCCAGCGCGCCTGCTCCTGGGGTAGGAAGGGGAAGTCAACTTTCACAGCCAGAAGAAAATAGGGAGTTCTTTTCAGATGGCACAAATGTAACCATGACACTTAGTCACTTGCTATTTCTGCTTCCCGGATATGTCTCTCTGCAGGAAAGCCCCTGGACAGACGTCCTCCAGGCAGTGCTGCAAAATGTTTATCCAAATTTTGGTGTTTAAACATGCTCCAAGGACCCTGAGTACGAGGGCCAAGCGGCTCCTTAGGGAGCTGCAGGATTTTTGGGGAGGTTCAGTCTTCCCCACTCGGCGCCTTGGCAAAACAGCCTACCTCAGAACCGTGACTAGCTGCAAAAAGGGCAGACCTGCAACACCGGCCTCAGGCTGCTCCGGGGTTGACTCACCAGGAGCAAAACCCCCTCTCTCCCAAGGGTGCTACAAGCCAGGGCACGACGGCAGCCCTGTAGCACAGCCCTGGCTGCCGCGCTGCGCAAGACCCAGGCTGCGAGCTGAGGGAAACCGGCTCCCGCTCAAGAGCGCGGGCTCTCATCGCTGCCGCCAAGCGAAGACCTTCCTTGCTTTGCTCTGTCTCTCGACGCCGACAGCCCTACCCTGCAGAGTGTCGTGGCACTGCTGTTGTGAGGAAGCAGCTCCCGCATCCAGGAGGGTCGCCGGTCTCCAGTGCCCAAATCCCACCATGGACCCTCCACCTTGGGGATTGCTCGGTGTCAAATATCTCCGCCAGGCGCTACGGCAGCTCCCATGGATGGAGAGCTGAGACAGCAAGCCAGCCCAGGGCTCTTCCCGCATGGGGCAGATGGCCCGTGGAGGCACCTTGCACAACAGGTAGTGGCGTCAGGCAGTCGGCTCGGCTCGGCTCGCGCTGCTGACACCGCTCAGCCCACGATTGCAGGGATTTCCCCAGCGCAGCCCGCTCCGGGCCGCTCGCACAAGTGCCCTCCTCGCCGTGCTGCTGCGCTAATTACAGCCTCGCATTGCAAATGCGTTTTGCCACACAGCCTGAAGTCCTACCCATTAAAAAACCTCACATGAACAAGACTTTGGAAACTCTCCCATTAGTTTTCCAAATCTGTCTGGGGGGAAGGAGGTAGCACACAGTGGACAGCTTCAATGGAAGAGCAGGAAAAAAAAGCTTATTCCAGATGCTGCATAGCTTCTCAGGGTGTAATTTATATGGAAGTGGACAGTCTGCAGTGGCTTGTAAACACTCCCACAGGAGCATTTACACTCTCAACACTTAGCTCAACATCAGGCTTAAACACGGGTAATGAGGATGGGAGACAAGCAAGAGGCATAATTTAACTGCCAAAATGCAGCCTCATTGCAGGATATCATGGAGGGATTATGCATTCGGTTGACTTTCTATCTGTACATAAGCAGGGGAAAAGAAAAGACGGGAACTGTGGGGGGAAAAGGAAGGAAGGAAGG
>VZSV01000018.1:4874850-4887031 GCA_013398735.1 Nothocercus julius
GAAAGAAAGAAAGAAAGAAAGAAAGAAAGAAAGAAAGAAAGAAAGAAAGAAAGAAAGAAAGAAAGCAAGCAGACTCAGTTAAATATTTATGGGAGAGCCTCTGCATTTCACCTGCAAGCAGGTTTCTAGGTCAGCTGGAACATTTCAGCTCTGTTAGAGCAGATCATTTCCAGGGGACAGGATACCAGCGACAACCACAAACACACCAGGAAGCTGTGAAACCTGAACTCTCCTAGCCAGTAACTCAAGGAAAAAAAACTTGAGTTACAGACCGGAGAAGGGTTATATTTCCTCTGGACACAGCCCAAGTGATGGGAATTTCCTTCTTCTCGCCACGGCTGCTGCTCCCAGCCGCACAAGGCGACCGGAGATGAGAGCAGGTGGCAAACTGGATTCGTAAGAACAACCCCACATCTCATCTTCTTGGCTAGATTTTCCTGTGTTGAAGCCTTGAGACAGAGCAGCAATGTATGTTATACCTGAGGGTCAGCTTGACTCCTCTGGCGCTTGAAGCCCCCCTGCTAGAAGCTAGAGGAGTAGCTTCCATAAACTACTAAGCAGCACCAAAAGCAGGACTATGGGCTTGGCGAACCTTTGGCCAGGTCAGTCTGCTGCCTGGTCATATCTGCCTAAGTGTTTTCAGAATGCTCTGAATTCCCAACAGTCTGTCTCAGCATGTACAGAATCAGCCTAAAGGCCTGCAGCTTAAGGTAACAGGTCCTTGAAATAAGCCTGAAGAAAGAATAAAAAGAGAGCAAAGTAACTGAAATTAAAGGCAATCATGATGAGAAAGGCAGAAATCTTTAAACTGACTGAGATCAGAAGAAATCTATGTCAACATTCTCATTTTTCACTCTTTTACGTCTTTTTACGCTCTTTAGCATTTTGTTAATGCTGGAAAATTTGTGATTCAGCCTTTTGCCAGCCTAGCTGGCCTTAGTTCCTGTAGGATGAGGGTCATGGTGCCAAATATGGCTGAGTACAAACCAAGTCACGTTCAGTGCTCTGGGACCTGCAGGAGCTTTACCACCTCCCTGGTCAGCTCTGCCACGAAGTCAAGCCCTGGTCCACGTAGCTGGGGTTAAGCAGAAAGGAGGGGTTTGACACAAAAGCAGACCCCCTGCCTAAACACAGCTATCTGAAGTAATATTAGTAAAGCAAACACTGGAATGACCGACAAGCTGTGCACGTTTTGCACACCTGCCCCTTACCAGCACGCAAATCTCAAAAGACAACATTGGCGCTTCTAAAAAGGGATTAAAATAAAATTGAGCACACTGAGTCCATGGAGAGCCTTTGTTTAAAAAGCCACGTGAGAGGAGATATGTTTCCACGGGCAGGCTCCCTGCAAGTGTAAGAATGCAAAAGAAAGTTATCAGCTCTGGGCTCACGAAGTATTTGCTCAATCTGAAGTTATTCTCAAGCAGCTCTTTCCAAAGTCATTTTTAGGGTATGCCCTTGACCAAGATGCAAACGCAGAGCACCCTTCCCTATAGGGACTTCCAGACACTTCCTTAGACACAAAAAGTGCCCTGGCAAGTTAGGAATGGCACTATGAAAATCCATCATCTGGGGAGAAAGAGGGCACCTGGCTGGAGCTGTGCAAGCTCCACCAAACACCAAGGGCCAGATCCAAATAGTGCATCTAACTAAAACTGCAGGCATAACTTAGGGACCCCAGATGAATGGCTTAAGCTGAGCGGGAGCCAAGAGGCTGAAGAAGACACCTTTGTGGAGCAGGCTGGGGTGTTTTAATGGCTGCAATTGATCTAAAACTTGGGTTTAGATCTCATCTGGCCAAAAGCCACAGCTTTAGAAGCACGTCTGGAGGAGGATGTTGGTATATCCACATGTCTCTCTACAAAGGCCCGGGATACCAATTCTTATTTTTAGCACTATTTTCATTTCTTCATGTAATGAGTTCAGTGTTTCAGGCAGCCCTGGAGGAGCGGGAAGGACATGTCCTGTAATAAAACTAATTAATTCATGTGGAATTTCTAGCCAATATTATGAAAGTGGACGAATTCCTCACTCCTGAAAAGCTGCCAAAATAGCCATTAATCTGGCTGTGGTCACGAGCAGAATTCCTGTGGCCTCCTGCAACGCTCGAGTGGCCCCCGGGACAGAGACTGCCTAAACCAAAGCGGATGTTGTTATTTCCTCACACCAACTCCCACAGCCTGAGTTTTACACAAAAAGGCAGTTGCCTCAGAGGGCTCCCTGCCAAGTTCCTCCCAGTGCCCCCAGACCAAACATGCCCCAGGCCACATGCACAGAGGTCTAGACCTCCAAAATCAATCCAAGTCTGTCAGTTTTACATTATTCAGTGAGTGGCTTCATTTTTCACTTGCCCAGGCTTGGTCTTGCTTTCAGAGGCAGGTGCCCTGAAGGGGAGAGAATACCACCTTTGTCCTGGAAACACTGGATGTTGTATTCCCACCACCCACCTGGGTGAGGCTGGAAGACTGACCTCTTTGGGTCCCATCTGCAGTCAGTGGAAAGTCAGTTCCTCCCCAGAGAAATTCCAAGCAAGAATCTCATTGACTAAAATCCCTCAATAACGCACAAGAATTAATGGAATCTGCCTCGCTGCCTGTGAGCTAGGGGTGAGAGGGTCTGTGGGGTCTGGCAGGAAAAAAAGCATGGAATAAACTTATTTTAGTCACTAAAATCAACAAGAACAACAAATGACTCAGAATGCCCATAGGGAGCCGACTTATTGTGTAAGAAGGCACCATATTGCCAGAGACTCTTTTTTCCCCCAATTCTGGACTGTGGATTAGGATTTCTTCAGTCCTTTTCATCCCATTCCCCGTTAAGCAAATGATTTACCTGTCCACTTACACCCCGGTTGGATGAAGATGATGCAGCAGCGATTTTCCTACCATTACATCAATCCTGCTCATACAATGTTCAAAAGAGGGAAAGAGCCCTATACATACCAGGAATCATATCAAGCCCATGGCCGAACAGGAGTTAGTGGTGGGTATCTTGCTACAAATAACAGTCTCTTGGAACTCAAAGTGCAGATAAAGAGTTTTCCACCATAGGACCATGATCCTTGACTGATCTGGACTAAGAGGCATCTTGCAAGAGGATGGACCATGGAGCAGTTCTTCCAACCTTTGCAGAGCAGGATAAGATTCATTACGGTGTTACCTATCACTCAGTACTGTCCTCACACTGCTTCAGCTGCAAAACTAGAAGAGCAAAGCAGCTACTGAGAGGAAGGCGAGCTGCAGCATCTCCCAAAAGCGTTCCCAGGAAACAAGAGATAACTCTCCAAAACAAATGGAATTTGTATTTCACAGAGGCACTGCAGGGTGCATGGGAAGGACCCAGAGGAACAGGAAGTCAGGGAAAGGCCTGGGACTTTTGGGTTAGCGTACCCGCAAAAAGAAATACCGCAGTGACCAACCACCCCGGCCCTATGGCCCACACGCCAGACCGTTCCTGTGGCCAAGGGCCGGAGAGCCCAACCACGCGGCGCGAGGAGCCCCAGGCCGTGGCCCGGTGCCCGGGAGCGCTGCCTCAGCTCTCCTCCCTCCAGCAGGTCCCGCTCCCTCACTTCTCCCTCACAGCGACCATCCGGATAACGGCAACTTCGGCAGCTCTGCAGTCCTGCCATGGGCTATGGGCAAACCCCAGCAGGAGCCCTGGGTCCAACAGCACAAGAGGAGAATAGCCCAGTCTTGCCAGCCCCTCTCGCTCCTCCTCCTCATACCATTCCTGTTTCCCAGACCTGAGCTTCCCTCCCCGTTTCGGCTTGCTTTTGAAGTGCCACATGAAACGGCAGCAGATGGAGACGAGCTCCTCACTAGCTGCAGTGAGCGGCGAGCACTTCCACATGGGCTGTGTGGGAGGGCTGCCGTTTCTCCTGTTGCAAACCTTACGTCTCCTTCCAGCTCAGCTCAAAGTTAAACTGCGCATCTCACACCAAGCTCTGCAGACAAACCCTCTTGAATTCAAACAGAAAATATTCCCACATGCAAGAAGAGGTCAAACTCTGGTCAGTTTCACTGTTTTCATTCCACCAGCTTCACTGGGATCACTCAGGATCTGTCCTGCTCCGCTTGAGAGCAATACAGGGAACTCCTAAAACACAAGGCATTCCCTTGCAGGCTTTGGAGCAAAGGAGTGTGCCCATTAAGGGCAGTGTAATCCCACTGGTGTAAACTCTGTGAGGGCAGGAGAAAGGCCAGTAAACCAGAGGCTAATCCAGGTGTTCCTGGCCTAGCCCCACAGTGAGCTCCCATGGGACAGGGTCTCGTGGCAGTCACCAGCTCCGCTGGGGAGAGGGAGGATGTGCTGCAAAATTAGCAGTCACCAGGATGGGAGGGAAGGAGGAGACACTCACGCTGGGGGACACTCACACTTGGTCTTCAGAGGTACCATAGAGGACTTGGAAGGCACCCGAAACCATAAAAATCACTATAGTAGTTCACTTCATTTGCCTTCCCCCCTAGACTGAACAGCAAACATTTCTGGGACATGAACATCCTTCTCATTTTAAAACAACAAGAAGAAAAGCTGTAAAGGCCATCAGAAACCTCCTTGTAGAGGTGAGAGAAACCCGTTAGCCTAGAGAGGGTCATCTGAAACTGTCCAGAAGAGCTGAGATGCTACTGCCCTGGCTGAAATCTGCAAAGCAGTATCATACAGGGAGATCCCATCTTGATCCCAGCATTATAGGACCGCAGGACTTTCCCTTCGAAGATGCTGTGCAATTCATGGAGAGCTGGCTTGTTCTAGACAGTCACCTAGAACAGCTTGCCACTGCTCCAGGTATCCTGCATCTCCTGGCTGCACAGACAAACAGTGATGAGGCACAAAAAATCCTCTAGAAAATAATCAGATATTATTAATTTTGAGGGCAGAGCACTTGAAATCCCCTCATGCCACCTGAGCTAATTTATCTGCAGAAAACTGCAAGAAAAAGCACGGATTTCAGCACAGTCGAATTCCCACCAGCGCTTTGTGTCACTCTCAATTACACTCCAGAATGAAATACCAGGAAAGCGTTCCTCGCGGCCGGCAGAATTAATGGGATCTTTGACTAGAGAGAGCAGCAGGCAGCGAACTTGTTCCCTTACCAACCAAGAGGCACAGTGCAGCTTTCTTTGGAACAAAAGCCGCAATGTCAAAAGATAGTTTAAGGCTTATAAAAGTGACCTGATGTTTCCCAGTATTCAACCCCTTAAGAAAGCCACATGACTGTTGACCCTTTCCTTTCTAAAACAGTTATTTCCAGCATAAGCTAATGCAGAAAGAGATTTGATCTTCCCACTGGAATCCAAGTAAATTGTGGATGGGGCAAAACACTAAATGCAATACAATGAATAATGCCCTTAAGAAAGCAGGGCCCAAGTTGCCAAACACAGAGCTGTAGCAGAGCTCCCATAACTGTTAACTAACCCCCTCCTCCCAGGTCTCTGCCCAGGATAACCACCACATCACTTCAGCCTGTAATTAGATGTCAACTCACATGTTGAACAAGGTCACACTTGGCCGGTTCTTGAATGAGAAACACTTCCCAGCTTGCAGGCAGCGATGGCTAAAGGTGGGCAAAGACATCACAGTCAGAGATTCGGTCTGCTGAAAAGAGCAGGGGTCACTATGCAAATACTCACAAAGAGGGCTGGATTTGCAATCTTGGGGACAGGCTTCTTTTTTTTTTTTTTTTTGACGGGGACAATCAGGGACACTGCATTTCAACCGGAGAAGCAAGGGCCCAACCCCAGCACTGAGCGACCTCTCCCAAGGGCGGTCCTGCTCCCCCTTCTCTGCACCCTACATGTCCTGTACACCACAGACTCAGCCGATCCCATGCTGAGATGATTCAGGGAGCTAAACCAGCAGGAAACGCATCCTTCCAAAAAAAGCAAAGATTTTGTTAACTCCCTGGCATAGCTCATCCTGGGGACAGGCCAGGGCCAGCACCTGCGTGAGGGGGCAGGAGGATGGGCATGGAGCCAGGCAGGGAGTGGGACACGACCCACAGGCTAGAGCAGCTAGCCTTAGACCAGCTCAGCAGGGATGAACGAGTCACAGACAGCCCTCGGGTAGTCTGCACAGCGGCACAGTCCCCAAAGCAAGGATTTCTCCTTCTTTCCCAAGTCCGTACCAGGAATGCACGCTGCATTCAGCCTCCAGATCACATCAGCACATTTGGCACACACAAGGCAGCGTGTTATTGCATGGCACTCAGCAAAGGGACACGTAACACAGCCCTCTCCAGACAAACACCAGGCACTAGCGCAGCTCTCTCTGCAAGACTCGTGCAGTCTGGTGAAACCTCGCTCTTCCACCGAGGAGGAACGTGCCTCTTCTGGCAGATGCTAACTGTCAGCAACGACGTGACGGGAAGCAGAGCCCAATGTATTTATTATCAGTATGTGCTGCTAAAGGCCACCCTCAAAAGTCAATACACAGGCAGTGTTTCAGGCAGTGCCTCCCCAAGGCAAAAACAGGTGTGAAGACTGAAGGAAACAAGGAGCACTGCACACACAAGGACAACTGCCTTGCATCTTTGCGATAGGAAGGGGTTTGCTAAGTGGAGACGCTGCATCAAAGTTGCGCATTTCCCCCTAATTCAAGGCAAGAAACCAGGAATTTTTACAGCTGGAAACTCAGCCCTCCTCAGTTAACAAAAATCTTTGAAGCATGTTTGCACTTCACCTTGGCCCTCTGCTTATTCTGCCTGTCTAGTGCAAGGGACCTTCCCCAAAAGAATCAGAGCCCAGCAGGGAATTCAGATGTGACCAAGTCCAGAAGGCCGTAACTGCCCAATCTAAACAGAAACGCACACAACTCACCAGAGACACTGCTATTCTGTCTAGCTCCTTAGTGATGAATATGGGACTAAGAAAAACAGGTGCTGAGCTACCGCTGACGGCGGGGATGAAACGCCATCGGCACAGACGCAGTTGTGTTTGGGGTGACACTGCACCAACCCATGGGTTGGCAAAGGGAGCCCCGCCAGGTCTAGTTCAGCGCCCTAAGCACCTCGCGCATTCCAGTTTTCACTGTTTTGCCTCCCGAACTGTTTATCTCGGCTCAATTCCTGGATGTGGATAAAACAAACGACATGGACTTTCTCACAGACGGCGCTTCTTGCTGTTCCCTTGACAAACACCATGCTCAGCGAGTATGAGCCTGGAACCCAGAGGAAAGGAAACAACAGCAAAGGGCAAGGAGGAAACAGGTCATTTGCCAAGGGACAGCATGAAAACACAACATGTCTCCTTTGGGCCAGAGCCTTGAAATTTTCCCAGACTTCCCCTGCCCTCCAAAGCACACTGCATCCCTGCACAGCAGCAAAGTGTGGCAGGATGTGGGGAGCTGATATTATTGATAGATTGATTATTGATTGATATTATTTTCAAAAAGCTGCTCCACAAGTTATTTATTATCTTAAAGATCAAAAGGAGCCCATGGCCTGTTCTTGACTGGACACAGATACCCTAAAAGAGCTTGGAAACTTCTGGCAAAGCCTCAGAAGCAGCAGAGACAGATCAGCTGAAAGCCTTTTCCTTCATGTATCATCCTTAGAGCTGTTATTAATCGCATTTCACACAAAATTCTTCCACAAGAAGTAGCTCTTCAGCAGTTGCGCTTTAGCCAGGTAGAGCCACTTTAATGACAGCAGATATAGTAACACTTGTGTAGATTTACTTCTTGTGGTTGGCTTCTGTGGTGTCTAATAACATCCAGGGTCTCCGTGGCTCACAGCCCTGCCTCGAAAGGTGCCCAGGGGGGCTGCTTGCCTGGCTCTACTCTACCCTCACCCACCGTTTAGCAGCACAGCATCTTCAAACCTCCATGCATGTGCTGGGTCCAGTCAAATAGATCAGCAGGGTCTGTCCAAAGTGGTGGGAGAGGAAGGACAGATCTACACATGCACATGCTGGTCATGATGGATGCTTCATTTCTTTAAAAAATCAGGAGAAAAGCAGAGGTCTTCCTGGCAATTCAGTGGATATGAAAAAGGCAGCCATAGCATTACTGGCGTGGTTTTCAAGTTGCTGTTAAAATTCCACTTACATTATGCTACCTCTAACCTCAGAGTCTTCTGTGTTTTGGAGCAATACATTAAAATGTCTTTTAGCAGCCGCCTGCCAAGGGGAAATGGAGGTTTTGACATCTGACCCATAAGGAAGGATGTATGGCATGTGGGGCTACCCAAATAAGGAGTTTAGTTGGATGTTAAAATGAGTTGTGCTTTTAACAGTTAACTATTTTGACGCTGCCTTTGTATTGTTGGAGTTCAAAACGGAGCGATCGACGAGGTGAAGGAGGCAACACCAGTTACTCAAGTTCACCTTCAGCTACAGTCTTCACGCAGCGCTCTTGCCAATCAGAACGCTTTCTTTGCACTAGCATGGAGTGAAAAGAAGTCATTTGTTTTAATGCAAAGGTGAGATTCTGAAGCAGAACTCAAAAGCCCACGGTGGGTTCAGAGACTGTTTCCACTCGATGAGCATCACAGCGTGCAGATAAACCAACAGCAAAACAAGACAAATGCTTCAACACCGCAAACCTAACCAAACCACACCAGCAAAGGGAAAGAAAAAGCTTCACTGCTTTGGAAAGCGGCTTGAGCAGAAATAGATCTTTATGGCAGAACTAGTTTCTTAGAACCTTCTTTCCATTAGGGAGAAAAGAGATTTCTTTAGCTGGTTTTGTAACACAGACAAGGCAATTTGTGACTTCACATATGTTAGCAGGTCTGGTTAAAACATGGTCCCTGCTCTGTGCAACTCTGTGGTCTATTTTTTACTGCAGCCTGTGCCAGCAGTGCTGAGATCTGCCCTTCTCCAGCTCCTAGGACAAGGTGCCACCTCCTGCCTCCAGCAGTGCTGACCCTCTGCTCACCTTCTGCCAGTTCAGGTCACTGATGGGGCAGAAAATCCTTGCCTTGCTTCCAGGGGCTCTTTCTGCAGGGGTGGCTCCTGCACCAGCAGCTTGCTCCAACACACGGTGAGAGCCAAATCCAGCAGATGGGAAGGAGAGGGAAGGCGCAGCTGGGGGACAGGCAGACTGTGCAACCCCCCATTTCAACAGGCTATTTGGGACGGGGAAGCAGACAGGACCCCCCAGCTCCTTCCCCCGGGCTGCTTTGCTCGGCTCCGTGTATCCCGGCTGACCTTGGGCAAATCAAATTAGCCTATCTTTAAAACCGAGCGTAGATCCTGCGGAGGTGCTGAAAGACTAAACACGCTCCACACGGGCACGAGCCCTCGGCGAGCTCTGTGCGCACAATAACAGCCCCGTGTGCTGAGCGCCAGCGCTCCGGGGAGCAGACGTAAAGACTGTCACACCATGACCCCAAATAAACTGCAAACCCACGCGGTCCCGCGGCATCGAAACTGTGTCGGAGGCCCCGATCCCTGAAGGTGCCGAGCGGCCGTCTCGCTCCCACCGTCAGTGGGAGTTGGTGCACTCGGGACCGCGGCGACACGCGGCTCCCCCGGGCTGGCGGGGAGAGGTTCTCTGCCTGATTTCCACAGACTGCTGCTGCTCCATTCCAACATTCCCAACATCTTCAAAATACCCAAAGCCTCTTGTGCAATGAGCAACATCCCCTGCTTCCTAGCTGCACGGTGGTTTATGTTACTTTCCGCCTACAACCATTTCAGGATTGGCCTTACAGACCTAAGTGGAAGACTAAACAATGCTGGAGCCACAGCAGGAGAATTTGCAGAGTTTTATTCCTTGTTTCATTTGGGCAATCCTTCTGCCTCTCATCAGGGACAAAAAAACTTGCCAACCTCTTAATTTAGGAATAGCGCGAGCTCTGCATTCCAGTCCCAAATCAGCCAAAGGAGCCTTTTCAAGCTGGAAAGGGGAAAAAGGGCAAATACCTTTAAGCACATAAAAAAGAAGGAAAAAAAAAAAAAAAGAAAGAAAGAAAAAAGAAAAGGCTCAACACCTGCCTTTTGCAGGCAAAAACCTGCTCTCAGGGCACTTTTGAAACTAGCCTGACATCAGCATTTGAAAGGGAATTCCAATCCCTGCTCTTTGGGTGCCAGACTGCTTTTCCTGTCGCTGCTTTAAATGAAAATTCTCCCTCAGTATATATTTTGTAGGCATGCTGCAGATGGAGGTTACGATAGGGATCCAAATAGAAGAGCATCAAATGAAGCTGACACATTTGAGTTTTAGTTTCCTTTTTGTTTGGTTGTTTTTTCTTTTTTTTTTTTTTTTTTTTTTTTTTTTTTTTTTTTTTTTTTTTTTTTTTTTTTTTTTTTTTTTTTTATGGCTGCAGCAACCTGTTAGAAGTCTTGTAATCTGAAGAGAGCAAAGCCTTCTCTGGATGTCCAAGATGCTTTGCCAAGACATGCTCGACTGTGAATATTCCAGCTGCATGTTTCACATCACGCTGGTTTAAGATGTGCCAGTATTTTTATTGTTCACCCCCTATGGACATTACAGAGCACCACGTACATTAAAGTGTTCTTAAAATATTATTTATATGTGTGTGTGTATGTGTGTGCATTACACAGACAGAGGGATATGTTCAAATAAATAAATAAATAAATCACAAGCATTGTAAAGGAATAAAGATAATAAAAATCAAGCAAAAGAACCAGTGAAGTAACTTGAAAATTCTGAAATAAGTCCATAAAACTAGAAAAGCAGCTGTAATTCAAAAAGAGAAAAAACACAGCTTAACCCATCACTGTAGTGTTTCCCACCACCACACTTAAAGCAGCATAAGCCTGGAAGTCAGCCCCAGATTCCTTAAATCTAAATGCCCTTGGCTTCTTCTGGAGAGTGTAAAATTCACTCCCCTGACACTCGTATTCCGGAGACAAGCAAGATTTCACACCCACGTGTTCTCCAGATTCCCGTCTTTCCACAGCCCTTTGCGGCTGGGCGAAGGAGGGGAGTGGGGACGGCCCCGCTCGCAGCCGGCATGCCACGAAGCAGCAGGACAACGCGCAGAGTTGCTTGTGCTGCGATTTCTTTTGCCTCCCTCCGTGGTGCGACCGGAGCCCAGGTAGCCGGGAACAGCGTTCCCGAGAATGAGGGCAAAAGGAAGAGCCTGTCTTAGAGCCCTTTAAAATCAAACCTCAGCACGAGGCAAGAGGAGGAATCCAAAGTCGTGCTGCTGAACTAGTTATGCAAACAAGGTCAAAGCCCCCCCGATGGAGCCAGGGGAGCAAAACCAGCCGCGAGGCAGAAGTCAAGGAGGGGCGATTCCGGAGGAGAAAGCGCCGGTTTCGGCTCCCAGACCTGATTTAGCAATTCGAAACACCGCACAGAAAAGGAGAGTTTGTGACTGATCCCAGGGGAGACAAGGCATTAATAAAGCCAAGCCCAGCTCTGCTGGCATCCCCAGGAGAGCTTCCTCCCACAGTAAGCGCAGCAACAGGTCGGGAGCCTGTCAGCGTCCCTGTCCTGGGGCCGTGAGCAGCCCAGAGTGGGGAGGGCCAGAGAGCGGGGCCAGGAGCTCTGCAAGAGCTACCCAAGACTGGCACCCAGCTCCTGCAGGTGGCAAGTGCAAAAAGGGACCCCCCATGCGGCATGTCCCCCATTACCCCTTCCCACCAGGCAGCACATGCTCCTCCTTCGGCACCTTCTCCCACATCTCCCGGGCATCCTTTAACCTTCAGGGTCTCTTTACCCACCCCAAACCTCACACCATCACCTCGACCTCTCTCTGCTCTCCCAGAGACTCCCTCCACCTGCATCCCCCCAAATCCACCCTTGCCTCCCTCCATGGGGTTTGCTTCCCCAGGGGACACCGACCTCCACCCTGACCCCCAGGTGGTCCCCACCAACCACCTCCCAGGAGGCCCCCTCGCCCTTGAACGCTCTCATGAGTTACCCCCTGTGAATCCCCCCGATACTCCTGGAGATCAAACCCCCACACCAAGGACACTTCCTCACCACCGCAGCGATAGCTGCACCCCCAAACACTCCTTCCCCCCAACCTCCACCCCTAGAGATAACTGCTCCCACAAACACCCTTTTCTCCGCCTTCCTTTGTCTGAGGGACAGAGGCACCAAAACACCCCCTTCTCCCCGCACCCGTGACCCCGGCGATGCGCCCCCCGCCTTCCCTCCCCAGCGCGCCCCCCTCACCTGCCCCAAGGGGGTCCCCCGTGTCCCCAAGGATTCCGGGCAGGACGGCCCCGGCCGCCCTCCCGAGCGGCTCCTTTCCTCGGGAGGTTCC
>VZSV01000018.1:4888815-4921922 GCA_013398735.1 Nothocercus julius
TTTTTTTTTTTTTTTTCAAATTAAGAAATCAGCCAGTGCAAAATGCTGCTGTTTATGACTCTTATGCAGCACAACAACTTTCAGCGCAGGATTACTCACGGCCGTGGAGTTATATAACAACGTGTTTGTTTGTGGGATCAGTGAGTCTAGGGTGGGATGACAGTCTGTGGCACGCAGAATACCCTATAAAATGCACGTGGTGTGTCCTGGGACTAAGCGAGCGTTCCCATGCTGCTCCATGCAGTAATGCCAGGGACTAATTACGTACCCCCCTCCCCCCCCAAAAAAATAACAACTCTGTGCATTATTTTTTACATGAGTTTGATCAAGCAAGCTCCCTTCATCTGGCTACTCGTCACCCTGCTTATACCTAATCATGAAAGAACTGCTGATCTGCTTTACTTTTTAATATGTACAACTGTTTATTTGCTTTTGTTTGCATCTCACTCAAGCTGGACAATGTTCTTGACCTTCCCAGATTCACTTCTGGAGTAACCCAGTTAATTTGGGCGCCCCTGTTGCATCTGGTTGAAGCACTGGCTCAGAGTGGAGGGGACTCCGAAACTCCAAGCCAAAGCAACGTTCCCTCGAAATTAGAAACAACGAAGATATTTCTATTCCACTTTATACTGCAAAATCCCCTTTTACATTGCAGAACCAAAATTTTAGCCTGAGTGACTCAAGAAAGCTTCTTCAAGAAAGCAAAAAAAGAAAAGAAAAGAAAAGCCCAGAAAAGACTTTGCATTTGTTATTTCTATACATCATAGGGTGGGAAATGGGATGCACAACACATAGGCAGTCCCTCCAAAATCTCCCTTTAAAACAGATTTGCAAGCAGATGTTCAATAGAAAACAGAGCAAATTATTTTCACTGCACACTCATGACTTCCCAGGAATGGGGGGGAAGGAGGCTCTTGGTACCTTTTTTATGATCTGCCATTGACTTCACTAATGACTCACATTTGGTTCCAATGAGATATTTTCATATGACTAATGAATCTATATTTGGAGGCATAAGAGGGTTTGGCTAATTATCTGTTGCAGTCAGTTAAATATTCCAAGTATTCAAAGCAGGTTTTCTTCCAGTGGCAAATGTAATGCACTAGTGGTCTGTGCGCTGCTGGTACGTTAGAAACAGCCTAACACTTTGACTTGTACCAAGTTGACATCTGGGTTGTTTTGTTTGTGTGTGTGTGTGTGTAAGCATAAGAGATGTCCTGAATTTAATTATAAAGTGAACCGATCCTGCATTTTTTTGGTGGCCAATAGGTCATTCCCCAAGGGGAGATTTAAAACTGATTTTTCAACGCGCACTTGATGCTTGCAACAGCCCGTTTTGCTGGGGGCTTTTACTAGTGTGCCATTAATAACTCCTGGCAGGGGCAAATTCCTTATAAGCACCATTGTTTAGGCTGCTTGTGCACAAATCATTTTTTCCATAGAGAGGGCTCTGAGTCTGGTGAGAGGAGGGAAGGCAGAAGAGGAGGGGGAGGGAAGGGGCTGTGTCGGCTCAGCTGCCTGAATTGCAGGAGGACATTAAGCATAATGATTCTGGGGGGAAAGAAACAGTATACAGCTCAGATGTGGGAATGAGCCAGGATTTCCTGTTCATATGCCTCTTTAGTAGGTGCTTGGGCTGTTCTCCTTCTTTTATCACTGTCATTCGCTTTGTCTCTGACTGAAATAATAAGATGGGTGCAAATACAATAGATCAGATGTTCCCCGTGCCCCTGCTGCTGCTGTGCATTCACCCAGCCGCGCAGCCTGGGACTGGGAGACCTCTTTGTAAAACTCTTCAGCTCTGAAAGAACAATAAAGAAGATTTTACAGCTGTTCTGCTGATGGGGGGAGGCAGGGAGGCAGAGAGAAAACAGCTTGAGTGCCCGTGGCCAGCTATAATTTCTCCAGTGGGTCTTTGCTGACAGTTTTAGGATTAACAAGTGAGCTCTGTTCCCAGGCATTTACCCTTCTGTATAAGTTGGCCTGTTTGTTCTCAAGGGTTTATTTTACCCTACAAAATATGGCATTGCCAAACAGATGTAGGCTTGTTCCTAGAAAGACAAGTTATAACTGAAGCTGCATCTCACAGAGGCATTAGCCCTTGGAATTGTTTGTAAATGCTACAGTATTCCTCGGACCCTTTTCAGGGCAGTTTTTTCCCACAGACGTGCTGGTCGATTCTTTTATGGCTCTGTCCTTTGTCAAGGATGAATTAAGAAAAATAAACTCGCGAAGAAAAAGTGGAGGCCCGGACTGGAGATCTTCTTGCTCCCAATGATTAAGAAATGTTTTACAGCTCTGGGAGTGGGGGGACAGGAAAACAATGTGTCCTCCTGCTTTTTTCTTTCCTTTGTTTTTAGCTCTATGGGTAAGAAAAAAAAAAAAAAGAATAAAAAGCCCTCCTCTTATTATTTTTAAGGGCCTCTTGTTCAAGAGACACAAAGTTTTTTACAGGGAGTGCTGCAAAAAAACCTTCCATGTCCCAGAGCTACCAGGGAGAGTGGCAGGTAATGAGGACAGGAAGGTTACAGGAAAGAAGGCAAGGATATATTTGGGCCCAAGGAGAGCACTGAACGCTTGCTTGGCTGCCTGTGCTGCGTCGGAGGGACATGCCCAGGGTGCGGAGCAAGTTGGCAATGGCAGAATAAGGAGTGCTGCTCCAATCCCGCTCTCAGACCTGTCCTCTGCAGAGGGGAGCCCGGCTTTCCTCCTAAAAGGAGCAGAGTAGCCTTGAAATGCAATTTCTTGAGGCACGAGGGGACCGAGCCACAGAAAGTGGCTGCTCTTGTGCCTGCACAGGGCTTCCCATCCACAGCTGGAGCGCACGGGAGGAAGGAGGCACGGGGGCACGGGCAGGAGCAGTACGTGCTCGCGGGCTCGGGCGATGCCCAGCGCTTGCCAGCAAGCACATTTCCCCCCTCAGCAACAGTGTGAAACCAAACATGCTCCAGGGGCTTGGAAGGAGCACAGCGGATCCCTCCCTTGTGCGCTCATGGAAGGAAAACCCACCTTGCCCACAAGCCCAGTTCCCACTTCCTACTCTTGTGCTCGGGAGACTGTTCCCTGTCCCCATCAGTGTGCCCTTGGCCCTCAGCTCTCTGCTGCTCCAGCCCATGCCACCCCATCCCTCTGACCGTGCAGCAGCCCCCACGGCAAGGAGGATGTAAAATTAAATCTCCTGGAGCTCCCACCGTCCGACCACTTTGCCCACTGAATCCAGTATACGGGTGTGAGCAGAATAGGGAACCGCAAGGGAGGAGGGAGAGAAAGGAAGAGCAAGACCCAAGTGAGCCAGTCTCACCATAGCGCTCCCCAAGGCAGTCTTTGGGCAGGGGGAGGCTATGGAGGCCAGTTCAACTAAAACGGTAATATTTTAAGGCTATAAAAATAATAATAATAATTAGTCCAGAGGTAAGCTGTTGCTTTGCTGCAAGCTTCATCTGCTTGACAGTGGCACATGGGAGGGAGCAAACTACCGAGTGGTGTGAGACCACACTCACCACCCTCTCCAGCGAGCATGCCGGGGACGCAGGGCGAGCACTGGAAGCTTGTCTGGCTTTGCGTTGCCATACGGAGCAGAAGCCTGTGGATTTGGACTCCTCACTAGCCAAACTTCTTGCTCATTCCTACGTGTATCTCAGTGATGCCTTCTTTAGTCACACATGTAAGAAGTAGCTTGAGACGAAGCAGATGGTGAGAAGGAGGTGATGGAAAATTGGTGTTAAATATTGACCTGGGCCAAGCTGGGCACACTGACTCAGTTTATGGGGATGATAGAGAACAAAGAGGATTTGTGTGAGGAATAGCCTTGATTTCAACAGGTATGAGGGTTTGTTTCTGCTGGAAAAGGGCATAGGTGAGGATGGAGAAGATGTAGCTGAGAGAGGAAAGGAAGAACTTACCGAAGTGTAAGTCTGCAGTGCAATTTTGGAATTTCACTTCAATCACATCTCTGTTTGAAGTGGGTAGTGGGTGGCTAAAGGTCCTTGCCCTACTCACAGCTTTTCTTCTACATTTTACTATATGCAATCCTCAGGGTATCAGGAGGAGGAGACTTCTCTGCAAAGATCCAAAGTCTTTAGTACCTTCCTAGACATCACATAATCCCAGCGCTAACCTGGAGGGAATAAGGTTCAATACTCACCGGGCTTGGTGGCAAACAGCCCTGTATTCTCACCCGAGGACCTGCTCTTCTGACCTTGGAGACCTTCTCCCTCCAGGCCGCTCAGCTCAATATTGCACTGATTTCCTCTCAGTGTTGGGAGTGATCCCACAAACTCATGGGCCTGGGAGCAAAAGCCACCAAGTTACCTACATCTCTTGATTGTCCCACCTGCTCCTTGGTTTCCATAGGAATTTTCCAGGTAGAATTTAGGTTTGAAATCCTTTGTTTCAGCAAGCTCAGATACTAGAGGATCAGGCTCCAAGGATAGGGCTGGAACAGCCTCCCAGCCCTGTGACACAGTAGGAACAGGAACCAGGCCGGGTCCCTCGGTAAGTATGGGAACCCAAAGCTCCCTTTGACATATACGTTGACAGGCTTTCCCTCAGTGTCTGGTACCCCTCGAGCAGGGCAGTGGGATGAAAACATTTCAAAGCACAAGTCAATGCTCAAGAATTTTATTAGTAGCATCAGCCAACATTTCCACTTGATTCCTATTTGCTGTTGGAAAAGTAATAACAACTTTGGAGAATCAACCCAGGAGAGAAAACAGCTCTTTCCTAGGCACCATGCTGTGACACTGCTTTGAGTAACAACATTGCATGCAGGAATGGAGTGGAAAGGGGCTGCAGCCCAAGGAAGGAAAGGAATTGCTTACATGAGCCTGTGGAAAGTACTTCGATGGAACAGGATGAAGGCAAAGGAAAGTGTAGTGCAACTAGGTATCAAGAAAAGACTCCAGCTGCTGGGATCTAGCTGCCTGTGTTGAAGCCTCCAAGGGGAAGTAACTTTATTTGTCTTGTGGGACAAATAAAAGAAGCACTGGAAAAAAATACAAGGAACAGTCCTATATTGGGAGGGCACTAGTCAGACCGCTCAGATATCTACCCAGATTTCTCCAAGGGAGAGAGCTATTGGAAGGTACAGTACACCAATATTTACCCCTATCACAAGGAAAAACCCACACCCCCACAGTCTCCTTGCTGCAGAGAAATGGGAACTAGGAAACACAGTTGGCTGTGCTGCCTTTGACCCCTACCGACTCAGCAAACAAGAATTTCCCAGCCACGTTCCCCTGGTCCTGTGTCAGCCACAGCTCCCCTGGGTCTGAGCCGTTTCTGGAAGTGAGGCCGATGCATGGGGGGCAGTGAGTGGGAGCGGGAGGACGCAGCACCCTGCAGAAACAGACCCTCTCCTCGCTGAGCCCCTGCATGCAGGCAAGCCCTGCCCCATCCCTGCCCAGCTGGAAAGGCAGATACTGCTCACAGGACACCTTGGGTGACACCAGCTCTGCTTTCCTGTCTGCAGACACACCTGCACTCCTCAGCAGCGGCACAGGAGAAAGATTAAGGAAATCTGCATAAAACTGTCCTTTTCTGTTACTAGCTCAAGTCGAACATCCTCAGGTGAGCCTTATGGCCAATTAATAACAGTGCTTAACTGAGAGCACAGCACAAAACCGCAAGGCCTCAGCTCAGAGTGTTTAATCATATGCCTCAAAGCACCCTGCCTGTCACAGCAGGAGCGGGAGGAGGTGATCTGGGTGATCTCACCTGAAGGTAATGCAGGAGTGTCCCCTGCATGGCTACAGCTCTGCTGAGGCCGCCCAGGAGCCTGGCCGCAGGGTTTTCCCAGCGGGTGCTCCCGTGCAGCCAAGCTCCGTCTCTTGTTCGTGTGTCTGAATGCCCTGGCCTTGCAAACACACGCAGCCCATGGGCAAGACCCCTCCGAGGAACTTCTGACCGAGAATCCCTTAGCGCCTTTGGGTCTGATTGCTGTTACATACCAGGAATCAGGCTCACAAGCTCATCCATTTCTTGCCAACACGGCCCCCTGCCCAAACAAACCTGTCACAGAAGCAGCGAGGACTCATCCCGCTGTCCCAGCCCGTGTGCGCCCGCCATGCCGCGAGAGGGGCTCTGGTGACGCTGCACGCCAGCACCCTGGGGACTCTCCAGAGCCTGATGCCGGGCACAGCACGGCGTGGGGCTGGAGACTCCAGAGGTCCCTTCCGGAGCTGGAGAAGGTAGCTCGGGGCCTGTCTAGGCCAGGGGTGAATACCTCAAAGCCTCTCTGGGCTTGCTCATTCTCACTGTCAGCTTTTTTTCCTTTTTATCTGGTCAGAATTTTCCTTGCAGCAACTGTGCCTGTTGCTTCTTGCCCTTTTGCAACGGCCCTCTGAGGAGGCCAGCTCCATCCTCTCGAAACCCCCCCTTTAGATCAAATACAGCAATGAGCTCCTGTCTTCTCTTCTGCAGGCTCAGCAAACCCACCTCTCAGTTCCTCCTCATCACTTGCTGTCACGTGCTAGTTATTAATTAGTTATTATGCTCTTATTAAAGATTCTGGTGTCTCACTCAGCAACAAAGCGTGATTTCAGGTTTAAGCTCTATATTTATTCCTGAAAGAAGTTTTACTGGCTCAAGATACAAAGCTACTTCAACTCTAAAATGAAGTCACCTCTGCTGCAGAATACAGCTTGCTGCTTGGCCCTTCACAAAGACACTACAGGTGAGGTGTCAAAGGAAGAGCAACAACATAGCCCAAAGAAAGAGCAAAGGGTGTTTAGGGAGATAACAGGAATGATCCAGAATGCAGTTTTGCCCAGACATTAGGGCTACATAAGCCAAGTTCTATCATGTTGCTTTGAAAGTGAGGGGACATTAAAAAGAAGGCCACTCCCACTAAAATTAACTATATTTGAATGTTAAGTGCAGCCTCACGCTGCAGTGCAACTCTATAAAAATGTCATTGCTAGACTTCCTGTTTATTGTCATTCATAGACTCCAAATGAAACACGTTCCACTAAAAAGAGTTGTTTTCTAACAAGCTGTCTGCAAATGCAAGTTCTCTTCCTTCACCTACCAGCACAAAAATGGAAGGGCCAAATTTGCCTCCTGAAACTCTTTGCTAGGCCCTGGCTTTTGGGTTAGTCACCCAGCCACAACCTGCTAATCAGTTCCCAGGCTTCTCTGTGACTCCATCCTCCTGCAGCAGCCACCTCTCCTGCGGTCCGTCTGTCCCTGCAGGCACGGCCAGAGCTATGGGCAGCAGTGGTGGAGACGGGAGCAAACACAGCCCTTATTCTAGGAAATAAATTAGTCACTAGCTATTCTACCTTCCAGAACAGCTGTGAGCTCTAGTAAAACCTACTTACCTTCATTCCAGACACTGGGATTTTTCAGAAGAGCCCAAGAGGTCCAGAAACTGAAGCCCTACAGGCATTTGGTGGCAAGTGAGTGAATGATTTCCGCCAGCATTTTTGACTCTTCCAGCCTACAGCAAGCACAGGCCAAATCCAACGCTTTAAAGGAAACAAACAGTGTAACAACTTGTGCTATTTTTCCACAGTGGCTTTCGAGAGCTGAATCACTTTGATGATATGCACACATTAATTTGTCCTGGGCACAGATACAGAGCACCCCTGCCTCCCTCAAAAAAAGACAGAAATACCTGTTTTTTGTTTTTTCTCCTTCACTCTGCTTAAATCCAGCGTATTCCTGAAGCCAGGTGAGGGCCTAAATTAGCTGAACACTAGTTGAGACAAGTTTCCTTTCTTGCAGGCTGAGGTGGGTGGTTGATGTACATCCCCATAAAGCAAGGAACTAGGCTGTGAAAAGTCACCTGTCCTACCATGTGCGAGGCTGTATACCTACCAGCCAGAACAGCAAGGGGTAACGTGCACATGCACTAGAGCTTTAGATCAGCAGCAGGCACAAATTCAGCAAAGTTCGTGCACACCTTGGGCAAAACTACTCCTTGCTTATATCAGACAGGCTTGGGAAACAGCACCTTTTCTAAGCAATTGGCTTTCAAGGTCCAAGAGCTTGTGCTCCGTTTAAGTGAAAGAAGAAAAGGGGAGATGTCTTCTGAAAAAGCAGAAGACAGAGGGAACGAAAGCCGCCCATAAAATACTCTTTGTTAGAACAGATGATGGTGTTACTGGGCAGGAGAAATTGCAAAATGTAGCCAGGTGGAGAGGGGAAACAGAGGATTGATTAAGCTGATCTCATCTGATGAGAGTGCAAAACAATCCCAAAGGGTCTTTCCTGGGCAATTTGTTAGTGTTTTTTTGCTCTGGGGTTGATGTGAGCAATGCAGGAGGGATTGCAGGGACAGGATTCCTCTCTTGGCTCGCTTGCCCTCTGCCGGATGCCAGGAGCTTGGCGAGCCCAGTGAAATACCCAGAACACCTGGGCTTAAGCTGGCTCTTTTACACTCTGGTTCCACATTCCCACAGGGCAACATGCATCAGTTGCTGCAAGGGGAGGATATGGGGAATTTTATGAAGATATGAACTAATAGGTTCAGGGGAAAAATCTGCACGTGTAAGTATGGAAGAGCTAGAAACAGCAATGGTTGCAGAAAATGATAGAGAGTTAAAGAAAAAACAAGCAAACAACAATAAAATTCCTACTCTTGCAGCACATGGCAGCACTGCTGAGGGAAGGGCGCATTGCGGTGGCTTGGCACAGCACTGCAGAGAGGGAGAGGAGGCAGCTTTTGGCAAGATTTGCCTTTCACCTAGTGTTTGGCCTTGCCAGGGTGTCTGTCCCATGCTGCACAGTGCTCTGAGGACATGCCTGTTCTGGAGGAGGCAAACAGAGGTCACCAGACAGCCCATGTGAGTTTCTCCAAAAAGAACACAGACCATGAGGATGCCTTAAGTACATGCCTAGAAAAGCAAAGAGATGCATGTCAAGAGGGGCCTGCTGTTCTTCCACCTGAGTGGGACCGCCAGGCCCCGTGGAGAGGAGATGGGAAGGTACCTGGCAGGTTTCAAGCTCCTCCAGCCTCTCAGCTGCTGCTAAGGCAACCCCCAGTCTCCTAGGAAGCAGCTTCTGCATCTCTAAATTTCAGGGGACAGACCAGGGCAAGGTCCACCCATTCCCAGCACCAAGCAGCATGAGAGCTATAGGAGTTCCTGTTACATGTAACAGCAGCCTGCACAAGAGCTCCCATCAGACTGAAACTATGGCTCTAGAAAGGCCAGTCAAGCTATTCCCAGTGGCGCTGATAAGCACCAGGAGCAGTTTGATGGCAAGCTCAGCACCACCCACACGGCGCTGCAGCATCCAGTCTTGTGTGGCACCTCCTCAGACAGGTAGAACCTTTCTGCTTCCCAAGACATCTTGCAGATCCTCTGCTGCTGGGAGGTCACAGGAAAACCCATCCTGGTGTGACAATGGGACCCGACCATGCAACCTCCTATACCCAACACCCTGCAGGATTGCCACAGTGGTTCCCTTTTCTCCCTTAAAAGCAAGTAGATGCTCCCATTCTAGTGCAAGAGTAATCTCTCACGGGGGGAGAAAGGAAATCATTTCTTACATATTTCCATTTGCTAATAAACACAATAAATACTCAAAGAAGGGCAAAGGCAGAGCAGACATTGTGAAGTGCTTAGCAAACCAGTTCATCGCATTGTTCTGAGCTGGGAAGAGCTTTGGGAGATCAGCCTGGCAAATCCCCTGCTGGAGCCCTCCCAAATTATCCAACCCCACGGGGGCAGCGCCCCTGAGCTGGGAATCTGATGAGATGAGGTTGTGCAGGCAGCTGGACTTCCCCCGTGTCTAGGCTGCCTCTGGGGTTGCGCTCCATGACTCACCCGCAGCATCTGGCACCACGGTCTGTGCTTCTCCTCTGCGAACCCTGATGGCAGGGGTGAAAAAGATCTTGTGCATGCCTGAGTTTAATTCCGATGGAGAACCACAGCACGCACCTGGGCAAAGGTGCTGAGATGATCAAGACAGGACCAGACAGGCTCTCTGTAACCACTGCCTTCGGCTCAGGGAGTACAGGGGGACAACCCCCCCATGGCTAGATGGTCTATCAGGGCTGCACTGCGCACTGGGATCATAAAGTCACCTTCCCCTGGAACTGCAAACAAATTGTCCCATGAAAAGTATGGCTCTGCTAGTGTAACTCCATGCTCCACTGGGGACTTCACTCAGCAAAGCTAAAGTCACTTACGAACCACATCACTCCCCACCCCTGACCCGCATAGCTCTGCAGGCAGAAGTCTGTAGCATTGCCCTGGCCAGCAACATTAGACAAAACAAATGTATTTTTAAAACAAGCAGGAGGAACATTTTGCAGGCTTAAGGGATAGGGGGTATTAGCTTAAACTGCAGGAGAAAGTTCAAGGTGAAATCTTCCTGCATGCAAACCAGCTGCTCCAGCAACTCCATACAGCAGTACCAAGTACCACCCCCTAGTCTCTTTAGCACAAATACCCCTCTATTTTGTGCGCACACATACCTCTGAAAGGTCACACTGTAAATCAGCTCTGCTGTTAGCTTGTAAAGTTCTCAAGGCAAGGCCATCCTCTAAATAACACCCAAAAACCATGCAATAGGGAGAGGTCAGGCAATGCTGGCTTTTTTCACACTGAGTTCACTGGGTACATGTTGGCCCATAGGTCGGGTTCAGGACTTGAAGGACTGGCACAGGTAGATGGGCAGAGCATCACTGATTCTACACGGTGACTTCCTTCACATTGAGAAGCCAACCTAAAAGCCCTTGACCATCCTCAAGGCAGGCTATCAGATCCCTTTTTCCCAAGGAAGTCTTACTATTCTAAGGAAAGTCCTAACCAACTTTAATGACTTGAGCTTCAGTCAGTTGACAAAAATAAGAGCTAAAAAACAGACTGAAGTCCTATCTAGGGCCTAGCTGCCAAAAGCTGTGGTTTTACAACCTAGTTTTTCTGTTTAAAATATTTTGTTCTCATTGAAAGAGAGGGGAGTGGTTGACCATAGGGAAGGAAGTGACGAAGCCCATCCCCATTGAAAATGTTTTGTTGACCCTATTCATCTCCTCTGACCTGAACCACAGCAGGTACATTGGAAATTAGATTTCTGAGAAAAAATAATCTCTTAAAATAAGTTTAACCCAGCATTCTGGTGAGCAGTATTTCCTGTAGCAAATCCTCATCTTGAATGTTTTCTCCCCTGAAGAAAAGTCCTTGTGTCTAGCAGATTTATCACTGTCCTCCTAGGCATGATGTTCCTTCTCTTACAGTAAACTATTTGCGGGAGAAATGCTGCATCAGGAGCTTAACTATGCTACAGATGTGAAAGAAATGAACCTTGTATTGTTTAAAGTGCTCTGCACAGTCCTTTTTCCTTCCCTATGCATTTTCAGTACTTTATCCCACTTGTGAGCTTCAAAATGTTGAGAAAGATGCATAATAAAGATCCTGCACATTTTGAACAGATTGCCTGTTCAAGAGCAATGACTAATTCAAGGGGTTTACCCCAGACACCTGTGCTAGCAAAGTACTCTAAATTATTAACCACTGCCTTGGTAGTGCTTCACATCCCATAGGTGTCCCAAGCATTCCCAAAGGTTTCTGACATGCAGCCACCTCCGGAGGAGGAGGTGGCAGCCCCCTGAGAGGCCCGAGCAAAGCCCCGCAGCCGCCTCGCGCTGGGAGGGGAAGCGCGGCGCATCCAGCAGGAACACGCCGTCAGCACTGCCGCCTGCCAGAGTCAACACCCGTGTTGACCTTAGACTGTGAGCAGGAAAATCCCATCGCAGAGACCTTGCCACAAACATCTGCGCTCTCCTTGTCCCGGCCAGGTGAAATTGCTGAAATGGGCTGCTAATTGGCCTCTCTCTGAAAGGGGTCCAGAGGCAGCAGCGCGTGCAGTGCCGTGGGTGCAGCGGTTCCCCCGCCACGTTCCTGCCCTCAGGACCGGCCACCCCTGTCCTGCAGCTGATATCTGGTGGGTCAGCGCCAGAGTTCTCATGAGGGCCTCACCCAAGGCCAGGGCCTCTCTGTGGCACAGACCCAATAGCCAAAGGACCTTCCCATACTTCGTATAAGGACTTTGTTTGACTGTGGCCACCCCTTCCCTTTCACACTTCGGGGCTAGGAGGAACAGATCCCATTTTGGCTGTCCAGCAGAGCAGATCCCCTTTGCCAGCATTTTCTGGTCCAAAGGAAACAGATCCCTAGCTTCACACTCATCTTGCTGTACAGACATGGATCTCCTTCTGCCAGTGCTGGGCTTGGCGCTTGGAGAGTTTCTCTTGGTGCCAGGTTCTCCTCCGCTGCCTGGCTGTACACTGGGACGCCCTGGCTTCATGTTCAGATTTTTTAAATATTTTGCTTTGTGGTTTTTCATATGGTACTCAAGGTATTTTGCAAAAGTCACCTTATAAATTGACTCAATAAATACACATAAAACACTAGATTTAATCCTTCCTTACACATTTTTCTTTTCATCATTAGAATGCCCCCATCCTAGCGACCCTCTCCCCACCTTGTGTTTGGGCCAGTCCAGCCCAAGTTAAAATACTTTTGGCTTCTACAGGAAGGCTTGAAAGTGATTGTTTTATTTCAAGGAAGCTTGTTCTGGACTGAAATCAGGGCTTGCAAATGAGCGAAACAAAGAATGGCTTTAAGGATTATCACATCAGGTGCACTAAAAAACAACAGCACAGTGGTGCTTTCATGCTAAGGGGCCCAGTACTGTACTGCAAGATCTCTACTCAACAGCCTTCCTCAATGTGGCACACTGAATGTCAAAAAAAAAACAAAAACAAAAAAAAAACACATACAAAAAATAAAGAATGACTTCTCAGCAATGATGAGGCTAAAGAAGATACAGACATGTGGGGTGCTACCCTGGGGACATGGAAGACCTGGCCACCGCAATGGGTGGGACTGTTTGCGTAATGCGGGTAGAAAAGGCATGGGACTGCAGTGAATGACTACTAACAGCTGTGTTTTCTACCCCCAAAAAAACCCAAGCCAAATGGGTTTTGTAGAGAAGACAGTCAATATGACTAAGGAGTTTGCTGTCTTTCCAACCACCTGAGATAAACTCAGGTTTGGTCCTTCCCCTACTGCAACACTTCAGGTTAGAAGCCAGGTGAGCACAGCCCCACGGGAGTGTGGAGCACTGACCAGAAAGCCCCCACTCCTGAGAGACCATAAGGCAGAGACCTCCATTCCTTGTCCCAAAACACTACCACATCAGCAGGAGAAGATGAAAAAAAAAACATCTGTCTGGGAATTAACTTTAGAGGAAGAATCATCAAATCTGCTTAGTTTTTTTACTACCCTAAGATTATATCACAACCAGCACCAGGGATGCTCAGGCCTCCCACCCAGCTGCTCTAGCAACCTTCAGCATTCTCTCTTTTACCTTCTTCTCTCTGCAGCTCCTTCCTTGCTCGTTGCCGCTCCCTCCAAGCTCTTCTCGTAGCCCAGTTCTGCTCAGCAGTGATGGGCTATCTCCAGGCCCTGCATGCACTGGAGAAATAATCAATGGTACAGGACACTGAGGAGAGGAGACAAAGGTTAAATCATGATGATGGCATTTTAACCTGCATTGGCCCATGCCTTGCACCCCATGGATCTCCTCCAACAGCTGATAGGTAGAGATGGAAAAGCATTTAACATATTACTTCTGTGTAACAAGTAGCCAGGTAATACTTGAGCATTCAGGATTCCCCAGACATTGGATGAGCCAACATGACCTCATCTAAAATATGGGAATTAGGTTTCAGCACCAGCACTCCAGCCTTACAGCACAGTGGAAGCCTCGTGCCGTGCATAGGGACAATGGGGCGCACAAGTCCAGCTGTGCTCTGAGTGGTCCATGGATGTTAACCCTCAAAGGATAATATCCAGACTTTTTAAGCAGCGCAAAACTCCCAGATAGGGTCTCATTGGTCAAAGGTCAGAGCAGTCAAGAGACCAGACTTTGTTCCTGGAACGCTACTTTCTTTTAAAGCTTCCCTTAAGGATCACAATGTTCTGGACAAGAGACCTTTGGGACCTCTTGGGTAAACGTGGGCATTTCTTGCATTCATTACCAGCTTCTGGCTGCATTAATACCTTAGCTATTTCATCACAGGCCTCTCATGCCTGTTAATATGTCTTTTGGACTCATTTCAGCCCGCAAGCCTCCCAGTTCCACAGTTTTGCTGAACAGTTTTGTCCTTTTTGAGAAGGAGCTGAGCAATGTGGTCTGGAAGTTAAAGCCCTTGAGGCCTGTGCATGGAATGGCTGGCCTCCCTCCCTGCCTTGCTGCAGCCTGGGCACCCCTTTTACCCTTTCCATCCCTCTGAACACAGAGGAGAAGTCCATGCTCCAACATGGAGAACTGGCTTGTAGTCTTTGCAGAAAGGGGAAATCGCCTGCACACAGGTGCGTTTGTGCCCATCTGACTTTCTCGTTTCTTCACTGGTAACCCAAAGCATCATCGCAGCAACGAGACCTTGCTCACCAGTGTCTCTGTGAGCCACGTCCAACACTTGCAAAGCTTTTGTGAAAGACCCTAAAGGCAGAGAGATCTGGCCATTTTGCCCAATAAATAAAGGGATGAACCTAGCTTTTATTTAGCTTTTTTTTTTTTTATTTTAGCTTTTATTTAGTTTATCTATTTAAAGATAGTTGTATGCCCAAATGGAGCTTTGCCCTAAAGGTCTGAAAAGAGGAAAAGACTTGCAGTGCTTCTTGTGAGATTTGTTTGGGCCCTCCCTTAGCGACTTCACTGCGTGAACTGAGATAGTTCTCTCCATGGACCAGGGAGAGCCTGCAAGAAGAGTGGTGAACTCAAGCCCGAGCCATGAGAAGCAGGCACGGCCATGTCTTTTGGTGCTCTCTGGAGAAGGAAGATGTACAGAAGAGCTATAGACAAGAGTCCACTCCATGCCAGCCTACCAGTTTCTCTGCCTTTCTCCCAGGATGACCCTCTTTACCTCCTTTCCCTAGGAGATGTGGAAAAAATGGGCTCTGCATGGGCTTGCACATGGGCACCACACCTCTTCGCAAGTGTGACTCTTCCCACAGGGCCAGAACCTGGTCAGTGGGTGATAAAGTCAGGCTGCCCAGCTTGGACTGGTGAGGCTGTGGCACCATGGTCAGGCTATTTGAGTGGGACCCTCCAGCAGCTGGATTCAGTGCGACTTCAGCATGGAGGGTTTCTTCCTGCCTGAGGCCTTTAACAGTCCTGTAATGAACAATTAGTCAAGATGCTCAGAAAGAAAAATTGTTAAAATGCTCCTGGTTTTCCCCGCTAAAAAAAGCTTATTACTTTTGGTCTATTTTACTATTTTTTTCAGGTCTGGGATGAAGCAAAAAAAAGCTCTAAGGCTTCCAGCATAATGTATATATATATTAAAAAAAACCCCACAAGCTCAAGTGTTTTTTTTTTCATTTTGCTATGAGAATTCTAGAAAGATGGTGAAATGTTGAGTTTCATTAAAAAAAAAAGAAAAGAAAAAGAAAAGAAATTTAGAAGCATATCAAAAGAAACAGTTCATTTTGGTTTCTTTTAGTAGAAGCTACTTGATCCAGTATTCTTACCCTGTCACATTCATTTTAGACCAGATGATAAAGGTAACCTGCATCCTCTAACAAGGTGACTGAACACAATGACACATCTTTGCTCTTTTCATTATAGACAAGGATCTGTTGTTGCTCCTGAAAGCTTTAATTTGTAGTATTCAACAACTTAACAATTTCTCCACACGCTCTGCACAGTAATTGCTTCAGTGAAAGGAATGTATTTGATTTATATCCATCTACGTCAAAAGACCTCACGAATGACACTCTTCAACAGGAACAATGGATTCAGCAGCAAGAGAAAGTCACGGTGCTTTCCAGGATGACAATAAACTGATAGACCTGAGAATTTTGAAAGCAAGGATAAGTAAATTGTTTCAGAACGTTCCTCTTGATACCGAGTTTGAAGAGGATGCCTTGTGCAACCTACTTCAGAAGTACAAATCACTCAGGAAAAGCAGTGAATATGAACTTGACACTTATTCACTTTCCCATTGCTCCAGACCAGATCCCAAAGCACCTTTTCCAGCGCAGCTGGGTCTGTGACATACACATCCTACCCAAGGAGTCCTTGAGGCAAGTCTTCCCCTATGGTCCACCCAAAAATCCCTTTTCTCCTCAGCTCAAGAAGACTTCAGGATCCTTACCTTAATATATAATGAGTGCAAGTTGAAACATAGGAAGTTTCATCTCCATATGAGGAAGAACTTCTCTCCTGTGAGGGTGACAGAGCCCTGGCACAGGCTGCCCAGAGAGGTGGTGGAGTCTCCTTCTCTGGAGATCTTCAAACCCGCCTGGCTGCCGCCCTGTGCCCCGTGCTCTGGGTGTCCCTGCTGGAGCAGCGGGACTGGACTAGATGATCTCTAGAGGTCCCTTCCAACCTCAACCATTCTGTGATTCTGTAATATAATGGAGTGAAGAAGGAAATACTGGAAAAAGGATTGCTGTTTCTATAGGACCAGTGGGAGCTTTCATAAGGCCAGAGTTTTGCAAAGCTGTCATGTCATTGATGCAGATGAAATTACTTACTGCTTTCCAAAAATGTTCTTTCCCCACCTCCACATTTAAGGAAAGGGCAGGAGGCAGGAGGTATATTAGGAAGACAATGACGGGTTCAAATGAACTACCTAATCACACTTAAGTCTCTCAGCAAGCCCCAAAGGTGTCCATATCTGCTTTTTTTTTCTTTACATAAATATCCTTGTGCATCTCTGATCATTGTAAAAATGTCTGTACTGATGGCTCTGGAAACTTCATCCATTTTTTGCCTGGAGGAGTCAGCACAAGTTTCAGGACAGCCAGGAACAGGGAAAGAGCATCCTCTTTACCCATGGAGTTTATAGAGAAGAAAATGATTGAGAACAAAAGGCTGGGGAAGGTAAGATATAGGTTCAGAGATAAAATTTCAAATCTGAAAGCATTACTTGATCCATTCGGTCTGGCAAAGAGCCAGGCCAAGTGCAAGTCA
This sequence comes from Nothocercus julius, assembly GCA_013398735.1. Classification (NCBI taxonomy): domain Eukaryota; kingdom Metazoa; phylum Chordata; class Aves; order Tinamiformes; family Tinamidae; genus Nothocercus; species Nothocercus julius. The sequence goes on from VZSV01000018.1 coordinate 4,905,751, forward strand.
GTTAAGGCCGTAGTTATGCACAGGGAGAAGAAATGACAAGACAAAGAGTTCTTCAGCCTTGTGGACAGACGCAAAACAGACACAATCCAAGACCTTGTTGCTGAAGCTGCCCACATTCCACCTAGAAATAAGCTTTGTAGCAGCAGCAGGAATCACTTATTGGCACAACCCCCCAGCTGCTGTGATTCCATCTCCATTGCTGGTGTTTAAGAGTAGTGGTTGGATCTGCTCTTGCAGTCCTGAGAACTTTTAGTACTAGAACTGTTCAGGAGACCAGATGGTCAGTGGTCCCATTATTCCATCTGAGCCACCACTCATTTAGCTACTGTGGACAGCTGGAGGTAACCAAGACTATAGTCTTAAATGAACTGATGAAGTACATATTGGCAAAGGTCTCTGTACTTCAGCACCAGGCTCATGAACAATACAGCCTGCTGGCCAGATATTTCTTTCCCTCTGCCTAACCCATCAGCTCAGAAACTAGCCAGAAGAGACCATAATGATCACTCACAGTCAGAACTCTTGCACAACACAGACCGCAGAGCCTGCCCCAGTAATTCCTGCATGAATACACTGCAGTTCCCCAGAGCCACTGGGAAGTAAGAGCTGGAAACAATAGCTTTGAAAGAGCAAATCAAAGTTTAAGGTTTCTTTTTTTAAAAAAAAAAAAAAAGAAAGAAAAAAAAAAAAGAAAGAGAGACAGGGAGGGCTGATAAAGGCCATGATGAGTCAAGGAGACAATTATGCAGGATAGCAGGGTTTCTTTGGCTGAAGACCAGTAAGAGGCCTTGGCAAGGCACTGTCTATATCCAGCCTCTTGGGATGAGCATGACAGAGCAGTTTGTGCTGCAAAGAACAGAAAGTGTCCAGAAAGGAGCAAAAGGTGAGGGAAAAGACAGCAATCTGAGATGGGGCTGAGCCTAACTCAGACACACGAATCATTAGGCTAATGTCTCTTAGCTTATTACACACACATTGACACATCCTGCAAGAATAGCCTGAATAACAGCCTTATGGAACAGGCATTAAACAAATGCATTAACCAGGGGAACAGCAATACCTTTCCCAAGCCAGCAGGGTGTGAGGCCATTCTCATCTACAGGACTGCAGCCATTTAATCATGCTCAGCCCATGGGACTTCCAAGGAAACAAAAGTGCAAGAAGGTACAGGCCCCCCATCACTATATTGTGTATAGAGGCTCAGGGCAAAGGGGAAGAGATCTGGTTGATGATACGTACCTGCTGTTAAATATATCTTCCTATGAAGGACTGTGAAGGTTTAGAGTTAGTAATAAAATCTTGAAATGGGAATGGAGGAAGGAGGCTAAGGCTTCTGGGTGTTGTTTGTTGTTCTGCCCGTATTTGTTTGGTGATTCAACCAAGCATTACTGGGTCTTTCAGAAATAAGCCATGAGTCATGCACACTGTTGGTTTCTTCCTCTTTTAGAAGACCCACAACCCAGGAGGGTGAACATGAGGCATTTGTACTGATGAAACTGTTCAGCCCCCCAGGATCCCTAACCTTATCGCATGACAGGTCTCTGCAGGGCTCAAGTTCCTCCAGGCCAAAGTGGTGTATGGGTAGCCTGTTGCTTTCACAACTCAATTCTTGAAAGGAAGAGTCTGCTCTTCTTTGAAACCAAAGCCAGGTAGGACCTTAGGAGGACAGTTTGCTTCCCATCTGCAGACAGCACCTGCTGTACGTGAGTCACTTCTAACAAGTGTTTGTCTAACCTTCAACTTAAAAACTTCCAGGGACGACATTTATGCCACTTCATTTCCTCACTACATGGCCACACTTAATGCCAAGAAGTTGTCCCTAACAGGATTTAACAGAATGGAACTAACAGAATAGAGAAGACGTATGGAGGTCTCTGTTCCAACCCTGACTCAAAGCAATGCCAGTCAGATCTCCTTTGCCAATGCTGGCCAACCAACAGCTAACCTGATTCTCCCTTGCTATAATTTCATCCATCGCTTCTTTTCATGTCTGACATTGATAGAGAAAGCTGATGAGACCTTTTCTTCTTGCAGCAACTTTTTGCACATTTAAAGACAAAATATGCCTTCAGAAAGCTTTTCCGTCTCAAAATCCTTCAGGCTTTCCTCACAGGTCATGTTTTGAGAAGGCTGATCATTTCTGCCTGCCTCCCCCTGGCAATTGCTAGTACCCAACCACACAGATCATGGTGCTGCTGACCTCGCAAAGAGTACTGTGGACGCAAACGGGAAGAGTTAGGAGCATGTGGCTCCACAGGCTTCCTCCACAGGGAAGAGGAGAGAGGGAGGACAAGCAAAGCAAAAACAGGCCATGCTCCAGAAAAACAACTTTCAGTTGGGCCTCTTCTCCTCATGTCTCTGGGAACCTCTAGCACAAAAAGGCATAAAGAAATCCAAGTGCTCAATTCAATTGCTGAAAGCTGTGGTACTTCTTGCTGTGCCAACAATGCTGCATGCCCCAGCTCTTCCCCAGGGCTGGCAGCATGAGGAGTGGAAAACCTAACTCACCAGATATTACTGTCATTGTTCTCTAATAAGACCATCCTCAAAAATCCTCAACCTAAAGAAAAGTCCTTCTATGCCATAAACAGGCCAAATACAGGCCCTCCCTCCAACTACTAACAGGCAAACAGAGGGGAGGGTTTCCTGGTGAGATGTTTTCTACATCTAGAAAAGTTAGGACCCAGTCTCTTCGAGGGGCATGGCTGACTGCAAACCTATGCTTGAATATCCTCTGCTCTGCAAATCCCTCAGCTGTGTCCCCCCATCTGCTCTCTGAGCCCATAGAGCAAGCCACGATTCATTGTCCCTCAGATCTGCTCCTTCCCTGCCTGACCCCATCCAGCAGAGCCTCTTCAAGCATGAGCAAACTCATTTGATTCTTGAAACATTCTTAGTTCAACATTGCCCTACATCATCGTCCTCCTCCTGAAATACGCAAGTATTTCAGGGCTGAAAAACTCTAGCCAAACAGGAGATGTTTTAGGAGACCAGGGCTTTAATCAGAAAGGCTCTTCGTATTTAAACTAGAGAGCTGCCTGCCAGCAAACAGCAGAGCCTTTGAATGCATAAGGAATTTTGACTTCACATAGCGAAATTTCCTAGAACTTCAAACCTTTGTGTTGTCGTATAGCCGACTCTCTGGCTCTCTCTTGCTTTTCAATTTTCTACTTGGCAAGTGTGTTGAAATTATTAATTAGATGCCAGGGCATCTGTGCATGACTGCACGCAGGGCAAGGAGGTCTGTGTCCTACATTACAAAACCAAAAAAACAGCCTGGCATTGCTTTTCTGCCCAGAGGTATAATTTAGTGACAGGTCTCCATTTGGTCCAGAACTGATTCATAAAAGAGAAGGTACTTGCACAGTCCATTAGGAAGAATAAGAAAACAACCAACCAAATAAACAAAAAGTCCTTGCTGACCAAGAGCTGTTCTTTTTTTCTGTAGAAACTCTTTGCTAAGTGTCTCACTTTAAAAAAAAAAAAAAAAAAAAAAATAGTTAATTGCTCTTAGCTAGGGGCTCTCTAGAAATAATCCATCCAAAGATGTTCTACTTTAGAACACCAGTGTGATGAAACTGAGAAAGATTTCAGGCGCTCAGGGCTACTCAGCTCTCCAGGTTTTCCTAAGTCTCACTGCTACCCCAGCGGGCGGTGACACCCCTCTGCCGAGACAGTGTGTCTGGCCACACGTGTCCTCCCAGACTGCCGCAGCGCAATTGAAAGTAATTTTGCACAAGCCATGGCTGAAGGCACTGTGGTTTTTGGTGCTGTATGTACACTTTGCCCTAGACACGTCTCTGCTCCGAGGATCTCATAGTTTAAATACTCAAGACCAACAAATATCCCAGGGGAATCTGTTCCAATGGGTAATTACCCTCATTGTTAAAAATTAACAACGAAACAATAATCGTAGACAGCTGGGCCTTCCATGCCTTTTATAGCAACATTCCCACAACACCGCGAGGGACATTGTTTGCGATTCACAAATGAATTTTTACCCCAATTCAGGATAAATCCTTAGTTGACTATTTCAGATGTTTTCCCAAGAGGTAATGATCACTTGCCATCCGACTGTAGCCACAGCACATCTTCCTGACATGCGTACCCCAAGCACTGAGAGCTGGGGAGGTTTGGTACTTGTAAGAGCCAAGCTACAGTCTGTGCTCACGCACCCAGAATTGCTGCCTCCCCTTGTTCTCTTCATGGTTTAACTCACAGAATTGTCTGACTTTGGAGCTAACAGAGACATCGGAGGCTCTAGCGGCCTCCTTTTCTCTGACAGTCTCACTAGGTGCTAGAGGGCAAAGGGAGGCCCATGGACAGGTGTAAGCATGCGAAACCTGCAGTGAGCTAATCCTCAAGGAGGGAGGCATAGGTGTCCAAATGCGGACTTCCGTTGAGCATAAAAACAACTCCAGCCCCTCCAATCCAAGCATAGAGCCCGGGAGAAGAATGACAGAGGCCTGATGGGAGGAGGAGAGAGGGAGGTTGACCAGTTGCAATGACATGAATCCTAAAAGGCTGAAACAGGGCACATGTTTGGAGTGTTTCTGAGGTCCAACTGGCCAAAGAATGAGCGGCCTTGGGATTGTTATGTGGAGGGAGATCTCAGTCCCTTGCTTGTCTTGGCTCTTAGAGCCACCAACAACACCTAATGAGCTAGGAGCATATCTAGGGAGTACAGTTAACACCATGGTATTACTACTTCGGTAGAACTGCCCCTCTGACTGCTTTCCTACCTTAGATTCCACTGCCTCCTACTTACTGAGGTGGAATTGCTTCGCCAGCAGAGGTTTGATCAGAAAGGAGTCAGATGGTCTTTCCTGGGCTTCACATCTTCCTGGGGCTGTCACTTCTGCTAATCACGTGCTTCTTGGCCCAAGGGGTGTTCACTCTGCACATAAAGCCCCTTTCATGGCTTCCTGCGACTGAGCTTCAGAGCCCAGATTCAGCCTGGCACTTGGGTCTCCTCCACTACTCAAAACAGTGCCTATTTCTGCATTCCTGGAAGTGATAGCTAAGATCAGGGGCAGGGTCTTGCAAGGGTCAAGGAAAAACTGCCACAGTCCGCCAAGAGATCGCAGCTGATCACCATGATCCCATAACCTGTTACAAAGCAGGAGCAGGCTGATGCAGACCACTGTGCAGGCCTTGTCGCAGCTAACAGCAACAGCCAGCGCTTGGTCCCTCGCCTGAGAATCAGAAACTCTCAGTAGTCAAGACTGAAAAAACATCCTGGGGGAATCCACTCCCCTGGTTAATCATCATCACTCCAAAAAAATTAGTAACAACACAATAATAGTAGGCAGCTGTTCTTTTCATGCCTTTTATAGCAATATTCCCACAATGCACTGAGGGACGTTATTTTGGGTTTAGAAAACTGCTGTGGGGCAACATTCACGCTTTCACCTCTTTTTCTGTGTCCTGCCTCTCACCTGCTAGACTCCACTCACCAGAAAGGGGCCAACCTGCCACTTCCATTGCAGTAAGATGAACCAGCCAGCAGAAAAGCGCACTCACACACGAAGCAAGCCTGATCCTAGCCTGTGCGAGGCTTAGCATTCCTTCACGGTCTGGGACGTGGAAAGAGTTGTTCAAGTCAGGCTCATAGCAACCTTTTAGACGTCGTACTCAGAGTTATGTAAAATATTTTCCCTGCTTTGGTAGTTGGCAAACTTTGTTTTGTAAGACAAATGGAATTTATTAATGCAAAAAATTTATCAAGTATTTGTATATTTTTTCCAAGAGAATGGAGAAGTTGACCAGGAGTCTTTCATCTTTGCTGGCTTCTGAATGGTAAAAACACAGCTGATTTAGAGCAAGACCACAAGCTACAGCCTCTCTCATTTCCAAGTAACCCCTTTATCTGCAAGTGGTGGCAAGTTGGCCCATTGATAAATGTACCATCTTCCTGCAGTGACGAGAGAGGATGCATTTGAAAAACATTCTCAGAGGATAGGATGATCTCCGTCCGACAGAACCACCAAAACGCAGTACTGTGCTGGCCTCTTCACAGATGAGCAAAACAAAAAGACATTCTTTGCCTCTAGGTTCTCAAATCCTCCAAGAGGTACAGGTAAGGTGGATGTACAGAAAAATGGGGAGAAATGCACAGAAATAGGAAGACCACCATTGGTCAATGAAGTAGTCTTATCCCACTTACAGGTGCAAATTGAAACACAGGAAGTTTCACCTCTATATGTGGAAGAACTTTTTCACTGTGAGGGTGACAGAGCCCTGGCACAGGCTGCCCAGAGAGGCTGTGGAGGCTCCTTCCCTGGAGATCTTCCAAACCCACCTGGCTGCCGCCCTGTGCCCCATGCTCTAGGTGTCCCTGCCTGAGCATGGGGGTTGGACTAGATGATCTCTAGAGGTCCCTTCCAACCTTAAGCATTCTGTGATTCTCTAGCCAGTCTAGACATTGATGTCCACTGTTTAGAAAAGAATGGGTAATGCAGGCAGTAACTCAACTGTCATTAGATTCCAAGTGAGCAACATGAAGTTATTATGCCCTAGGATCACTGTAAAATCTTCATTACCTTAATCCACTAAGCATTGATTTATCATCTTATCTTATCGTTTAAGTATTTTCTTCTTTGTTTACACATGTAGCAGCATGGCCTTCACCTGAGGTTCATGAGAACTTATCATGGCATACACAACAGCTTAGTTAATCAGGTAGACCAATTTTAGAATAAACACCCATTTGCTATAGGAAGTTACATTAATTTCTATGCAATTCTTCATGCACGCAGAATATATTGTTTCAGCTGGCTAGGGTTAAAAATTAGTTAATGCATGGAATATTTGCTTCCCTCTTTCTGTGGATGACCTGTATCTACTGTACATTTAAAGTGTTTTTTTTTTTTTTCCCTTCTCTTCAATACTGCTTTTACAGATTCTCCCTTTTATCTCCAATTCAGTCTCTTATAGTAAAAATAATTTCACACCCCATGGTTTGAATGGAAACAGACATGGTTGGTTGAGACCAAGTTCCTTCTTTAGACACTTTGTCAGTCAGTTTGGCCCCCATAGCAAGGAAATCAGAGAATCTTGCTTTGCCTTAAAATTTCTCCGTTCAAAGGAGAAGTTCAGTAGTAAATGGTGACTTGGAATAACTTTATCAAGTGAAAAAGCCAAGGGCTCTCTTGGGCCACCTCTTCATTCCTGTGAAATAACATCTATTTGGAATAATCAGGTCCTTTCTCTCTCAACATCGTGCCTCTTCCCACCTTCAAAGAACTGAAGTCCTTCCAGAACTGACTGAACTAGAGAACAAAGTAGCGACTTGCAGGTCATTTGTCTGGGGATGGGCAAGGGCTGCAGAATACAATGTTCCTCTTATAATATTAGATTTTAATCAAAGGAATGGAGAGGGGTCACAGACCAAATTCCTGAAACCAAACTCATGAGTTATAAATAAGTATTCCTTGGCACGGATAGAGGCGCCTTTGGAAAAGCCCAGTGAGTCAAGGCTGAAAATATTCCATTTGACAAAGTATATTTAAAAAAAAAAAAAAAAAAAGAGTTATCATTAACAGGAGAGCTACAGGATCCGTGAGGAGCTGTTACCTCTCCTGCAGGTTAATGGGCCCATGTCATGGAAGTGGAACAAGATCATGAAGCTCTAAGCAGAAAACATGAAAAAAATAAGCACCTTAGAGGAAAAGCAGGTAATCATCATTTGGCCTGGACTGTTCTTACAGTTGATGCCCAGTTTTGTGCCAAGGTAAGCCCTTGGGTTTACAGCCCTCTGACCATCCCAGGCCCCCAAAACTCAGTTTCATCTGCAACAGCTTGCCCTTGCCAAGCCTTGTCATCTCCAGGCCGGAAGGGGAGCTGAAAGGGTAAGACTCTGAACGTACAGGAATTTGCCATCACTATCCAAGCACAGTAAGTTCCATCTGAACATGAGGAAATGCTTCTTGATTGTGAGGGTGACAAAGCCGAAACAGGTTGCCCAGAGAGGCTGTGAAATTTCCTTCTCTGGAGATACTCAAAACCCACCTGAACACAGTCCTGTGCAACATGCTCTACGTGACCCTGCTTATGCAGAGGAGTTGGACTAGATGATCTCTCCAAAGGTCCACTGCAATCGTAATCAACCCTAATGATTCTGTGATTCTATCTGAACACAAACACTCCTCCAGATTTCTGAAGGCTAAAGGCGTATGCAGGAAGCAGAGCAAAGACTAGAGAATCTTCTACAGAACGCGTATTTCAAAAGCCTAGGTCAAAGCCTCGCTGCTGTAATCCAGCAGTAATGCATTTGCAATCACACAGATAAAGAAGCCTAGGCCAGCTCTCTCTCCTGCCACAGGGACAAGGAGCAGCCCCGACAGTGCACACAACAGCAGGGCTGTTGAGGGGAACTCCAAGTCGTATTTTTTCCTGAGAAACAGGTGCATTCCTCAGGTTTGAGGCATGCTGCCAGCAAAGCCCCAGGCAGTGCAGGCTGCACAGAGGGTCTCCCACAGCAACACTCTTCAGCCTCTGGATAAGGGGAGGCAGAACTACAGGACAGCAGGATGACCTGCACTCAAGAGGTGAGTTAAGTGTGAACTAGAGAAGAAACACAAGGTGTTTCACAAGGTGAAAAACACAAGGCGGATTCAACCTTTCAGATCTCCAAACACTGCTGCTGCTGCAAGGTTTGTTTAGGTGGAGATCAATAGAAGTCTGGAGCCCAACATATTGACGAATGCCTGAGTCCTAGGAGGCAGTTTCTTTTAGGGAGGCATCAGGCTTTTGGTCACACAGTGTGGGCTTCCCCCACCTTTCTTTACTTTTGCAATTTAAGATGTAACAGTGGCACAGCCCTTTGCCTGGAGCAGAGGGAGAGAACAGAGGGAGAGAAGCAGCCAGCACCCAAAGCTCCGAGCTGTGCTCAGCATTTCATGGCCTGGCCATAGGCTCCAGGGCCACTTCTAGATCAGTGAAAGCACTGAGGTTAAAACAAAAGGAATATGGCATCATTCACTTACTAATTGGCTACTGAACGACAGACATCAAATCTACCATTGCTGCAAAAGGATACATTCCAACTTGCTAAAAACAGAAGAAAAGGCAGCACAGGGCAAAGGAGAGAAAACAGAATGAGTTTCTCCGAAGTACCCCAAAATCCACCCTTCCAGCTCAAGCAGGCTCAGCAGGGCTGTGAGGTAGGCCCTGCTGAACACCAAGCAAAGACTTTTTTCAGCTCTGGGTAGAGAAACCACTTCTCACAGAGCTGCTGTAGTTCATATGCTCACAGCAACACTGTACAGAGAGAAGGGTGGGGGCTTTTTGCAAAGCGGGGGGGGCGGTAAAAAAAAAAAAAAAAAAAAAAAAAAAAAGAGGAAGAAAAAAGAGCACATACCCTGCGCTGGGAAAGCCACACCGATGAGCTTGTTAACATTTGAAGAGACTGTTTGGCGTGATTCCTTACGCAGTTTTCTGCCAAGAATTTGCAAGAGGAAAGTATATTTAGCAATCCAAGACACGCCAAAGCCTTGTCAAGAGAGGGGAGGAGGAGGAAAAAAAAAAACACACACACACACCACACTTTGAATATGTGGAATAGCAATTAGACACTTTCTAAGCAGACATTTTCAAACTGCACCCAGGCATCTAATAAGGGCACCTGAGGCATATCCACAACTCTGCCATGCTCTGTGCCTCAAAAGACATCCGAATGGCAAATATGCTGAAGAAGAATGTGTGACCAAGAGCAACTGCCCCTTTCAAAGCACTGGGGCCAGTTTCAAGCATGGGACTCTTTCCGTGAGTTACTGGAAATGGAGTCTCATATCACCACGTGTCACTTCATAACATCTTTTGAGGAATCATTTCTCTAAACAACCCATGTTATAGAGCTGGGAAGCACAGAGATATGGCAGCATCTCCATTTTGGTGGGATGCTGCATCACCAGCCTTGTGGTGCTTGGGTTTACCTGTTCACCAAAACGGCCATGCTAGAGGGAGGAGCTGCTGAATATTCAGGTGAGATGAGCAGCTGCTGGAAGCACATGAAGTTTGATAGCAGGTTGTAGCCCATTAAATTGGCACTTGCATCACACTGCAGCCGTGGTGACTCTCCCACTGGCCAACACTGAGCTGCAGAGCCAGCAACTAGCTGCATCCCCAAAGCTCCCTCCTCCCTAAGAGACTGAGAAAATATTTCCAGGACAGATTATATCAGCCCAAGGAATGCGACTCACCTGCAATGGTCACGCTTGTTTTTGAAATACCGCTGTAAACTTCTGTGGGATGCAGTATAGGAGAAGAGGAGGTAGCTCAGGAAAGCAAGTGGTGGCCCTAGATCTCAGACAAGGATGAAAAAGCCGAATAAGTTGCGAGGCTGTTGCACGAGGATCTGCTCCTTGGAACATGGCGTCCATTACTTAAAGCCATCAAGGTTCCTGATAGTAAACTCCCCAAGTAAAAAAACAAAGCCAAAAGGAAGTCACCAAACATGGCCCAAGCTGGCACCATCTCCAAGTCACAACACACACAAGGGTCAAACACCACCTGCGGCTGAGGTTTGGCAGCCCAGTGAGTCCCAGGACCCAGATATTCTTCGCATGAAACACAACACAAATACAAATGGTGCCTGCCTTCCCCCCCACACACTTTGGTACATTAGTTCATTACAGATCACTTGAGATTCCCTACAGACCAAAAAGGCTGCTAGGGAGCAGGAAGCTCAAACAGGGAGAAGTTCAGGCATTTCTTCTCCTTTCAGAAGCAGATAAGTGCTTAACTGAAGGACATCAGAAAGATAGCTGCCCTCAGGCATTTCTGTCTTTGGTTTCCAAGGGCCATTGAGCTGCCCAAGCACCTGCCTGTCACTTTGATACAACCAAGGGAGATGGTGGGTATTATCCTTGATACTGCAAAATAAAAACAAATGAGAGAAAAAAAAAACATAGAAACAACAACAACAACAACAACAACAACAAAAACACACACACAAAACCCTTGCAAGATGGACAGATTGTTCTGAAAAAGCTGCTCCCTTCCCATCTGCTCTTCAAAAGTAACTGAGGTCAGACCTGTTCAGCCACCTCTACAGAACAATCAGTCGGATTCAAAGTCTCCCTGTCCATCAAACCCTCCTCCAATTCCCAAAGCTGCAGCAACACAGATGGATAAGACACTACCTTAAGCTCAAACTTTCAGGACAGGTGTCAGCACTTTGTTCCATCCTTCTACAGCACCTGACTTGACTTTGTTCAAGCCCCTGAATAACACTCAGACTTAACTACAAGTAAACAGAAAGTAGTTAATAAATTTGCTGAGAATTTGTGGGTTTTTTTTCAGCCTAGATTTTCAGAGGTAGCAACAAATTTTTGATGATCACCTGGCCAAATCATGCAGCTGATAGAACAAAATTTGCCAGGGTAAATGTAGTTGCCTTTGTTCCGTCAAAGCCCTTCAACTTTTAAGAGGTGCTCAAAACCCCTCAGTCTCATCCTCCCCCTTACTGTCTCCTGACGTCTCCCCTCTTCTAGCAGAAAAGCACTGCCCTGCTCTGTCTTGGGGGTGAGGGAAGAGAAACAAGTGAAATACTGAGCCAAGAGGCAAAGCAGCAGGAGTACAGGTGAGCAGAGAGGGGAAAGAAAGTGAAGGAGAACCAGGAGAAGCAGCAGCCTTGCAGCCCTGACTAGCAGAGCAGCAGTGTCGCCTGCTGGCTGCTCGCAGCATTGCCAGCAAACGCAGCTCTGACCGCAGCATCTTCCATCTTTCCCAGCCCCTCTGTCTTGTACCCTGTTCTACTGGCAGCCCTTAAGGTTGACTTTGTACAAAAGCCCATGCCCAAGAGAAGGCAAAGGCACCATGGCACTCAGGAGATTCCCACAGCCCATGCAACCAAACCCCATCCTGATCCTTTGTTCCCATTTCCAGCCTGCCGGGCTTCCATCCTCTACAAATATTAATCTGAAAGAGAATTAGCATCTTCCTCAGTGGGAGCAGAAGTCACTTTAAATAAAATACAACCTGTGCAATCACCCTGGGTTATCAAGGCAATGAAGATATATTCTCTGCACCAGTTAATGAGCTGCTACTTCATAGCAGTTGGATAGGCTTTAATGAGAAGACCATACTGTAATTAGAATCACTGCATTAATAAATACACCAGAAACAAGCACAGAATCAGACACTCAGGGAACTGGAAAGAGAAGGGCATGCAAGAATGATCCAAGAACACGAGCTTAAAAACAAGAAGTAAAATATAAAATGCTTCTCTGCTTGCAGAGCCACTTTGTCTGAGGAGCGACGAGACCTGGTAACACACACCTCTGCACAGCTGCCACTCATAGCCAGCTACAAGCCTCAGAAACCTCAGATACACTGAACTCCTGAGGAGCACGTTAACCATCTTGCCACTAAAGGACTGATCTCAGTGGCCACAGAACTCCAGAAGAAAACAGGACACCCTTAAGCAGGAGAACAGCATCTCTCCCAAGGAGGGAGCAGCACTTTTCTTTGGCAGACCAGCAAGGCACAACACTGCCTGTCCTACATGAGATGAATCACACCCACGGCTCCCTTAACACGACCAATCCCTGCAGCATTTTGCTCCACTAAGAGCATCTGATACAGAGGGTCTTGGACCTCCCCTTCAGCTTTAATGAAAATACAGCGCTTCCCCCAAGGTCCTCAAGGCAGAGGTCTCCCTCTGCCTCCACTAACTGCACATTACCACCATAAGCCATGTAACAGGAGGTGTCTTTACTTCGAGTCACGTTCCTAGCACACAGCGCTGTCCTTCCTCAGAAACCTTCTGGCCTGCACTCTCAATATGATGCACAGGCATGTGGCCAAAATCCTCTCTCGACTCCCAGTGATCTGGCAACTACTATCTCCTCTCCATCTCTTTCCTGGGGTCCAAGCAGGACACAGAGCTGTTTTCTTGGCATCCAGAAATTCACGTACACACATTCATTCAGATGTATGAAAATGCTTCCGGGGGAGCCACCCATTGCCACAGGCAATGCAAGGCCCTGTGTCAGAGGCAGAGCAAAGGGAGCCATGGTTGGGGCGGGCAGTGCCCCCTCACCCAGGGTTCACAGCAGCTTCCAACCAGGAGCCCCCTCTCTTCACACCAGGCATCTCCTCTGCTGGGGGCTGCTCCAGGACCCACTCCAGGACCCACTCCAGCACCACCAGGAAGCAGGTGCCTTGGAGAGGGTGGTAAAAACCCTGCGGCACCTCTGCCCACCCGCCCTCCTTACAGCCTCCTGATCCAAACTCATCAGTCCAATGCAAGACCACAATCCCCCTTCCAGCTCTTCACAAACCAGTTCGGCTTTCCCTATCTGGCACCTATATATTACACTGAGGTTGTTTTCCTGTTCAGAAATGTTGCAGATATTACAGGTCAGTATCTCTAAAAACTTCCTTTAGCCACACCTGACAGATGTTGAAGGCTGTATGAATCTTTCAAAGATACCTGCTTCATTAATGGCATCTTTGCTGTAGCACATCACCACCCCAAATCCATTTAAAGACAAACTTGAAGCTAGTTAGCAGCCACTATGTTATCTGCTTGCTGGTTTTCCTCTAAGAAAACATCGAAGTGTTACTGACACCTGCCTGTTAAAGTTAGAAAAGGTGCTGTAGTCACAAAAAAGCAGAGAAAAAAGCTAACCTGTAACCTCACACCAAATCCAAACTCACCAGGCTGTAAAAAAATGTTTTGGCATCTTAAGCTTGAAAGTCTCAAGAGATAATTTGCAGAGAATGATTAACCCAAGACTGGATAACCCAGCAGTCGGTCCAGCAAGACCTTTTACTGTTTCAGATGAGTATAGACTGAGGGCCTGAACATGCAGACGTCGGAGCCTCCTTATGAGGGAGAAGAGCGAGCCAGACAGAGCAGGAAAGCAGTCACAGCAACAGAGCAGGAAGCTGCTCTTGCACCATTTCAGTCTCAAAGCCAGGCAGAGGGTTCTCCACATCTTGCTGCCTGCCCCAAAGGAGAGAGGTAGATATAGTCTCTCCTCACATCTGTCCACTCCTCTCATGTTTGCTCTTTCCCTCAGGCACAGAGATGAAGGATTTATTGAGGTGTTCTCCCCTCAAGGGGGGGAGATGAAAGATTGATCAAGGTGTCCCAAGATTCTTCACAGCTCTAAGTTTTCCTCCAATTCACTGGGCAACAGAACCAGAGCACACCATTAACTGAAAAGGATTTTTTTTAAACAAGTTAACCCATAACAAGAGCTAATCAACCATCAGATAAAACTATTATATATACGCATCTATAATTATATCTACAAAACCAGCCCAGCATAAAGATGAAAATTTGTGCACAAAAAAGACACAATCCCAGTCCTTATTTTATTGGTAAATGGACAGATCTTACAGTGGTGAAAAAATACATTTTTTTTCACGAGGAGAACAGGATGCAGCTTCTACTGGTCTTTTAATTCTTTCAGTCTTCTGATCGCAGATTTGACTGTCACTGCAGAGGTGGTACTGGAAGAAGAAGCAAAGTCATTAAAACATGCAGCAGAAACACATCTCGCCCCAGCCTTGGTTTTTAGGCAAAGCATTATTCATTTCAAATAGTTATCGTTTGGTTGCATCGTCCACAGGGGGATAATTCCACTTTGATTTCCATGACACAGTGCCAGTCTATGTCTAAGAAAACACATACCATATTGCAAGCTGCATTTGAATTTGAATTATAGCATATAATATACGGACACCCTGGACAGGGAGGTGGGCTCCAATTCCTAGCCACAACAAGATATCTCAAACAGCAAACAGACAAAACATCCAAAAACCTGTGGTAATAACATATACACCCAAAAGGTGCATAAGGACTTAATTAAGAATCAGAAGGAAAAATAATCCCCAGGTAGAAGGCTTATTTTCTTAGAGTAGGTTAGACAAGCACTGGATGACATCCACACACATCATTATGCCCCACAACAAGGCAGGGCCAACCATCCTTTCTGCTCTTTCTCTTCCAGCATCACCAGAAAAGTCACTCACGCCCATTACTCTGTGCAGGTGAGAGCTGCCACATCTCCAGTGAGAAATGCCACTACGGCTGAGGCAGCAAACAGACAGCCCTGCTATTAACATTTGTTCCACCACTGGAATGCTTGCATTTCTTTTGTGGAACTTTGGAGAAGATTCAGAACTTATTTTACTTTAATTAAAAAAAAAAAAATAAAATAAAAAAAAAACTGCTTTGACAAAGCCCAGAATGGTGACAAAATTTTGGAGGAACCCACCAAAAAAGAAATGGCAATATTGTAAATGAAATGCAATGTTCACAAAAGCTGGACAAAAAATATTGGCAAAAATTTGAAGTACCTATAATTCCAATCAAATTTTAAGGCAGCAAAAAAATACAACAGAAAAAAAAAAAAAAATCCACTCCACACAAACAAAATGTTCACATATTAGCTATGTGGAAACAAAGAAGCTGCTACATTTCCTTACTTGTAAGTCCAGGCACCACCAGCAACTGTCTTCATGCAAGAGCCACAGTGCCAGATACCCACAGCCTTCCTCTTCATTTTAGTCTGTAAAAAAATAAAACAAAAAACAATAACTACATGCTCTCCAAAAACTCAAAATAGCAGCATTATACTGTAGAACTACCGCAAAGAAACAAACTTCAGACGAGGATTTCAGCATCAAATAACACAGCTCTGACTACAAGGCAATTTAAAAAATGCAAAGATTTACGCCACTTAGAAGAAGGACTTTTCTTCTAATTTTTTTTTTCCCATTCAGTTACAAAACATAACATATTTATAAATACACTACCAACATGGGAAAAAAAGCAGTGGAATTAAACTCAAAATAACACCACGTGAAAACAGCAGTTATTACTACCTATATAACATCCATATTATGGAAAACAGGGTTATCAACCCAACTATCTCACATGAGAAATCTTCAATATACTTAAGGAGAGAGAAAAAAAAAAGTACACAGACAGAAAGCTTTTTCAACTGCCAGACACTTAAAACCACCTACATTAGCAGTGTCAATATAAATTACTCAGACAAAAAGAACACTGATGGGCTTCTCAGACTATCAAGACTCCAATTCCAAACTGAATTTTGGTCATGTGTAAGAGCAAATAAAACCACCTTCTTATCAGTCATTCCTCCCAGTCCAGAGCTATACAGCACACAAATACTTCTATATTTATGTAATAT
>VZSV01000018.1:4922451-4937293 GCA_013398735.1 Nothocercus julius
ACGGCGGCGCGGACGCGGATGGCGGCGGAGAGGGGCGGATGGCGGCAGATGCTGGCCCAGAGGCCCCAGCGATACCCACCATCTTGCCGGCCGGACGTAAAAGGAGGGCGGCCCTGCGCACGCGCAGGATGAGCCGGCGCCGCCGGAAGGGCGGCAAGGGGCCTTTCTGTCCTGCGGCGGGGCGCGGCTCTATGGTCGCCAGGGCTCGCCCTGCCCTTGGGGCGCTGAGGTGAAAAACAGAGGCGGGGTTTTTATTTTTTATTATTATTATTATTATTTTTTTCCTCCTCTGCTGCTTCTTCCCGATCCTCTCAATTCTGCAAGCTAAGCCCCTGCTAAACGGGGCTATCTCAGTCCTCCACGGGAACACAGCCCTCGGACACAGCCAGCAGGGCAGCAGCCGAAGCTGTAGAACAGACCCGGGTCAGTCCCAGCTTCAGCCCGTTTCTACCCAAGGACATTATGAAGAGTGAATGCAACCACTCTGTTTCCCTCGCTCCCCCCTTTTTATTTATTTTTAAAGAAAAAAAATCAAGCTCAGAAGGACAAAGGCTGAGGCTTTACAAGGAAAGATGGCACAAAAGATAATTTCTCAATCTTAAGACAGCCCAGCCCACAAAGTAAGATTTTTAAACTAAACAGATACACGGTAAGGTGCATCTGATCAGAACTCCTTGTTGGCCACTAACCATCGAGCCAAGGCGCCATAAAACCGCACTGCCCCCCAGGCTCAGAGCGGGTTCCCAAGGCCCAGCCAAGGCCCCACATACGCCAAGAAATATTGCCCGCTATTATCATAAACACAAAAATGAAGGAGCCTGGGTGGCACGGCCCGGAGAGGGAGACGTGCGCCAGCGAAAACCTGCGCGCCGCCGCCACGTCACAGTGCTCCTAGCAGGATTAACAACCATCAACCGCCATTCAGAAGTGACCTGGTTAGGCTCAGAGGTTTCTGATGCTCAAAACCAGCCGCGATTCATCGCCTGGCACAGGAGGGAGCGCAGGGCTGCTGCGCTCACCTGGTGTAACCACCCTTAGGCTTTTGCTGCAGGGCAGCAGCCACGCTCACCTCCTTGCTCCGGGCATGGGGACACGTGCGGTGGCCTCCCTTTGGAGTCCGGGGGGATGTCCCACTGTCACAGCCACCGCAGAGACCCCCTTCACGCACCAGCCCGGCGAGCCGCGTCCTCAACCCAGCAGCTGCCGGGGGCGTTTGTACTTCTGAGGCGCTCACGGGCAGACGTCATGTCCCCTCTTGGCTCGTGTTAAGGTTTTGAACGCGTGCGTTCAATTTCCTCTGGTGGGAAGGGCTCCCTGCAGCCCCGATCATCTCCGCAAGCCCCTGTCCGGCCTGAGCGAGCCCTCCTGGGAGCTGGTGGGCCAGGGCTCCAGATGAGGGCTCAGCGGGGCTTTAGGCAATGGCATTTATATCTCCCTCTATTGAGTGGAAATCTCTCTTTCGATACATCCTAGGAGCATATCTGCCCTTTTCAGTGGCTCATCATAATGATGACTCACAGGATATATCTTCAAATACCAACATATTAAAAGGGGAAAAAGAAGAAAAAAAAAAAGCCTTTGACTACTTGCTAAGTCGCCTGTCAGCCAACACATCCAGGACAGAGAATCTACTGCTATTCTCCAGTCAGTATCTACAGAATCAGTTCTCTGCGTCAGAACAGAGCCTTGTCATAGCCTTTGCCAACTAGTGTTACAGACAGCTCTGCCCATGACCAAACCCAGCTCTATCAGCCTACAGACATCTCCCAGCACTACCACATAAAAGCGTGTTTCCAAGTGACTCTGATAAATGCAGACAGGCCAGCATAGCCCCCAAATCCTTGTCCTGTCCATTTTCCACCTTGAACTGTTCTGCAGGTGGCCAGACTGTCTGGCCATACACATTGCAGCAGCAGCTCAAACTGCTTCATTTCAGTGCTGACGTTCTGTTAACTGTTTATTTTTTTCCTGCTTTTCTGGTTGGTCATCCTTGCCTGTCTTAAGTGGGTGCGAAAATAGGTATATGTGTACAAGCAGGTAAATAGTCCTGGTAAGATACTCTGAAACCCACACTCTGCCCCAGTACAACAGTAAAATGGCTGCAGTTTCGAGTTCCTCCAAATTCAAACACACCCAGACTACGCTGTTGTGGTTGCCCTAATAGTGTTTCCTATAGAGCAGATTAATCAGCATATTTATTCTCTTTCATTTATTTATTTGTCTTTTCATTTGCGTTGTGACAGCACCCACATACCCTAACGCACTAGGTCACGCAGGAGAGCGCTCTGCCTCAAACAGCTCTCAGAACATACAGAATAACAAAATAAGATGAAAGACCTCCAAAGAGCATCCTCCTTGAGATGCGAAGCATGAATGCCCAGAGGAAACCACAGGTGTCACAGAACTTTCCCTAGGCACTTCTATCAACTTCGCTGGGCTTTAGGCAATGCAGAGATGTTCTGGCGATACTGTACTGGCTATATCCTCATCATACTAATGACAGACTAATAGTGTAATTTGGCTTACAAAACCATGTAGAATCTTCCCAATCCCTTGATGCAATGAATAAAAGCACTTTTCTGTAAGAGATTCTTTCTCCCTTTTCAATCTAGCAAGGATAAAGGATATCTCAAGTGTACTTGAAGAACTCCTCTAACTCTGCAACAATCCTGCTGAGATTTTATGGGTTCAACAATCCTGCTGAGATTTTATGGGTTGTTATCAAAGAGGTGCACCTAGCATCCTTCTAATAGGGCTAGGATTTATCAATATATGGATAGGAAAAAATGAATTTATGAGAAGCAGAATGCTCCAAGCGTACTTTTAGCAGAATTTGGAAAAAAAAAATTATTTAGCTGTAGCTTTACAAGGAGGAAAAGAACAATATGGGTATACAAGTAAGACCTCTTTTTTTTTTCCCCAGTAGACAGATAACATTTCTTATTAGTAGCTCAAAACAACCTTCCCTAAACGAAGAAAGATCACGTTCTAGAAACAGCTTAAATTCCTCATGCTCAAAAAAAAAAAAAAAAAAAAAAAAAAAAAGCTTAGAAACACTTAAACATGTGCGTTGTGCGTTTATCTCCTGGCCAGTTGTTGGAGCAAGAGAAATGATGTTTAACTCCCAAATCAAGAAATAAAGCATTTTTCTCAAATTCAGAAGTAAAGCATTTCCCTCAGTTGGCCAGTCACGTGTTCCTCGAGCTGTTCTTTCTTCACTTAGGCACCACCAAAGCACCTTTTGGATGGCCATGGACACACTGTAACAGCCTCTACCCAACACATGCATGCATTTCCATGACTACACTTGCTGTAAATGGGATAATCAAACCCTTTAATGCAGGAATAAATACCCCAATCAGACTGGTCTTGTAGCACATACCTTTTGCTCCTCTACAGTGAAAGAGGGGCTTTCTGCCACATCTGGTTTCTGTCCACAGTCAGGCAACTTGCCTACCAGCACGTTACCTCCTGGCCTTCAGGAGCTAGATGTAAACTTTTAGCTCGTCTCCCACTGCCCTTCCTGCCCCCTCCACAGATTATGGCCATAAAATATCCATGAAATTAAGAGCTTCTCCCTTACTCCCCAGTTCCATTTGCATGGTATTAGTCCATTACCAAGTATTTTCCAGTACTAAGATCAGAACGAGCAAATACATGAATTTGGGATCATGTTACACTACACTGGAAAGAGTACACAAGAAATCAAAGATGACTCTGCAGAGATGCCTCATAAAACTACTCATGACACACAGAGCCATTTGTCTTTATAGCAGTAATGGCCTCTAGAAGTTCTGTAGAGGCATCCCTGTGGGAGGATGGAATCAAACTACTCACATGGGTTGAGATTTTAAAAGGAATGAAAAAGCAGTTTGGCATAGGTGGCACAGAGGCTAAAAGTGAAATGAAAACTACTAAAAACCAAACACAGGCCTTTTAATCACTACATTAAGCAACAGTGCCGCTTTTAGCATTCTTGGTGTAACCACCACAGATCTGTAAGGAGAGTGAAAAACAGGTCCTAGGGGACCAGCCTAAACGCCATATGGAACAGGTGGTGATTCACCTATAAGTAAATATCACAGGAGCTTACCTTTTGATGTATATATGGAAAAGCTCAAAGGAAATGTCCCTGGAGAGATCAACCCTGTAGTCACTGTTTATATTTAAGATAAACACTAAGCTTAAGGTCCAAAGGGATATGAAATTCTAAAATGGAAAAAAGCACCCAAAGCTTGGGAGCTATGCATTAGAAGAAAGTTTAATATAAGCAGCTTAGTTCACAATCATATTTTTTTTCCGCTCTTACAGAGAGAGAACAGAAATCTGCGTACATCCCTTTCTCCTCACTCACCTGTACACGCACACACACCACTTTCCTGGGTGGCCAAATGTAATGACTGCCGGTCAGTCCAGCCTTCACCCTCCCAAGAGGCAAGAAGCACGTGCCATAGAGCAGGTCCTTGGGGCATGATTTAGCAGATGGGGCCAGAAGCCACCATGCACAAGAGATATGTGCTTAACTGGCAATACTTACCTGCTGT
The DNA here is from genome assembly GCA_013398735.1 of Nothocercus julius. Taxonomy (NCBI): domain Eukaryota; kingdom Metazoa; phylum Chordata; class Aves; order Tinamiformes; family Tinamidae; genus Nothocercus; species Nothocercus julius. The sequence goes on from VZSV01000018.1 coordinate 4,926,996, forward strand.
TAGACAGTTCAGCAACTCGGCTTCAAGGTACTGACTGCTCTGCACACACAAAGGTCTGGGCCTCTCCTCCTGCCTCCACAAAACATCAAGATTTGTCAGGACCCAAATTCCTTTTCTCCTCATTGCCAAAACAAACACCAGACAGTTTGTGAGGAAGCGAAATAAGGGCTGAATTTTGCCAGGGAACCGACTCCTGTAAATAAAAACAAAAATTCTGTGCAGGTACAGCAGTCCTTTGAAGAGGACTGATTCCTCAAAGCACTGTACAGCTGCTGAGACACCAGTTTTCACAATAGCTCGGTCATGTGCATAACCATTACCTGTTTACCTTTTAAAAAAAAAAAGCCGTGGAAGCTGAGGTGTTGACACAAAGCAGAATGCTACTTGCCCATGGCCCCTCGGTCACCAGTGAAACCGGGACTGTAAAACCAGGCTGTGAGCCACACGTTCATCTGTCAGGCAGCCTTCTCTCCTAATCCTTTGAGATGAAACAGACTAGAGATATAGGAGAACTTACTCAAAGTCATTTTATTTCTGCAAACTCAAAAAAATATACATTGATTCCCTTGCCCGCTTTTAAATAAAAATAAACTATCTTAGCTGCCTTCTCTTTTGTTGCCACTGTTAAACTTTAAAAAACTCCTCAATACGTCGTTTTTTGGGTGGACTCACTGAGCATCTCTCTCCTTCCTTATTCTGTAAGGCACTTTCAGGATCAAAGTCAAAGCAAGCATCAGCTGCCTCCAAAAGCAAAGCTGCATCAGCGTCATCTCTGTTCTCGGAGAAGGTCCTCTTGAAAAGGTCATAGATGGTCTTCTGCTTTGAATCTGACTGAAAAATTAGAATAGACAGAATACGCATATGCATTGCCAAATAAAAACACAGCAAGAGGCAATAACACAGCATTCTCACTTCCCTTACCCCTTTCCAGATTCACTAGCCAACAAAGAATTCAAGCCCAGAAAGGATATGGCTAAGCTTGGGTGCTAGGCTGCAGAAGGAATTTGGTCTTGCCTGAGTCTGAACTCCATATAAAGTCACATGCCATTACCTAACTGGCCATGGAAGAGATATGCAAAACATCACAGTATCTTTAAAGAGAAGGAAATATCCTGTTCAAGGCACCTTCTGTATATGAACTTCTGCCACAATCCCCCAGACTGATCACATATGTGATCACTGGCAGCAGGACTTACTCCCTCACAGTAGAGAGATCCGCCTTCACTCAAAAACTATCCCTGGGAGAGCTGCAGGCAGCTGGAGATCCCTAAAGGAAGGCCTCAGGGCCAGGGGTTTTAGCTGGTTATGCCCTGCCAGATTTTTGCAGGAAGAAGAGGGGCTTTGACACCAAAGATAGTACAGCATGCCCTTATGTTAGCAGCATGAGATCTGCAGACCCAGAGAGGAACACCACATTGCTTGAAATTACCCATCCCCATGCCATCTTTTCCTCCCATGACTCCTGCCTGTGTGGAGGAAATTCCAAGTCTCTTAGGAGGCAGATTGCTGCAGAGACTCTATTTTATGTCTCCTTCCCCACAGCAGGGTTGGGAGCAGTTTGGAGAGTCCAAGTCAAGGCGTGAACTTTGAGGAAGGCATTGGAGAATCTACTCTGTGGAATTTAAGGCAGAACACTTATCAAGTCAGCCTGCAAATCACCTAACCATCTAAATGCACAAGCCAAAGCCCATTTGCCTCTCTCAAGGACCACTGATGTTCTTTCAGAAGTTTTTTTTTTTTTAAATTACCTTAGGGTAGTAATCAGTGGGTTCAGCTGTTTCAGATAAATTGGCTTCAGAAAGACCAGCTTCACCCAGGACTTTTATTTTCTCTTGAATCATTGGCCTAGGAGTGATAAATGCAGGTATTACTCTAAGAATGAAAATAACATGCAAGATACCATTATCCAGGCAGACACAGTCGTTTACAATGAGCAGACAAAGAAAGATATGACAAAGACATAAAAGATAACTTTTCGACAAGAACTTGTGAGCTCCTTAATATATCCTGATATTAATTTTGATGGATATTGATCAATCCAATAAGTAACAAATAAGAAGAGAATGTGATTTCAGGCTAATTTGGAGGGGATACACATTCAGGGAGAAAAGCAGTTGAATGTGGCAACACTAAAGATACGAGGTCAAAACAAGAGGATACAGTTAAAGGGAGTCCTCATAGGCTGTGTTCAGTGTACGAGAGAGGCAGAGGTAACACATATCAACAGCCACATCAGCATTTCTAGGGTATTTCCCAAATGTACAGTGGGAAGAATCCATCTGTGAACCAGTGAAGGGACAACATTGGCCCAAAGAGTCTAGAGAGGTCCCCAACCACATCTCCAGACTGGACACTCCAAAAGAAACAAAGGCCACAGCGCAGCAGCACGATAACCCATTTACTAAATAGCCTTGTTTTCTCGTTCTCTCTCTCCTTTAAAAAGGATACCACTGTCCTTTTTTGAAAGGCTACTTTCCTTCCAGTTAAGCATTAACAACTGCACGGACAGCATTTCACAAATAAAGGCAGAATTACTGTCATTAACTTTTTGTGAAACTTGGGCAATGCATCAGTTTCCAGATCCCCACATTGTAGGGTTATAATTATTTGCCATCATGATATTCTGGGAAGTGCACAAGTTCACTCAGTTCGCTTGTTCTTTTAAATGAGGTAATAAAGATGTAATTTTGGACTTTAAATGAACCAGCTGGTGATAATTTCTTTTCATCATTTGCAGGTCAGCTCCCTTGCAGCACTAAGGATTCCCCAGATCCTCCATTTCCCCAGGATGACAGGTTCCCTAGTCCCAGGGACTGCTGCACCCTGACAGCCTCTTCGCAGCCCATGAAGCTCCGAGCACACTTCCCCAGAGGCAGGGCAGCAGCATTCCTTCCATTCACCTGAAGGGCTCCTCAAGGAGGAAGAGGAGAGCAGCAGTGCAGCCTTCCTCGGGCAGCTCCCTGCCTAAGCATTGGCAGCCAGACTGCTACTCAGACTTGACCCATGATACATCAAACGATCCCCAGTTCCTTTTAGCTTTGCTGGCAAGTCGTCACAGTACTCCAGCATATGAATGCTCTGGGCTGTACTTAAGATATTTACTTCTCTTTACTCAGAAACCATGAAGGTTTTAGATACATCCGCTCTCCTACAATTTCTCTCAACAGCCCTTTCTTTGCCCTGCTTGCCACCCACTTAGTTATGTCTGTTGTGGCCAGGCCACAGCACCAGCTCACAGCAGCCCTAGGTTACAATTAGCATTCCTCCCCTCACAGAGTTGAAAAACAGTGCTGACATTAAGCAACAAAGTCACATAAGCAACAAACAGCGAAAAAAGGTAGAGGGAGAACCAGAAGGATCTCTCTCCACTTCCTACCATAAAAAGTCATCTGCCGTGCCTTTAGCCACCAGGTAGTGAATATTAACAGAGCTGGTCTGTCCAATTCGATGAGCCCGATCTTCTGCTTGGATCAAAATCTTTATGTAAAAACATGACAAAGAAAATGAAGTGAGAACTTCAGCATTTAAGAAATAACACAAGACCCATAGAAAAGGGAGCTCTCCTTCCTTGTGCTTAATGACTATTTTTTGTCTGCATCCTGCTAACACCTGGAACCCCCAGGACAGACTAAGCCAAGAAGTCACCCACAGTGGCAGCATCCCTAAATGGTACCAAGCATTTCTCACAGGCTGCTTTAAACCCTCCTCCTCAATACAGTCAGCAGGACTTAAGTAATTCAGGAGATAAGACTCACTCATGTAGGACTCGCTCCCTGGAGGCTGCAGCGTAACGTAAGATTATGCAGAGCTGCTCTCAAGCACAGAGCACTGCCCTCCACTGATTCTTTCAGGTCACCCTCTCTACCCAGTGAGCTGTTTGACCAGCCTCACTGGCTCCAGCCCAGGCAGTCAGGTGTGCAGAGACAAGCACAGGGAAAACAAATGGGTAACCCTAGAGCAAAACACACGCCCAGAACATTTCCTCCCCGAGCTCCAACATCTCTGCTCAGCAGGCAGCATTGAGCCCATCTTCCCTCCGGGAGCCGTACCCCTGGGTTCCAGAAGAGCTCTGCAAACACCACCAGGTCGGCAGCAGACAGCGTCAGGCCCATGTTGGCAGCAGTGAGGGACAGCACAGCCACAATCTGCTTCTCTGAGAACTGGAACCTCTGGCAAAGGGACTGCCGCTCAGCTGAAGGTGTGGAGCCATCAATGCGAATGTATTCAACGCGCTGAGAAAAAGACATAGGAGGGAGACATTTAGCTGCCCTGTATCCCCTTTCCAGTCTTCCCACTTCATGTTTTAGAGGAGTTTTCTTTCCCTTCCCCACAACAGTGCTAGGAATGTTAAATATACAAACTGTGAAGCTGGAATAGTGAGGGAGTTAATGAGTCTAACACTTACTTTCTTCTCCAGCTCTGCAACTATTGCATCCAGCACTATCTTGTGATGAGCAAACACCAGGAATTTATCTTTCCCACTCTCCAGTAACTCCAGAATGTATTCTCTACATTAAAGAGGGAAAAAAAAAAGAAAAAAGAAACAAAAATCAAAAACAAAACAAAATCCACAACTCTGAATTATGTGCTGACAGAATGCAGGCTTTGCTCACAACAACTTTAAAAGTTACTGTTCATCCATATACAGAAACCAGAAAGCAGGTTAGCATAAAAAAAATCATTAATGTGCAGGTAGCATATTAATCCTCTACAAATTAAAAGAGTAAAAGTCTGTAGGAAAATCCAGGCATTTTTAAACCACCGGCAGACATCTGCCTGTATTTATACTTGTGTAAGACTTAGAACGCCTTGATCATCCTAACTGAAAAATGATTTCATAGATAGTCGACTAAAGTCACCTATACTTACTTGACTATCCCATTTACTCTTTTATATTATTTTTATGGCTACTTAGAATTATGTTCATTTTAGAAGAAAAAGCCTCTGAACACATGGCATCAGGATATCCTGAAAGCTGCTTTTCTTCAAATTGACAATCTACCACAGCTTAACAAGCTATAAATATGGGCTATTTTTAGAAACTATGCATATTAACCAATGACAAATGAGAGGTAGCAAAAATGAGAGGTTCCTTCTAAATCAAATTAAAAAGGATTTATTAAATCAAAACATTTGGCATTTGCCATGGGCTAATTATGTAATAGTGTACACATAAATGGGTTCTGCATTTCAGCTTTTATGTAGTAACTCACGAAGTAATCAGGTCAACTATAAACTGAAGCCTGAAAAACACCTAAAAGTCTAAAATGTGTAACTAAGTATAGTGACAGCCATCAGAGCAGATGATACAAATGTCATCTTTTCTTTAGAACAGCAAATCTACTGCCAAAATAAGCATTACCAAGTTCTTTGCTAAATACAACACAGCTTAGGTCAGCAGCAACTGGCAGAAAATACCAAGTGGGATTTCCAGCACTATATAAAGATGTATCAGAGCTTTGCAGCCAACTCCCTGTGTTCTGTGATGTTCAGATCTCAGTTATGATAGTATCATTTAGCAACGAAATCTGGGAGAAGGGGACTGCTGGGTTTAAACCAAAACAAATATCAAAATGAACATTCAGTCCAGCAACCAGATGCCAAGACATTACAATTACTGAATACCTCATTCTCATACATCCATTTAACAAATGTCCAGTCATTACAGGGCACAGCAGCCCTGTAAAAACTGTCATCAAGAACAAGGCATGGGAGGTGGTGATGATCCTAAGAGAGTAGTGATAGCTAGATGTCATTGTACATGATCAGGATCTAGAAAGTGATATTTTAAATGGTACTAAAACCCCAGAAATTAGAGGACTGTCTCCCATCTCTTAGTGTCTACAGAGTCAAGTAAACACCACTTCACAGTTTTATATTCAGTTCACACTTGCAACTGAATATAAAAGGAAGAAACTCTTCTAGCTGTTCGCTAACATAAAAGGAAGAAACCCTTCTAAAGGAACAAGAGCTGGGACTCTGAAGCGCAGTTCTGTGCCAAACAGACGGATTCAGCAAGGTCTGAGACTGTGAAATCACACAGGGCACATTGGCTGCTCCTAATATTCAGAGGGCCACGAGAAGCAAACTGCTGGCATGCTATTAGCATCCTTCGTATTAGCAAGTCATACAAAATGACCTAATATGACTCCTTTACAGTCCCAGAAGAAAGGCTAGGAATGAAAGGGCACAGAAGGAAATTATTTCCAGGGAGTTCATAGCACACCTATGGGAGAAAATCTTTGTTAATAAGGTCCCATGGAAACTCTATGGAGGAGCTAAGCCAGGAGGGGTTGTGATATCCTCAGGACGCACTAAAACTGAAGCTCACTCTTTCCCATAAGCTTCTTAGATCACGGTTTCCACTGCAACAGTACTGCAGTGTTTGCTTTCCTCAAATTCTGTTCATACTTTTGATTACATTACTCCATCCCTCCCTAAACTGAAATAGGGTCTGAACACTAGGGAACCTGATCCAAGTCCCAAACACAGAGTAATTTCAGATGGTTCAACTGACACTGTTTAGATTCATATCTAGAAGGCAATCAAAAGAATTCATTCAGCCTAGGAACTCTGACAGAAGTAAATGTTTAGTGCATTGTAATTAAAATCTCTATTTTTTTTTTTTTTGTGCTGGCTTGAGTCTGTGCTTCATGTCCCTGCACTGTTATCTCTAAGGCACCATTTTCCCGTTCTCAGAGGAAAAAATGCATTTTACGAGGTAAGCATGAAGTACAGACATGCAGCTTACACGACTGAGTGGATTTTAGCTTCTGCTGTTCTGTTGTAGAAAAGGAGAAGAGCTTCTTTTTCCTGTTGTTTCTGCAGAGAGGAAGATAAACTTCTGTGAGTCTCAGAATTGCCTTTTATTCTTGCTTACAGATCCTAGAAAAATTGACATAATGTGGAGGGGCTTCTTTTACCACCAGGCATGGCTGATACTCACACACTCACATTTCTGTGACCAATTCCCTCCCTGCCCCCAACTCAACGCCTACAAGTTGGGTGACAAGCATATTACAAATACAGCTTTAGTTGGGAAAGCATTTCCAAACTAAAATGGCAGGAAACACTCCCAAGTCCTTACAGATCTGCATTAGAAAAATAGAAGCTTAGGACATGCATTTGCCATCCACAGAGGAAAAATAGATGTAAAAATAAATTCTTCCCATTTTTGGCCACAAATGTGTTCCACAACACAATTTCAGCAGGCTTTGTAAGGTGGGTGGGAGGCAAGGCAATACAGAAGAGTCAGTCTAGCAGCAAAAGAAGCATAAAGAGATGATTACAAAGGACTGCTGAGAAAGGAAAAAAAGACAGAGCAAATAGTATTTGACACAAAGGGACGGGGCAAAGCATTTAAATCAAAAGGGGAATAAAAAGCTGATCTGTTTTGTTATTCATTTAAAGTTATGCTCTCAACAGCTTTTAGCTGTCCATCCATGTAGGGTATAACTGTGACTTCCTTTGGAACAGGGGATTCTGTTTTCCACTGATGTTTTTAATTCAATCTTAAAATCAAAACAAAAAAACACAAAACACAGCAAGTTCTTCCTACCTGAAGGCACCTGAAATATCAATGGCTCTTCACAAAAAATTGACTTACACTTTCATATCCTTTGGCCATCTTCTTTGCTGCATCTGCCAGGACAGCTTTGGTTTTTGCGTTAATACCCTCGGGAGCCACCACAACCATTTTGCGTTGCTTTGCTGGGAGCTGCGAGAGCACATCTGACTTCAGACGTCGGATCATGATGGACTCTTCCAGCAAAATTTTCAGTTCAGTTAAGTTGGATGATCCAGAGTAGTCCCAACCCCATGGCATCTGGCAAAGATCAAAGCACAATTATCAGCATCGAACTTATAAGAAGACTGACTCTTCTCACCTGGTGGCAATCTAACAGTGGAATAAACTTACAGGAAAACTGGACAAGGCAAAAAACTAATTATCAGTAGGAAATACAGGAAACCTTTCCTCCCCACCCAGAAAGAAAACAAAAAAACAAAAAAACAAAAAAACACCTTTTCACCCTTTTATTTTAGGGTCACATGCTTAATACTGCCTTCAAAGCAAAAACAATTGCCCTGTATGAAAATAGATTTCACAGGAAAAAGAATGTACTTCTGTTCTCTACTTCTGTCTGTGGGCAGGCCTTCAGAACTCAGTACAGCTTTTAAACCAGATTTTAAGAAGTAAAGTCTTAAGACAAAAATCTTCTCTCATGGCATAAGGACAAAGATCCTCAACTCAAATACCTTCACAAAAGCCCTATACTTGTCTGGCATGCCCAGTAAATGCTGGATCAAAACCGACTATTCTACACTGTGACCTGTCTCTTGGTCTGCTCACTGATATATTCTGTTTTTATTGCTATCATGTTTGGCTCAGAGGTATCCGACTCTTGTGAAACATAATTTTTGGCTCAAAATATATCACTCCAAGCACCATCTCTTCAAAGTATCATCACTTCAAAGCTCCTCTGAATAAACCCTTTATTTTCTCCTTCTTGAAGCACTCACTTCCACACCTGCCCCATAGTCCATGATTCTTGCCACAGACAGATACATCTGTTCCATTATTTTTAGCTCATCGCTTCTCCCTATTGTAACCTCACAGCCTATAACTTCTTCTCCAGGAAAGAGCAACTAACATGACAAGCAGTGGCACCAAAACCAGTAAATTCCCCAACCAATACACCTCTCAAAAATATCTTTGGACAGGACACCACTGAGGATTTTTACCTTGACTTGAAAGATAAAGGGATAGCTTCTTGCTGAAGTTTCATAATAAGCAAATAAAGCAAAATTACACTAAAACAGAAAAATATATATATATATCTTTCCCAGAGTTCTAATTCTAAGCCTTACTTGCAATGTGACAAAAAAAAGAAAAAAAAAAAAAAAAAAGGAAAAAAAAAAGAAAGCCCTAAAAATACAAGCTCTGGTCTTTGAGCTGCAGGCCAAAGTAACCCTTACACGTGCATAAACACACACACATGCTCCTGAATAGCATAGAACAGGAACACGAGGAACCTCAGCACCAAATAATTTCACCTGCTATTCCACTACTATTACATCACATTAACTGTCATCATAGCTTTAGGCTTAAAAACACTTCACATTTTTGTCTTCCCAAGAAAAATTATTTACAACAGGAAGTTTTAAGTAAAATAGGAAAAACTTCTAAAACGTTCACTACGACCTCCATCCTCTGTAGAATGGAGGAGACAAAAACTAATTCATACCAACCAGGGCTAGTAACATTGCTTTATTAACAGACGCTGACTTTATTAACAGACGGTGCTTGGAAGAAACAGGGAGGAGAAAATGGCACGAAACACAGAAAGAAATCAAATGGGTCACAGACAATTGAGACCTCACTGTTATTCAAAAGTGAAAGTTCCTTCTTCTGGTTGAGATGTAATATAAAAATTTGCAATGTTATTTCCATATTGTACTGGTCTGAACCATGAACAACTGCAGATTCCAGCACCTATAGCCACCTTTGCATTTAATCTAATCCTACACAATTACAGTACCTTCCAGTTACCTGTAGCTGGTTCATTCAAGCTAACAAGAATTCTAATCCTAGACACACAGTTTGGGTCCTGTAGAGTCATTAATTTGGCTCTGGAAACAGCAGAGTGGGACACAGCTGGAGGAAATAAACCCATTTGGATCTAAGCCAAGCACAGGTATTACTGTACTGCATCCTGCATCCAGAAGTGTGCTGCAGACACGTCCCTTCCAATCCATGGAGAGCTGGGGGCATCTCGCGGGGCTCGTTAGCTCTAGATGTGCTGCACGAAAGCCACCCGCACTGAGCTGCAGCCCGGGGGCTTCTTTCTGCATCTCCTGAAACTGTAGAGCCAAGGGACGCATGGAACCAGCTGGGATCAGCGCTACAGCCGGCCTGGCCAGCAGCACTCAGTGCTCTCAGGACTCAGCAGCAGGGTCACCAGCAGCTCAGCAGGAGCTGCTATGGGCTCCAGAGCGCTCTCCTCAGGGTGTCCCATTTGACTCATGCAGCCCATGTTTTTTTCCATTTACAGTTGCATAATAAATGGTACATGTGGTTGCGTCCATGTAGCACAACCCATTCCAGAAGAATAATATCACAGCTGAAAGAACAGGGCACAGGCAGAGCACATACCCTACCTACTGTCATACTAAACAGTATACAGAGGCACAATCCTGACAGTATGTTCCAGTTATTGTATTTCTTCTATGGTGACTGCACTGCTGAAGAATTTGCAAACAGGGAACATGCTTATCCCATGTTGCGTCTATCAAGTGAT
>VZSV01000018.1:4937362-4977422 GCA_013398735.1 Nothocercus julius
AAAAAAGAGGGACATTTATTTTGCCAAAATACACATCTGACTTTGGTCCATAACATTCCAGAACAAATGCATCAAACTGTGATTTTCTTACCAAAGTGTTACAGCATCTTACATGACTCAGTAAACTTATTACAGTGCTAGAGAAAGCTGCCAAACTCTTACAAATTCAGCACATGTGCTCATATAGAAATTATTTAATATTTGCCAACATCAACCAGTTTCAAAAACAAATTCATGACACGTATTTTGAGAAACAGACTCAAGATATTGTGCAAATAACCAGGTAACATTTCAGTGGCTGCATTTTTAATAGAGATACTGAGAGGTTGAACTGTAGACTGATAAACTTTTACATCTTTTCCAATCAAACCTGTCAGATAGTTGCAGTTTTATGCCAAGAAATCCATTCTTTTCAAATGGAAAGTTATTAGGATATGGTTTTAAAATGAATCATTCAGGTTTGTCAACTTTTATTTAATCTTATAATGTAATCAGATTTATTAATATCAAAGCAATTTTGCACAGCACCTTTCATCCTGACAGCTCTTCAAAAGCTTTACAAAACCTCTCTGATTCTGTACAATACCATTCCCTACAGCCACTTTCAGGGCAGAAAGAAGAACCTATCTAAATAACGAAAGCCCAAGTACCACAACAGGTCTTAAGAGAGGAAGCAGCTCTAACACCATCCCAGATTAGAATCACAGAAAGGAATATGAGAGAGATACTGCAATCAAAATACCATTTTTATTCACTCTTAGCTGAGTGGATCTATCACAACCCAACATTCAGAAGTAACCTCCCCAAACCTAGCCTCATCTCTCCATTTAGCGCCATTGTTTTTCTTCAGCAAATAACAAAATTCTTTCTAAATTCACTCTATCGTTTACTAACATTAGCTGTCCTAAGTGAACCCTGAGGAGACAGTCATGTTCAACTACCCGGCAGAGCTGGGTCAAACTGAGAAGCAAAAATTGTGCTAGCAACCCTGCAGAGGCTTTGAAGGGGAGCTGATGCAAACTGTGACCTCCATGCTGAGTTGCATTGTAGGCTGAAAACTCATTTATACAGAATACACTGCCACAACCTGGATTTTGCAGAACAATATTATTTCTTTAATTCAATTCAACATCCTACCTGAGGTCCATATGCCTTGTAACTGAAGCAGGAGCAACACATGCAGAACTTTACCCTCAAAGGGTTAATGAAACTTCAAGCCTATCCAGGCTCGCACATTGCAATTGAACCTTTCTTTCTGCACACCTTTGTTTCCCTCTAGGAGCCATTCTGGACACTGCTCAGACAGGAATCTCTCAGCAAAGACAACGAAACTCAGCAGAACATGCATCCCTTTCCTTCCTCCCTCCCTCCCTTTGAGCTCTTCCTCCATATTATTCCTGCTATGGATGGAGATATCAGAAGTTTCTGTTCTCTGCAGGAACGCTAGCAGTGCTTTGCTAGCATGAATGCTGTCACCTTTCAGACCTAAGGCTCTGTGCCTGTGACTCTGCACTTTAAATAATCCCACTTTCATCAACAGTATCAGTATGTCAGTCAGTACGAAGACTAATGCATTGCTCATGTATTTTGCACATCCGAATGTCCATAGAACAGCACTAAGCAGGCTATGAAAGGAAAAGTGGGCATGCAGATCTAGGAAAAAGGCAACTTACTGACTTCAGATGAGACTGCTGTATAAATCTTCTTAATGATAACTTGGCATGCATTAGCTACCATTGGAGAAAATTTGAGAAAACACAACATACGAAAGTCCTACAAGTGGACCTGTTTACTTTTGCAGAATACATTCATGATAGGCGTTTTTTTGTTGTTGTTTTTTGGTAAATATTTTTGGTGTGTTTATGTGGCCATTTGGCATTTCCAACTACTACTCCACACGGTTACTGCCTGATCGTATAAAAAAAAAAAAAACAATAAAAAAAAAGAAGTGAAGGGGCTTACTCGAGAACAAAGCAGAACAAGTCACGTTTGGCCACTGCAGGCTCCTGCTCACACTGCCAAGCCACCCTACGCCACATGCTCATCACTATCTGCTTGACCTGCAGCAGTTAGAGAGGGCTCTGGTTCCAAATCGGAACTCACTTGCGACTTTGGTTCCCTTCTTTGTTTCCATATAAGCAACACCAAAGATCTCACAGACTCAATGTACAGCAGGCAGCAGCAAAAGCTCTACTCCTAGTGACTTATTTTCCAGTGCACACAGGATTTGCCAGGAGATGGCAAATTCAACCACAGATGAATTGCCTGTGTATGAAGTGCGAGGCAGAGACTTGCCATCATGGCTGCAATGCCTGGCTTCCTGCAAAGTTGAGATCTTGTGATGCCTCAACTCAGCAACTCTGCTAAAACTACAGTTCAGTAGTTGGTAGATAGAAGAGAATTCATTTTAAAATTATGTTGGGGACCATGTTCATTGCCAGAATTTGGAGAGGTCAGAATACAAAGATAGCCCAGAAGTCATTTTTTATCCTACCTGGAGGCATAAAATCCAAAATCCTATGCAACAAAGGCCTTGCATTGTTAAACAATTGCTAACCTAGACTAGAATTTTTTTTTTAAACCAATTAGCCAAATCCTGCAGCTGCTCAAAGAGCATGACTTTGTGCATTCAATGCACCCTAGAGGTGTTTTCAGAACAAGCGGCTTTCCCCCAGCCATCACCAATTTGTCACACAGCTTTTTCATTTGGCGTCCTTCTGGGCAGGTTTTGAAAAGAAACGTCAGTGCCTCCATGTCTCAGGTCCACTGTTTAATTGCAACATTAACAGCTTCTCAGGTTGAGAGCCTTCCACATGTTGCTGTGGAGTGAAAAGGAGACTTCTCAAAAAGAGTGACACCTCCCGCCACCCACTGAAGTACCTTCTTGGCATCACAGTAGCGGAGGCCGAAGGAGTGGAACTGCGGGAAGAAGGTTGGTTGCACAGCCATGATCTGTGTGTAGAGCTCTGCAGGCCGCGACATGGCAGGGGTTCCCGAAAGCAAAATCACCCTCCTGGCAGCCTGGGAAAGCAAAACCAGAACATTTTCATCACATGCTTTCTAGTATAAGCTGCACCTGCTAGGAAGAAATCCCCCGCCCCAGGAGAAAACTCCAGACCCTTTGTTGAAGTAGCCTAAAGAGAAGAATGTGTCATCTTCCAAAAACACTCCTGCCCTTCACTGTCTAAAGATGCTCAAGGACAGTGCGTCACACTTCTAGGCACTGGGACAAACTATATTGCTTCTTACTCACCATCCACATGATGGAAGGGAAGGAGACATCTATTTTTATGACACTACTTTGAGAATTCGTATTTACCGCCTAGACACATTACTATCTTATGCTTGTCTCAGAGATTTATTTGGCGTAAAATGTTGCTGGAATATGACACTAGCCCTTCTCAGGTAAATCTTCACCCCCAGAATAAGTTCTCTTGTAATAAGCCTGCCAGAGCAAGTCATGAACAAACTGTCTTGCTCACGAAAGCAGAAAGGATCTAGATAAACAGGATTTTTTTTTCCTTTTCTTTCAGTTCTATTATTTTTTTCTTTTAAAGTCTACTAGGAAGAAGACAACGACAATGCTGCCTAAAACAGATCCAGAAGATGCCCACTTGGCAGCCAAAGTGAATGCTAGAACATGAGTTAATAAATAAGAATCATATAAGAAGATTATAAACAATGCTTTGTACAGGAGATAGGAGGGAAGGCAAAAAAAGAAAAAAAAAGTTATCTAAAGTAGGCGCTTCTAAAAAAGTAAGTGGAAAAAAGATTACATCACAGTCCACAAAAAAAGTCCAGGATGTATTTCTGCCCTCTTACCTAAAGTATTATATAACTCTATTATTAGAGCAGAGCTATGAATTTCTACTGCTGTAAATTCACATATAGTAGTGAAATTACACATGCCTTGTAATTTCCTGCATGGTTTAATGCAGATCATTAAAATAACAAAGAGATTCTTGAGTGACATCTGTACCAACAGCTCATTCACATTTAAATGAAAAAGAAAATGAAATTCTTTTATCATTTCACTGAGATCTAGCAGCCACCCAATCTATTCAGCTGATGCATTCACTCGCCATCCAAATCTTGTAGAAAAAGAGTTCACAGATCAGCTAGCGGAAATTAATTTCAGGATTCTTTATCAGGTATTTATATATAGGCTGTTAAAGTGGGACTTCCCTTCCCCCTCTGTCCAAGCAGATCAGAAGGAGATGTGGTCACCACCAGGATCAGACAATTCTTTGCATCTTTTTAAGCAGTATTTTTACCAAAATAAGTATGAGAAAACTTTTCATGTGTGAGAAGGCAAGTGTTAGTTCACACAACACAAAGGTCCCCATGCCGATCAAAAAAGGAGCAGGTGATAGGGACTCAAAAGTTATCAGATCCCATGAGAGAACAAAATAATAAGGGAGAGATAGGGTCAGTTCTTAAAACGAAGGTAACAGAGTAGAGCTGAGCAGAGCCTGGACAATATCCGGTGCTTTGCAGAAGTCTTGGAGGAGCTAACTGACAGCAGCCTGGGATATCTTTTGAAAAGCAAGACAAGTTAGTTCCACATTGGCAGAAAACCTCTGAATTAAACTTCTTCTTCCCAGACTAGCAGGAGGCCACTGCTAGAAGGGCGAGGGGGGAAGTCAGCCTGGAGGTTACTTGGCTGTCTGCTCACTAACAGCTGTTCAAGTTTAGGATGGAGTAGGAGGGAATCACAACTGTGATTTCACCAGAAGCCCTTGGGAGAGCCAGCAGAAGACATGGACACTGGCAGGAGACGAGCACCAAGGGGCTGTGTGTTGCTCCGCTCCTGCTGGCATCCCCAGTCCTCTGAGCTGCCACCCCACAAGTGGAGCGGGGACACCCAGGAGTCACAGCCCCATCAGGAGTGAACTGGCTGGAGATGGATGGATGGATGGATGGATGGATGGATGGATGGATGGATGGATGGATGGATGGATTCACAGTACCTTACTCCTCCCCATCCCCTGCCTCTGTTCCTAGAAGTCAGGGGGAATTCATTCCCTATGGCCCCAATGGGAAAAGCTCCACTTCAACTGAGGCTTCTAAGTCGCAGCACTAAAACTGGGCTGTTAGTCATGTAGTTGGAAGAAGGCTGAATTCCCAAGGAAAATAATTCAGTCTAACAACAAGGCAAACACCTGCTTTCCAGTAAGCGAATGAATTAGCTCATTTCAGATAACCCTGGAACAAGCTAAAGTGACACTCACTCAGAGCTGACCAGCACATGCTAAATGCAGCATAAAGCCAACTGTCCTGAAATGTCTTATGCCATTTCCAAAGCTCCTCCAGCCAGGATCTACATGAGATGAGGCTGTACCTCTGACTCTCAAGCAGTGCTAACAATTAGTTGGGGTCCTTACTTCCTCCCCTATCTCTAAATAGGCACCAAAAGAGGGAATTATTTACACATTATTTGGATTCTGAACTTGACCAGCTGCTGCTTCTCTACATGCACTTTTTTTTTTTTTGGAACAGCTTAACGCAATTAACCATCACAAGAACTTAGCAAGAGTTGTGATACATCTTCTATAATTTCCCATTTTAAAAATCAAGAGGTGAAGATGAAAAAAACAACAAAAAAATCTGACAGACACTAGCTCCACAAGAGCTGTGAACAGCTTGAAAAAAAAAATAATTCCAGAAAAATTCTTATGATAAAATTTCTATGGTGGTCTAACAAGTTATTCCAAAGGTCCTGTTCAGACTTAAAATCCTTGAAAGAAGGAGTCCAAGACTCTTAGAGAGACAAGGCTGCAAGTGCTGAAGACACATTTGAATCCTGGGTGAAAGTGAGATCTGAATCACATTTCCTTTGGTAGTGGCAACTCATTTCAAAGAGAAGGCAATGAAGATTTGCTCCTGCAGAGAAATCTCTGCTGATTACTGCTTATTCCTGTTTCCTCCTGAACCTTCTGTAGTGTCAGAAGTGACAGTTTACCCTCTCTCTTCCAAAGCTTGTAACAACAATATGGAACAGCAGCTGCAGAAAATAAGATCTCAGTGACCAGCAAGGACTTTCTAGCAAGAGCTAGAAAGTCATCAGTCATGAACTGTTACATACCTGCACACAGAACAGCAGCTCCCCACCAGCATTTAGGCATGAAGTGTCATCTTCCCCACCAGAATGCTTCTCTCACGTATCCCCGTGATTGTTCTTACAGCTACTTTCCTGGGAGATTATTTAAGGGGACTCGGACACTTACTTGATTAGTGGAGACCTCTTCTGTAGCCCTCATTTACGGAGCAAGAAAAGACACCTGGGGCATTATGGCGCTACACTTGTGTACGCAATATAACAGCCAGGACTTAATTCCCCAGCTGTGACAACTTTTATAAAAGTCATTTTTGAAAGTCAAAGAGTAATTTATGAGGTGTTAACCCCCCCAGTGACACTTACTTTAGAGGTCAAAATCCAGCACCCAGCTGATTCCAGCATGTGAGTGGGGTGGTTATGCCACAAAGAAATAATTGAACATGCAAAGAGCCTCATTAACATACAATGACTTTCTCGGTTTTAAATGAATTTCACAGCACGAGCTCTGCCATATGCTGCCAGACTGACACACTTACTTTAAAAAAGAGTGACAGGTTCAGGATGTACAATTTCCTGTGTCCCCAAATTTGCTTACTTGGTCTTTTTGAACTGCTTAAAATAAGAACACATTATCCTGACAAATGAAAAATTTGAGACTGACCTTTAAATAACAGAGAATCACTTGATAAAAAATGAAAGAATTGATAAAGGGAAGGGGCTGTACTGTTTTAAGAGTTCATTTCTGCACTTGAGTGAGATAGCAAACTGCATTTCATAGAAGGATCCTCCAGTGGGTATCCCCAAAATGGAAGCCCCTCTTCCTCAAGAGGCACTCCAACACAGAACGGGTGCGAGCACCTACCACGGGAGAAATCCCTGTGTCTTCCCTACTTAAGAAGGAAAGGGAATTGGAAATTGTGAACAGAGCTAAAAGATGCAGCACTGGCCTGGAGCGCCCACAGCTTCTCTGATTTCAGGACAGAGTTCCTTCTCTCAGTGGGTGACAATGAGCAAAGGCTTCTTTATCCAGCTCCTATGGAGTTTTAACGCCTAAAGAGAGCAGCTCTTTATTTTGCACTGGAAAGGGAAAAGTTGCTGTTTCCTCTTCACCTTCAGCATTGACCTATTTCCCTCTATTATTTTTGAGCATCTCTTTATTAAAGCAAGCACATTCAACGAGTATCAAGATTCCAGGTCCACAATGTATTTGGACTTCCATAACAGAAACAGAGACCCTTAACCCCACACACACCAGGACACGCATCATGCTATTAACCTGAAAAGCAGCTCCAAAGCAACACTCACATGAGCAGTGTTACCCACATGCTGTGGAACAAAACTAACACGGAGCACAGTGGAAACGAGTCCATTTTATGCCACTGGAACCTTTGATTACATACGACTTTTATTTCTCTGTTTTCTAAACCAGTTTTTCATTAAACTTTATATAAGGCTTCCAAAATTTTATCCACATTCCACTGGGACATTCCCCCGTTTACATTGCCTTGTGACACTCATGCAATTACAGACAAAGATGACACAGCATTTGGGCTGGTCAAAGGATGCAAAATCCTTCTCACCCAAGTCCCCAGCAGTCCCCAGCACAGATCAGTGAGAAACTTCTACTTTGTTGTTTCTTCTTCATCTACTTCCCCTGGGGCTTTGATGTTTTCTGCATACTGGTAGCATTCAGAATCCCTCTCCTATGCTCATGTCTGTAGGCCAGTCTAGTGTTGGAATTAAAAATAAAACTTGTACAAAGCCTGGAATACCACATTTTTTTGCCTTAGAGAAGGGAAAGTCAGGCAGAATCATAGGAAACAACCAGTACTGACAGCAAGCTCAAGAGAATGTACTCCCAAGCATGAGCCTGAAAAAAACAAAACAGAACACTAACAACGCAGAAGAAAAAACAGCAAGGTGACAAGGAGGTCCTATTGTTATTACTCCTGTGGATCAGGGGTAGGGGCAAGTCAGTCCTGACAAGCACAGCTCAGCCAAAGCCCAGCAACATGAGACTAGCCTTACTTGGATATGAATGGAAACAAGAGGAAAGGACTTTCTTCTGAACATAGGAACTTCTTTCTTCCTTGAGCACTATCAAAGATGGGGACAGATCTCACACAGCTGCTGGCACAGACCAGCTGGCGTGAAAGCTGGCTGAGTTTGAAAGAGGATTTTTGCCACATGCCAAGACATCAAAGGACTGTTTTCAATTACAGCTTTCAATCCATACGCCTCCGTATTTTTGCAGAGATGCACACGGGCTGTGTACAGATTCCACCACTGACTCGGCACAGGCAGATGAAGAATTCTCCTCTGTGTACAAGTCAGCAGTCCACAAGCTTGCACATCCACAGGGAACTTGGAGGGAGTAAGAAATCCTGCTGCTGCTATTTCAGCTCACTCTACTGCACTGTCTGGGCAACGGTTAGTTCCTCCCTCAAAGTTTTGGTCACTAAAAATAATAGGGCATGGCACATCTATGTGCTTATTCTAAAGTGATAGTATTTTGGGTCAAACTACCAAGTAGGGAACATGGCACCACATACAAAAAGTTCTTTTCTTTGTTAAATATAAGCAAAACTTCTAAGGGTTCCCAACTATCAGACTTAGACCAGGTGTTTAACACGGCTGTGTTTGACAATGCCATCCTGCACTTGTTTCACAACATACAAAGAACTGTAGGAAAAGATGATTTATAACTGAGGAGTTAAAAATATCATTTCATTTTGTAAAATAATCCATATCTTCAGATATTTAAGATTAGAGTTTGGCTTAAAATGTTATAACCGTGGGCTAAGTATTTCAGTGATATTCAGCTTGGCTGTTTAAAAAGGGAGATTCAAAATTAATAATCAAGTTAAGTCATCTTTATTACGGATATATTGATTTAATTTGATAATTATGCAGTTCTGTCTAGACACTTGTTATATTTCAGACAATATTCAAGTGGAGAAGTCACAGGAGCAGATCCTACCAAGATAAAAAAGAGTCCACTGAGTCCAATGGAAGTGATATTGTCAGACTCAAACATTTCAGTTTTGACCTGGCCATTGTTGTTATGGACTCACAAATCTTTCTATCTTTGTAGCAACTAAAGCCCAGAGATCACATTCTTAGGTTTTTTACTTTTTTTTTTTTTTCCCTCTCTCCTCATAAGCAGTTCAAGGATAAGCTTTCATATTCAGAAGACACATTACTACCTGCTATTCTAGAACGCTACTGAAACATCCCATGTAAGATTTGCATAGAGTTAAGGGGTGTCTCAGAAAATTTGCATTACAGCAACTAAAGAGCTTGAAGCCAGTAGGACAAGAGCCTGGAAAAAGCTCTGAACCTCCGAAGGCCTGGAGAAGATTATAGCTTAGCAATGGTTGATCAACCCCCAAAAAGTCATGATTTCCCTTGCATCATGGCTTTTACCAGTGATGATCAGGAAAATCAGAGCTCTTGTGACTTTAACCCCTTCTGGCACCTCACTTAGCTTTCATTTCTTTAGGACGTTGAGAACCTCATAGGAAGTACAACTAACTACAGGCATTTAAGAAAGTTTAAAGCAGGCTAAGGTCAGCAACCTTATGTCCTTAATGTTAGGCAATGGCACTGACTCTGCTCTAGGGCACTGGTTACAGCACTGGCACACCTTGACATTGCTTCTGGCACATCAGCCCCTACTGAAGGCATTGCCTTAAGACACAGCTGTATTTGGTATCTTTTGAGCTCCTACCTTGGGCTTCTCTGTACTGCTCTAGTCCTTTTAATGAAAAGGAAGCAGAAGCAGGAATATTATCCTCAGGATTCAAACTTCTTGCAACAAATAGCAGCACATTTATCAATTGGTTTTATTCAACAGTCTCATTGTATCTTGTAAAATACTGAAATGCTCCCATTTTTACCATATTGACTATTTACTATACTGTCACATTGTCATGCTAACTTGATACAGATAACACAGTAGTTACTAAACCTAATATTCAAGTAATGAAAACTCCCCACATCTTGGCTGTTCTTTCAAATGAGAAAACACTGCTGTGATGCTCTGTGCCAGTAGCGAGCACTACATCACTAGTAGTTGAGGACAAACCTACCACTTGACCTAGTTTTCTGAGCATCTAATAGTAAATGTTCTTAAAAGGTTCCAGTCCTTTCTTACCATATACTGTTTACAATCAAGACAATGCGTGGCATAAACATGAAACTCTGAACACTTTCAAGAGATTAAAATTCAGTTTCAGAAGCACCAGCTCTCAATTCTGTATGACCACTGATGTGACAGCATAAAACGGTAAATTGTCAGTAGGTTCATAAAGGCATGTAACCTCCATTTAATAGGATATCATCCTTCACTCACTTCTATCTTGTAGCCCACAAATAATTTCGGAAAAATGATCCTTACAAAGCTACACACAGGAAACTGAGGCCACTTTAGGAGTACTCTGAAGAGAGATGAAGTTGCTACTTTCTGTCATTTTAGGACATAGATCCCAGGTACTGTACTTGAAATTGCCAATAATTTGGGCCTTCCTACTCAGTTTCCGAACACTAGAAGCCTGAAGCCTTTCCAAAGCCAACAGAGGACAAGCATGAGACCCTTAAATAGAATGATGAGGTTATCATAACAAAGGCAACAAAATTTAGCTTACTATTAACAATCTCCCACATAAAAACTGGTTGTCAGTGGCAGTACCAGGATTAGACCAAAGGAGCTCTAGATCTCTTTTTTGGGGCCTCACTATCAAACATTCACATGGGAAGAGGCAGCTAAGACAGAAAAAAATCCTACTTTTGGATCAATACAATGCTACCTGGATTTTCATTGGCACAACAGTAGATCTGAGCTGCTCACTCCTATACCCGGAATACAAAGCCTTGGAAATGAACTACTGAAAATTTGGCACACTCTATACGCACCTTGAGAAGAGGCATGGCAGCTCGGCATCGTGCAGTTTTTACGTTCTTTAGGAAATGAGATTCATCCTGAAACAAAACAGGCACAAAAATGAAGAGAATTGTGACCTACAGTCCAGCCCCAGGATAAAGAATGAATTCCTAGCATCCTTGTCCATCTAATATTACAAGGCTATCATCAGAGAGGTTTCAAGAGCTGGGACAGTCACATCAGATTCTAAACATGAAGATAGCAAGGGGAGCAGCAGGGCTTCCTGCACTAAAATCCATAGCTGCAAGCAAATGGAACAGAAATCAAACCTTAAAGCCATGAATCTCAAACAACCACAGCAAGCGAGTAGAGGAGGGAGGAGAGGGGAGGAGAAAGAGAAACACCGTTTCCACCACTGGTATTCATTTGCCAAAATGCATCCTTTAAATGTAGCAAACATAGGAGGCCTCCACACTGCCACTTCCCTTAACAAAAGGGTTAATGAAAACTGCAAGAAAAAGAGAAATCTAATTAGGATCCAGCTGTTTTGCTGATAGGGCTCACCAGGTGGATAATGGCCTCCTACTTGAGACATCACCCTCAAACATGCTCCATTTCTACAGCAGTAGCTAGGCAGAACTTAGACACAAAAGTAATCAGCATCCTCCAAGGGTACGTTCTTATCTTGCCACATGCGGATGAGCAAGGAGCCATGCATGCCAGACAGTACAACTGCTTAGCCTCCCAGGCACAGCCCTCTCCCTCCCAACTAACAAATAAGCTACATTAATGACTGCAGCAGCAAAAGAAGATTGGAAGAAAAAGCAAAGAATCACGACACTCAGTAGGACTATTCTCATCTGTAAAAACATGCACAGTGTTCAAATCTGAACATATAAATACACAGAGGGAAGACCTGTCAGCTCAGGGCTGGTAAATGGTACCAGAGCAACATACTCAGAGCCCAAGTCCGTCCACCTCAAACAGCGGCAAACACAAATCAACAATCTGCACTTCCATCCTCCTGATGGAGCACTTCGGGAGTGGGTCATGAAAACCAATCCCTGCTGGTCTCCCAGGTCACACTATTCCCACCTTCCCGCCACTGCTGAGAAACAAGTGCTATTGAGTTCCAGTCATCATAATTTGGGGGACAGGTGCATCTGTTTGTTGGTAACCAGGCTGAGAACATTGAATGCTCACAAGAAACTATGTCAATACTTTTAGTCTCTATTGATCCAAACTGGATTTGACATACTAGATATTTTGAATTTTTACTAAGTGATAAACCAGAGAAACACCTATTGCCGTGGCTCCTTAAAAAGCTTAAAAATGGATTTCAAAGTCATTTACAAAATAAATGACATAAAAGATCAAAGAAAACTTTAATGCACGTTGTCAGTGAAACACAGGCAAAACAAGATTTTGGTGTTTTACCCACACATACTTGGTGTTGAGAGGTTGTCTGATTTACTCGATAAACACTGAAACCAGTCTGAAGAGGCATTCCCTTACAGGGATAGAAACCCAGGACACATCACATGGAGTACCCGGCTCTCCAGCCAAAGGACATGCCCAACTATGAGGAAACCAGAGAAGTGTCATATCCAGCAAAAAAGAAAACAGCCTCAGGAATCAAAAAGGCAGAGACTCTATTAGTTATCTTAAAAGGTTTTAGAGTAATCTACTACTTATGGACAGAGTTGTGATCATAGCCACAATTACAATATAATTTCAGTCTCATATAAGGCCTTCTTGCACTTCTCTGCTGTACAACAGAAAGGTTACCCCACTTACAGCATGCAATTAACTTCAAAGATCACAGGGCAACACTTACAATAATAACTACTTGGAAAGTGTCTTTGAGTTGCTTGTCCATCCTGCTGAGGAGGTCAAAGCTGACAATGTTAATCAAGCTTGCCGTTAGGTTGTCTTTGCCAGACACTATGACGTTGGTGCTACCTGGACTCAAAGATGGAAGCCACCTCTGAAATGCCTGGAAGAGAAGAGAGTGATTAATGGCATTCTGGTTCTCATGCCCTCTGTCAGGATACCCAAGCCCTTCACAAATTGTAACTTGGCCCCCTGATGAATGCTTGGAACAGGGGGCCACCCCACCCACAACTAAAAATAAGCAGGAGCAAAGAAGGGTTAAGCAGCCAACAACATTGCAAGCAGGAAGTTCAAGCACAGAAGGCCAAAACCACTTCCACAACTAGGAAAACTTGAAAGGGTTTAATTCTTACTCCTTACTGAGAAAGAAATTCCGATGAGCAGTAGAAATGTGCATAACCTCCTGAAAATTTTATTTCCTACTCTCAGAGCCAGAATAGGAATGCAATGACCACTACTGGCAGGGAAATTTACAGTTTTCTTTTTCAACAGGAAACTTCAGGCTGTGAAATACAGACTTCCAGGCAGTAAATATTTCACACATTTATTCCACAACCACAATGAAATACAGCTTTTCCTGGTTAAAAGACAAACAAACAAACAAAAAACCTCACCACCTATTCCACTACTGGTCCTGCTATAAATAAATAAAAATCAACCTATCAAGCTGACACCTCACCAGCTAGCTGCTCTATGACGGCACTGGAAATACATATGGTGATATTTATTCAAAACAACCTCTTGAAATGCTGCACACACCCAAGGAGGATATCTTTCCCCAAACTCATCTGTTAGGTACTGAGGACCCACCATTTCACTTGTAATTCTGTCCTCAGGGGCACCAACTACCCTGCAGTTCTCTGAAGAGAACTGGCTGGGAATCTAGCAATGAAGGTTTAGTCCCTACAAAAACATATCCATGCAGCGATGGTGGGGAATGGCATCCCTCTCCCAGTCCCTTCACTTGTGGAAGTACCTCTGCCCATGTAAACCTCACAGAGGAAGGAGTCACCACGAGCAAGGGCCATTCTTTTCTGTAATAAGCAGCAATGCAGATCGCCTGGATAGTCTTGCCCAAGCCCATGTCATCCGCAAGAAGTAAACGTCCATTTCTTAAAATAGCAAAACTGTGGAAAAGAGAGAGAAGAAACACGTAAGAGTCAAGAAAGGGTCTAAAGTCTGTCCCTGCAACTAAGAACACAACTCACCACCTGTTTAGAGCAGGCAAGGAGCTCTTTCTAGAAGAATTAAGGAAGAGGGAACAGAACTAAATCCTGCAAACCATAGATGACACAACATTGAATAGTGTCAACTGTAGTTAATGTCTTCAGCCTGCTCCATTATACCTGAAAACTCTAGATGCCTCTGCAGATTAAATCTATAAAGTGGATCTCTTGGAAGGGATCTGGATTCTTCAGTAAACTCAGATCTTCTCACTCAGCCTAATACAAATGAGCAACACACACACACACACATACATATGCAGACAAGTGTGTGCACACAAGTCTTAAAACTTGGAGCTCAGTCCAGATCCTAGAAACTTGGATCTCATACAAGCAGTAGTCTCAAGACTTCAGCACATTCTTTTCATGATATTATTTATGTTCTTAAAGTTCATTTTAGTCAGGCTAAGAAAATGCTATTAATAATCACGCTATTTTAGTATCAGGTAAAGACTTTTCTGGATTGCCTCTTGGTGTCAGCAACTATTGACCATAGGTAGTAGGGATATTAAAAAGGATCTCTATACATACAATTAATCATTTAATCATTTTTAATTTTTCATAGCATGAGTGAAACTTTCCCAAATGTACCTAATATTAAAATATTTAAAAAGCAATTGGGTAAAACAAACAAACAAAAGAAAAAATCAAAAAGTCATAGGACACTTAGGTATATACTGAATCAAGGAAGTCGGATCAAAGCACAATTTGAACAGCTTCAATACTAGCAAAATGCTACTTTGCATCTGACTCATAATGAAAAATTCTAGAGAGAAACCAGATAGCAGTATGTAGTAGGTATGTCACTCAAAAAACATTTTTTTTTCTTTTAAACCCACCAAGGGTTTATCTAAGTCCCAGAGCACCACCACCCAAGACACCCTAGAGAAGTGGAACCCTCCAAGAAAGATGATGAGAACAGATTAGCAATATTGAGCACCCAGTTCTAGGTAAAGGACTAGCTCAGCATGTGGATAGGACCTACTTCACACCTTCCCGCTGAAAGGGCATGAGGCTTGCCACAATTTTTGAGTCCACTTTTGAAAGGTCAGCATCCGGAAAGTCCATTGTCTGCGACGTGGATCTCTCTATTTGATTAGCAAAAGTCTGTATTACTGCCCTGGGCAGTGGTTCCACTTCTACCGATGCCAGACTCTGCACCACTTCCACTGCAAAGAACAGAGCAGCCTGTTATCAGAAGGGGCAACACACACAGCTTACATTGCCTATGTCACAGTGAGCCTGTTGACCTCATCAACAATATATTTCTTGTCCTGGGAGAGCTCAGGAAAGCACTGCATCACACACAGATGTTGGCCTGGCTTCTTCTCTTAAGTCTATTTCAGCACCACAAGATGAATCACAATCCCACCCCTCATATTTAGCCTTGGCTATAAAGAATTAAAAATGCCTGATGCCATCATTCAAGGTGACTGCTGCTAATGCAGCTGGAACTGGATCATACACATTGCTCACAGGTTACAACACACTTATTTAGGAATAAAAATAGGGATTTAAGCAAAAAGCTCTCCAGTGCTTAGAAGGCTGGAGCATCTTGATCTTGCCTTTGGGATTTTGCATTAAACACTGACATTAAAATCTGATGTCTCCACCAATCTTAAGCACATGATCAGAAGCTGAGATAATTACCTAAAGACCACCATGTATATTCAGTTGTGCAAACTCTTTTCCCTGTTCTTCCCCAAATTCACCCAGGTTTCACTCTGTGTCCATTGTATTCACCATATTCAGAGAAGAAAACAGGTAGCATCTCAACTCTTAGAAAACTGGTAGCATCTATACCATCCTCAGTATCACCTAGACACCCTTTGGGGACGTGACACTGACAGCAAATCCCAGCTTAGACAGAGCTTTCCCAGATGAAAATAATTCACAGGCCTAAATTTGCTCACAGGCAGCCACTTGAGCCTCTCCACCACTGATGTTTCACCCATACAGCTCCTCACCATCATCTGCAGCACAGGACTTTTCCAGTCAAACCAAAGGCAACCAAGGGAACCTCCATCGTATAAAGTTGTTGAGGCCTTCATCTTTTTGTTTAGTTTTATGTCTTGTCACAACAAGCAAAGCGTAGGACAAGTTGTCTCCCAGACAATCTTCTATCAGTCCCCTCTGGCAGCTTTCTGATCCCACCCCAGAAAGAATAATAAAAAAAAAAAAAGTAGTATTTCTTCTTATTCTAGTGGTAAGTTTTCATGAAAACAAATACCAGTTTGAAAGATGCAGTAAGTGAGCTGGGAATAGGTACCATGTTTAGTATTATTTTTTAGCCACTGACAGAAACAGAAAAGATATATCCACAGTAGGCACAAAAATACACGTGCACAGAACCTTTATTGTGGGAAACATCTTTTCTGTAGTTAGTGCTCAGTTTGTATATAAAGCCAGGAAGAGGCAAAACAACTCCTTTTGCAAAAATAACCACAGCTATGCAAACTGAAATAAAGACATACTACAACACCAGAAAACGCATTTCCAGAATTCAGTTGGATATTTTAATTTTAGATGTTATCTCCAAAAGGAAAGCTGTAGAATGGACCCCTGCTATGAAGGGGGAAAGCAATTCTAAGAAATATACATATGAAAAGATTTCCATTCAGAGCTGGGCAATAGCCCAAACTTTTTTAACTCTCCAGTTTAATTTGTACTTCTTAGTACAAATTAAATGTACAAATAGCTGGAACTCTCTCCACCCGAAGTACAGCACAAACTTGTTATTACACTCACAGACTGAGCTATGTGTTAGCATAATTGCTACAATTTGTTCACTGATAATTCTGACACTATTGTTCTGTACATGAGCTGGGAGAGTGATTAAGATATATCTGCCACCAGCATGAATCATCCAACAGACATTTTTTATTGAAATGACCTTTATACAAAGATGACTGAGCAACTAGGCAAAGAGATATTAACCTCTACAAACAGTTGCCAACTAACGAGTATCACTGCAGAAAATGGCAACCAGTCTTAAAAAAAAAGTGTTGTTTTGAAGTCGGCAAATGAACAGGCACAAAGCTAATGCTGTTCCTCAAAAAGGCATGTGCTGGAAACCTCAAATAACCTCACAATTAGATCCTGCAAGAGCATCTTCAGAGATTTTTTTTTTTCCTTAAACCCGTGGGATTCTAAATATTTCCTTTAATGTGAAAAACACTGCACTAGTGGAAGTGAGTTTTATAATCTAGGAGATGCCAAGTTTGCTTAGTCTGACTAGCACGTGCTACTCGATCAATCCCACTGCACAAGCAACAGATCCCTTCTTACAAAATATGCGAATCATGAACTCTCTCTGAAATCGGGGATTATCAACATCCCAATCCTGGAGTTTCATAACATAGTCTCTACCAAGACACATTCACTTGTCCTCATGCTAAGAAGCTGCCTATTCTACAGAGCCACAACAAGTGGCTTTCAGCCCTACAGCTACATCTAGCATTCCTAAGACACGCATCACAGGAACATCCAGATATTCAATTATTAAACATACTTTATTACCCAATGGAAGCAAGAGCCAATGTTGGAGCAGTACAACCCTAAGCCACAGCATTGCAGCTCTCTAAGAACTCGTGCAGAGCATTTTGCCTAGTATCTGCTAATGCTTCTCCCAGTTAAACTCCACAGCGGCATTCCTGCACACAAGTACTAAGACAAACACAGCAGGCCAACCAGAGTGGTAAATAATAAATAAATATAATATATAAAATAAATAAATATAAAATACTTAGTACTGATGTTTTTCATCTCAAAGCACAGTGCTAACTTAATATACAAAGCTAAGAAGCAGCTGTGCTGGGAGCACACTGCTGAGGTTGGATTGTTCCGCAAAGTGGTGTCCATCTTTTAAAATTAACAGCTCTATGTTTCACTTCAGTGAGCCCCAATTTTACCAGCACCGTATGGGTGAAAAAATGAAGGTTTCTACTAGTCTCCTTCTACCCAGAAATGAACACTGTAGCAACACTAAGCACTTTGATTCCACTTGAAAAGAGAAAATGACACTCTCTAAAAGATTTTTTTGTAAAGCTTTTTTTAAAGCACCTACCATCATAGTACTGAAGCATTTTAGAACACCACGAAGTTCTGCAGAGAGCATCTGCTTCAAGCAGATCTGCACCATTCAATGAGACAAGTGAGCAGTGTTTGCCCCACACTCAACTCAGCTATGGGAAAGCGACCTCAATTCCAACCTGCTCGTTCATCAACTAGAAACCTAACAGCTGTGTGCTGTCTGCAAAGCAATTACTACTAGCAGTAAAATATGAGGCTGAACATTATCAGCTAGGCAGTGAACACCCAGACAGTGACTGTGGATGAACTGATTGTTACAGAAATCATCAGTAGACTTGAAAACCTAGTGCCCTGACCTGAAAAGAAAATTTGCTGGGTGTGAAATGAAGCAGCATGACACCATACACACTACTTAAATCTGGTAGCAAACTAAAGCATGAGTTGGCAATAAAACAGTTTGACATGTGTTTGCTCTGTGCTCTCTTCTGAGCAAGAAGTGGCTGTGCCAGCTTCAGAACTGATATATGCACAAAAGGGAGCAAAGAGCCGGGCAGGCTGGCATGGAGGAGAGAGTAAGAATTTCTATAAGGACATGAAGGCCTGGCAGCCACGATACCTCCCTCTTCCAATCTGGCAAGGGGAAAGAGAGGAGCCCATCTTACTGCAGCTCCTTAAGTTCAAGCTGAGCTGCAGTACATTATGGGCAACCAAAACTACTTTTTTAGAGTAAATACATGCCTAACCCGTAAGAAAATGTACAAAAATTCCTGACACAAATTCTGTCTATATATATTTGTGCAGAAACTGACACAACAGAGCCACTCTCCTGATGAGGACCTTAAAAGGACTGCCATTAATGACACGCCTTTGTAAAGTTTTGAGTCCAAGAAAACAGTGTAAACATTTGACAAAATGAGAAGACACCTGTTCTGTGGTTCATTAGCAGCTCATCTCCCCAGTGTAACAAGGCCTAGCTCAAGAAATTAAGCTAGAATTAATTTCCCTACCCAGAAAGTAGCCCTTACTAGGGGAAAAAGTAGCTACGCACTTAGTTTGGGATAGTCCTCCAGCAGGAAACTCCATTTTCTGGTCTTCATATCTGCAAAAGTTTAAAAAAAAAAAATCCTTTAAAAAACAACTTTGGACAATGTCCGTGAGAAAAGTGCTGTCCATCCGTATCCTTTACATTTTAAAATTGCCTTAAAATAGTTATTATCTTGTCTAGCAATCATTTTTCTCCCATCTGCCTTCATATTAAACAAACAGCGTGAAGAGGACGGCAAAGTATGGATATCTGTCTAGGAGCGGAACAAGCCAAGGTCAGTTCCATCAGTGAGCCACTGTATTTAACCTACCTGCCCAAGGACTTCAGTAACCACTTTCTTCTCACTGTGGGAAAGCATGAAGAGAGCACATGAAGGCTTCTATCCAGTCTGATTACAGTTAGTAACATAGTCACTTTCATTTGTTTCTCCATATCCTATAAAGGATGTTCTCAGCATTGTACAAAGGAAGATATAAAAGAGGCTGGCTTCCTCCACCCATAAATAAGATTGAGCATAACACAGTGAATAGACAAGAATTTACGCAATCTCTCTCCTCTGTAGTTCTCACGGAGCTCCAGCAGCACCCAAACCCAAATCTAGCTAGATTAAAGGAACAACAAACACTCACCATAATTTCTGGAATTCATCTGTTTGAACACTCCAATCACTTCTGCAGAATACCCAATATCAACCTCAAACCGGGAGCGGGAGATCAGTACACATCTTCCTTTGACAAGGGCTGAGGGTTTCTTCCAGTTGTTGCACGTCTTCAAAAGAGAATTTGTATCAGCCCCACTGCTGATGAAATGAGGGCTTGACAACAAGTCCCCAGCATTTTCTCCTTCTAATGGTACCAAAATTACTGAGGAAAGTTGATTCGCTGCTTCAACTAGGGAAAAAAAACACAGGATGCAGAGGAAAGAATGAGTAACTAAGACCATGAATAGACTAAAGATGCACAGGACACTTCAGGAAAAGAAGGGACAAGAGGACAACAGACCTTCATGAACATGAGCAAGCCATTCAGATTTTATCAAACTTTACTTTAAAATAATTATTTTTTCAGATTGAACACAGCTATTGGAAATTCCCAATCCAAAGATAAGATTCAGAGCATCAAGTGAAAGTCTTGTTTATAGCAGAGGCCTGGGAGACTACTGAAGTAGATTTTCTACTCCCACTGTACCAAACAAAAGATTCTGAATGCCACTGTTTTAGCAGCAGGTAGCTAGATCTCACCTCTACAACAACTATTACTGACAGAAACTGGAAAATGCATATTTTTAACTTTTTTTTTAATTCTTCATCTGTTTCTACACTTGAGTGCATGTTTGCAGTATAAGGAAAGAAATCTACTATGGGAACAAAATAATAGTAAGAAGAAAACTAACAGCCCAAAGTTTAAAAATAATTCCTTTTGCATTTAAAGACTGACAAGAAGTTCAGACCAAGACCCTTTTAAATCAGTCCTCTTCCCCCAGGGTATTTTTTCCCATGCTGTAGTGATAGCCAGGGCTGATCACATTGTCTTATGCTTGTCATCAGGGATTTTCTGTAGAAAACTCATACTTTTGATATCTTTAAGAAAAAAAAGCCTCAGGTAATTTCTAAAACCCATCCTCTTCATTTGCAAGATACTTGGTGCAGAGACTCTGCTCTTATCTGTACTTGATACATTTCAAGCAAACCAGAAGCGTTTAAATTATAAATGTGTGGAAATCCACATGGGAAGCTAAAATACCAGCACTCAACTGTGGGTTTTTCAAAGTGCTCAACAAAGGTCTAATTCTGTTCCCACTGAAATCAATAGTGATTTATCACAGGCTTCAATATGATGGGCTTTTGAAAAGCTTACCTGAAGTATTTGCCTTGTATCATCTCTCAATCTTTCCAGAACAAAATGTCAGGAGAGAAAAATATAAAGCCACTCCTGTTATGCCAAACAAAGGCAACTTCATATTCACCTCACTCAGGGCCCTACAGAGCTGCCCTTTTTTTCTCCTTTTCTGACACTCAAAACAGCAAAAATATAAAAAATAAAGTGCTGTTTACAAAGAAAATACTTGGACAGACTCACAAAGTAAGGATCAGCCACAGGAACACTTAGTTCTCTATATAAACTCATATGAAGCACCTGCACAGCAGAGATGTTTTCCTATGATCCAACTTGTTGTGTTGAACCCTAAAATAATCAGGTAGTAAGTGGCAAAAAAGAAAAAAAAAAAAATCTATGCCTGACATGTAGATTACATGAAAAAAAAATCAAGTTATTTTAATTAACAACCAAGTCTCAGTAAAATGTTACGAGCCAGATGCCTAAAAGATGGGCATTCTGTTTTAATGCAATGTTATCTCTTTTATTACTCCAGAAAATAACAAAGCCAAATGATAATTAGGGGGAAGGTAGACAACAAGACTTGAATCCTTTTTAATCATTCAGCAATCTATCTACTTACTGAAACTGCTGTAATCGTCCAGGCTGAAATTCCACTTTTTCATAGTAGGATCTAAAATAGGGCAGAATATGAATCATTTGGGGAAGAAGAAAGTGGTCCTGTCTATGCCAGCCAAGACACACAATCCATTCTTTCATTCAAAAGATTTCCACACACACCTGAAAAATAGCATGCCCAGGTTTACAGATACATGGCCCCCCAAAAAGGCACGAAGCACATTGATATTAATACGGAAAGAATGCAACTGGCATTCATAGAAAACAGCAATGTGTGGAGAGGAGAAAAATAAAATAAAATTACAATAATAATTAATAATAATAATGGCAGGGAGAAAAAAGAACAGAAACAGGCAAAAAAGGTGCAGGGTCCAGTCAGCAACCCAATTAAGAGAATCAGTGCATCAACTGAACTATAGCTGAAGTCAAACTGACCCATTTCCCCACACCAATTTATGAGTAACTTCTCTTTTACCATTCCCAAAAGATTCTGACGAGCTGGCACCACTAAACATGTCAGAATATGGCTCATAAAGCAGGATTTCTGATTTCTTGGCTAAATCCAAGCTCAAGCTATTTAGTCCCTGAATTTCTTTCCAATTTAACTGCCTTTACTTTTCCAGTCCCTCATTAATATTCCATATTCTACCCCAGCAGCAGATGCATTGCTAAAAGCATATATCTCAACTATGGCCCAGCAGATGCCGCAACGCTGATCCAATGGAAAGCAGAGAGATGAACAGTCAATTCTTACCATAGTTTTTGCTTGGTATCTTCTTAAACACACCAATGAGTTCAGCATTATACCCTATTTCAACCTGGAATCGGTCTTCCCCATACTTCACACACTTTCCTTTTGTAACACTGTGTGCCTTCTTGTGAGAGGCAGCTTCAGGTGTAGAGTATGCACCAGCAGAGCCGGTCAGCTTCTGCATCTTACCACTGGCCTGACAGGCTCCACCTCCCTGCTCCCTTTCTGCTCTGCCTGTGTTTATCAGCATTTTTGAACCACTCGGGGTAGCGCTGCTTGATGGTAAAACACATTTAATGGCAGATTTGTTCTGACTTTGTAAATCTTTAATATCATCAGGGTGCCAGTTATCAGTTAATCTAGGCTGAGATGGCTCTGTAGGGTTTTTGAAAGATGGACAGTATTTGTACTGCTGGAATGAACCAAGATTAATTAAAGCTTGTTGACCATGTTTCTGGCCATCAGCATCTGAGTTAGGCTGATGGGAACAACTCCGAGAATTTGGGATCGTTGTAGGGAATTGTTTAACACCACTCGCTTGTTCCGAGTCCTCTGTACAATTCTTTTGTTGCTCTCTGTGCAATCCAGCCATCTGTTGCTTTGCAGTGTAATGATGTTCATCTTTATGAAGATGGCTCTTCTTCTCCACAGGACAGTTTGGATTCCGTTGGTGCTGGCTAATGAACCTGACATGATCATTTTCTTCCTTCCAGTTTCCATGATTGCTTAGACTGTGCTCTTTCAGTTGAGGTCCAGTGCTCCCCACCTGCCCTCCCTTCTGAGCTGCTAGTCTCTCTGCTCTCCTAGCCAAAGCCTTCTGGCGGTTCTCTTCAATTCTTCTCTTTTGCTCCTCTGTGAGGCCTGATGACATCTTCAACAACTCAAACAATAATCCTTATTCAAAGCTGGATCAGGAGTTAGTCACAGGGCAGTTGCTTCTTTACAGGATTGGAAGCCAGCCTACAAAAATACAGCAAAAAAAGAGAAAGGAGGCTTCCGTTTTGTCAGTAGCATTAGTGATCAGGTATTACTGTAACTGATCCTACACAAACACAGTACAGGTGCCCGTGCAATGCTGAGCCATCATCACCAAGCAGATGCTGACAACTGCTGCTGGGTTTTGCATGGCAGCTCTGCACAGATAGGGGTTGCAGGGAAAGGAGAATCCCCCTCAGTGGGCTCCAGCGCCAGCTTGGGGCCCCATCCCTGCCAACCCCAGCTCTTAGCCGTTCAGGTAAAAGAGCCAAGCACAGCGAAACTCAGCAGCACACAGGGTGCCCTGCAAATGCCGGCAAAGCTATTAATCTCCATGCAGTTCTGTGTGGGAAACACTTCATTTTTTTCGTATCCAAAAGAGGGGTCCAGAGCCCATCTTTGCCGACTGTCCTCAGGCCGCTCACAGCACAGCGCAGGCTCACGCTAGGCACAAGGGGCAGGCTCATCCCCGGCCTTGAGGAAGCTCCTCTTGCAGCTCAGAGCCCTTATGAGAGGCACCATAAGGCCTCACTGTGCCCACTCCCGGCCTCACATCCTCTGCCCTCCTCCTCCGCGCTGCGGGGCGTTCTCCAGCCCCGCTCCTCTCCCGAGCACCGGCCTCCCTCGGCCCTGCCCGCAGCCCGGGCCCCCCTCGCCACTCAGTGGCCCGGCACCCACCCCACAGGCCGCGGCGCCGCACATGGCCCAGGGCTCCGCTGCGGCCCGGCCGGCCCCGCAGGCGCCCGCACACCCACCGGTGGCAGAGGCCGCGGTTTCCCGACGACAGGCGCGCAGCCGCGCGAACTACAACTCCCGACAGCCCCTGCTTCGCAGGTGAAAACGCCCCGCCGCGCGTCGCACGCCGGGAATGGGCACAGCGCGGGGCCGCTGGGCACGCTGGGAAATGTAGTCTTCACCGCTCCGCGCCATCTTAGGGGCGCGAAGCGCAGCTCTGGGGCTTGAGGTGTGACGCCGCGGGACGCAGCAGACCCTTCTCGCCCGGGCCTCGCTCGTATCCACGTGCGGGGCGCCTGGCCTCTCCTACTCGCCATGGGCCGTGGCTTTGCCCTGCCTGGCTCCCTTGTCCTGTAGCCATTCAGGCCGCCGGGCATCCTCTCAGCCCTGGTGTGGTTGGCCTCGGAGGAGAGGTGCTGCTCTTTAAAAATAGGGTTATCGCATGTAGAACTGTGGCAGCAACCTCACAATGAGCTAATTATTTGCATCCATTTTAAAATGCTGATTAAAAGAGCTTCTCAGGGTTTTAATTACACACAGGGCTGAAATGTGCAGAGCCAGCTGTCCCTCCTGCGTGGTTCAAGTCGCGGTTCCCCCCGTGAGCGACCGTAGCAGTGTGGCTGAAGGGAAGGTCTCTGGGTGGCACCGCAGCCCCTTCCCGCCTTTACTTCAGCCCTCCAACCCGCCCTGTCCCCAAGTGACATTTTCTCTCCCTTGACAGACCCCTCTGCTAGGGACAAAGCCGCCAGCTGGCTGCTTCACAGTTTATTTATTCATTCTTCTCCCCACCGTTAATTAAAAAAGGTTATCCTTAAATTGCTTTCTGATTAAGAAGCAGTGACTGCCATTAGTCAGGCGCGCGTCAGCCTGAGGAAAACAAGGCAGGCAGCGAGGGTGAGGTGCGACTTGACAAACCGCACAGCCGGGGAGTGCTGCTGTTGGCCCAGGAGTCACACATGCGAACGTGAGCACGCATGCAGCTTTTAAGGAAAGCCACGGTGCTGAGGAGAGATCTGCACCGAGCGTTTCGTGTTGGCTGCTCTTAGGAAGGCAGCAAAAGAGTCAAAGTTTGACCCGTCCTCCAGAAGCCAGCTGCATGTCCTGCAGAGCGTGGTAGGAGAGGATGCTCAGTCCTGCGGGCTCGTTTCAGAGCTGCCTTTTTATTCCCCATGTGGGCCAGCAGACTCAAGCTGCCTAAATGGCAGAGAGAAGGAAGGAAGGGATGAGAGATTTTTTTTTCTTTCTTTTTTTGTCACACTTTGCACTGCTCAAAGCTAAACCCAGTCCCAGTGTCACATGCAGGCAAGAGAGGGAGGAAGCACAGAGATAACTCTGCAAGCCACTTTCTCTCTCCCCGGCAGCTAGCCAGTTCCAGGGCTCTGGTGATGGTCCTTATGCTTTGGGAGAGCTGGAGAAAAATAGACTTGGGAAAGGTGGAGAAAAGCTTGTATTGGGGCTGTCCACAGCTCTTGAGGACAATGAGATCAGAGCATCATTTGCAGAGAGAAGAGCTCTTGGGTTGCACGGTCAGGCAGACACACAGACAGACGTTGAAGCATTTGCTCCATATGGCACAACTTCAGCAAGGCACAAGGAACAGTCCAACCATGCAGAGAACAGACCTACAAAACGAGAGGCCGTTTGCAAGCAGTTTGCTGGTAGCACTCCAGGTGTCCTTTCAATGAGAACATGCTTCCAGCAATGGTTGGATTCACCCTCCACACACTAGGGCAGGGAGCAGAGATGCAGGGGGAAAATCCTGAGAGGATGAGTGGGTGAGCAGACCCCAGCTCTGCTGGGCAAGATGGTTCTCCCGCTTCCTCAGAACTAAATCAGCTAGAAAAAAAGACTCAAGGAAAAAGGCTTCTCAATACTGTTCTCACCAGGTGATGGAAACATCATTTGGATCATACTCAAAATGGAGTGGTCCTTTCATGGTCTAGACTGGTTGATCCTGACTATTTGCTGCCAAAAGAAACCAAAATTGCCTGGCCATGTGTCATACATTTGCACAAACAGCAGCTAATATCTGAAATATTAGTAGCTCAGGATCCTGGAACTATTCTGGTATCTCCCAGTTCTTCCTCTGAGGATATCTTCTGAGCTGCTCTCCCACTTGCTCTTGTGCTGAACATGCACAATCTGCTCCATCCTTTTTCATATGCACCTTTGTGGTTGTCACCACTGCATGTCCCCAGGCCAGGGCTGGCCAGGAGATAAATGGAAACACAGAGTTCAGCTTGCAATAACAGCCCTCAGGGGCCCCAGCTTCTCAGAGGAGTTCAGAGTCCCACCGTGAGCTCAGCAACACCATTACCAGCCACACACACTAGCCTTCAACTAGCTAGAACTGTACTTGCACTCACACCCTTTAGAGAAATTAAGCCCAAACCCATAGGCCTTATCAGCTCCTTCCCAGCTAAAACCAGTCAAGAGAACAGAGACTGAGAATGCACAGGTTGGATCTCCAGAGAAGGTCTTGGGAAAGAGAAGGCAGGAAAGGCCTCTGGACTGGCACATCTTCTCTTTGGGAAAACCATGTCACCTGGGCTGCTGGGGTCAGAGCTGAATACTTTGTGCAGCACCCAACCCACGGGCCCAGGGGGCCATGCTCCTCCTTCTCTGGTCTGGGGTCCTGAGCAGGGTCTAATCTTCCTAATGGGAAGCCAGAGCCCCAGACTCAGAGCTCCCATGGGTGCTTGGGTTCAGGGCTTGACCTGGGCACAGTGGCTGACCTCATGTTCACCCATGGCAGTTCTCCCTGCATTTATTTTTTTTTAGTTACCTGTTAATCCCATCTACTTACTCTCTCCCTCAGCACATCAAGGATCCTGACCTGCTGGTCCATTTGACAGCCCAGCTACTACCACAGCTCAACCCTGATTCAGGCCCTTTGAGCATCTTTGTATCACCAAAGATAAACTTCGAATTTTGGAGAGTCACCCTTTAAACCCTGATGAAAGGGAACCTGCAAAGATTTTTTTGTGAGCATTTCTAGCATTTGAGGATTGCTCCCCAACTCTGACAGCCAGTGCAGTGAAGACCTATTCTCTTTCCTTGCTCCTTGGCCAGCTAGTGCAAAGAAAGTTACTCACCCTCCACGCTTTTGAAGCAGCTGCCTTTATCTACACAGCTTGCTCTTCCCTGGCGTGTTGAAGCCTTCCTGCTCTTGTTTATTATACAGCCCCTCCAACAGATTGCAGGGGCTCTTCTCTGCCGTCTGTCCTTCTTGGCTGGGTTCCTCTCCGCAGCTCCAGTCCAGAGCAATGGCCTGCGCAGCACACGGCCTTCACGTTGCTGCCAGGCCTCCACCGTGCTCACACGGCTGCTGCAAGGGCCAGCCAACTCTTAGTCTCTTAGGTGATGTAGCCCAGGTGTGCAGGACAGTTCTTTGGCACCTGGAACAAAGAAATAAAAGAAAAAAGAAAAAAAAAAAAAAAAACGGCATCAAGGTGCAAACAGGGTTTCCAAAGCCTCTGTCTCACCAGCATTTAATCCAAAGTGAAGTGTGATCCAGTTCTGCGGAGCACTAGCAATATGGACCCCTTGATGTCTTATAACTTTGAGTTCAGGCCAGCATACATCCCTCTGGTCTACACAACTGTTTTTTTTGTTTTGTTCTGTTTTGTTTTTCTGAACTGGCTTAAGGATGCAAAGTTAAAAAGGGAGGCCCACATATACACACACAGAGAACCTAATTGCATAAGCTTTATTTCTTTAGGAAACCAGGCTAAAGAAATAAAAGTTACACTCCCAGTTCTATCCTGGAGCTTAATTTACTGGCCTGGTTTTCAAGCTTAGAATAAGCAGCTAATCCTATAGCTTTAGTATTGATGTGAAGCCAACTTCTGGGCTTCTGTTTGTTAAAACTACCCACGGATCTCTGCCTTTTCTCTTCCTGGTGCATGTGAGATCCAGAGATAGAGATAAATCCTTAAAGCAGGAGCTTCAGAGGTTACTGATGCTAAATAATTAACCACCAATGTAATATTAATGGTCCTTTGCCCTTGCACAGCAGCAATGTCTCTCCTTGAAGGACCTCAAAGCACGCTCCAGACCAGGAGGTGTTGGCAAAGCGGCTCTGGACTTGTGTGGGTTGTAAGGGCTGATGCCAAGGGCTTTTCCAAAAGACAGCCCCAGCAAGCCACAGACAGTCCTAAAACCCTTGTCCTAAGGTGAATGCTGGTGTAACCATGTGCCCTTATCTACCATGTAAACAGGACCAGCATAGCACCACTGCCTTAATAAGGAACACGGACTCAGTGCAGGGCTCTCTGCCTCGGTCTTCACTTGGCCGATAATGTAGGCAGTTTTCTCTTATCTAGGAAACCTCCATGTGAGGTGAAATGCATGGAAAGGAGGTCAGATTCCGGCCTTAGCAAGCCGCACACACTTAGGTGTGTGCTTAAGCTTATTATTAAGCCTTCTCCTCCAATAGATATGGTTTTCTTTTATGCTGGGGGTCTCACCTGCTAGAGAAGAGGGTTTCACAATGTGTTTTTTTGTTAAATTCTGTATTATTTTGCAGCCAGATCTAGAAAACACTTGCTGTCAGCTGCAGTATTTTGCTACCAGCTTGTCTCAGTGACTTCCACTGGGCTCCTTGGGATAGCAATTATTCCACAACAGAAAGTGCACTTGAAGTGTTAGGACAACGTGCTCACGAGGCACAGTGGGCGTCTGTGCCTGGGCACTGCTTTACATCTGTTATTATAAATAGCAAGGGTTGTGAGCAATAGGAACACACATGTCTACTTAGGAGTGGGGTATTTCCCTGTTTCATCTCAGATCCCAAACGGCTATAAAGGCTCTGCTTAAAAAATGTGACTATAGAAAGCAGATGCTCATCAAGTTAAATAAGGAATTTAATTAGCCTGCATTTTATCTTGTTTTCAGCAATATGATGACAAATCGCATCTTAATAAAATAACATTAGGGAGCAGCACAATTCCAGTGCTTCAGGAAATGAGAAGCAGTATAAGTTATAGGCCTGTTCCCACTGAAGAAGTCATTCTCATTCAGAAATTTGACATGATGTTAAGATGGATAATGTTTTCGCAAACGATCCTCTGGCATTTAGAAAGATTTACAGCCACTTTCAGCTTTAAAAGGCTGACTATAGGGTGATGGGGGCAAAGAAAGTGGCATAAACAGCTCAAGGAAGAAAGTGGCATAAACCACTCAAGGGATTGGTAGAGCAAATAGATGGTCTATATTGTACAACAAGAAACAGTTTCAGCATTTTTCATGTATGCTAATATGTCTATTTTCAATTAGGAGCTCCCATTTGACACAGCTTGACATAGTAGCTCAATTTTATGCAACATCATGAGCCCAGGCTTCACCATGAGAAACACCCTGAGATCCCAAGAGGTCCACAGGAAGTTCATTTAAACTCGGTGTAACTCCCAGACTCTATGGACTGGTGTTTTTTATCTGACCAGCTCTAGTAAGAAGGACTTCAAAAACACAAAAACACAAAACAGCAAAAAAAGATTATAAGATTTAGCTTCATTATACAACAGTATTGGAACTACTGGTCCCATTCAATAAGGTTGTCCACTGAGTCTTTTCTTCTGTCTCTGCGAGGGAGCAGATCCATATTTTATTTGAAAGTGCATTTTATAGGAGATGGCCATATGCTAACCCCATGAGCTAGCTTATTTTGGATATTGTCTTGAGGCAACAGATTTCATTTCTTGATCATATCTTATACAACAGTTATTTCTGGTGGTTCATTTTATGTTTTCCATCTTCCAGATTCACTGACTTCTCTATAGCTCTTGTATTAAGAAAGTAGATTAGCGCAAAAGTTGTCTCATGAGATCTGTTGTCTTGTAAAGGTGCACACACATACACAGACAATATACACATTGAGTTTATATACATATTTCTATGCATATAAATGCATATATATATGTATTTGCTGATAGAGTTGTTTTATGATTTAATCTATTAATCTGAGATTATGCTGTTCTTCTTGAAGACAGAAATGCTTCAAAGGTCGGTGATGAATTCTTATCCTGCATTTGCTTCAGGTTTATGAGGACTGAGAGCTGTTGCTCTCTGACGGCTCCTCACTGATATATGTGAAATGAGTTTGTGATTCTTGATGTAGTTCCTAGAATACAGACATCCCTGTCACAGAGTGCAGCTTTGCTATGTAGACCCTGATTTAGCAGCTCTAACATGGAGTGGCTGGACAGTGAAGAAACTCTGCTCGTTACTGTGGAGTTTCCTTAAACTGGAGGATAATACAGAGGCATGGGATCATAGTGGGTCTCCCAGTCACACTCTATACATGCAAGCAATAAATTCCGTTAAAAAAGATGTTGCATAAAGTAGATTTAAGACTGTGGAAGAGTGAGGTTTTCTCCTTCTCAGTATCAGTGAAAAAAAAAAAAAAAAAGATTTTGAAATGTATTGACCTGGAAAATCAAAGCTCGGAAGCAGCAGCTGGGTTTTCAGCAAGTCTCTTGCTTCTTTCCCTGTTGTCCATCCAGATTGCCTGTAATACAGAGAAATCAAGCTTTGCCTCTGAGGTCACAAAAAGTTTGAAAATTGCCATCATTTCCATACAATTTTGCTAGGATGGATGGTGCTGCCTGTATTCTGAGAATGCTGCTGTTTGATTTTAAGGGTTCAAGTTTTGCAAGCAGTTTTGGAGCTGACTTTCCCCTTTTGCAGAGTCGTTTGCAGGACTGGACCCTAAGCCCTCCTGGAGAGAATCGTGAAGCAATGCACAAATAAAATCAAGATGCCGACTGTGACTGCATCGCCGCACAGTATCATGCTGCTAGATTTTGAGGCTAAAAGCAGTGACATTCATGTCTAGCGATGTCTGATACATCATATGGTTGTGAAGTGACATCTGAGTCCTGGAGGACAAAGACTAACCCCTCATATGCCCCGCAAATATTTTTCAGTTATGTCCTGCAAATGTTTTTCAGTACACAGACAAGTTAAAGATCAGGTCTTGAAAATCATTCAGTAGAGCCTGAACTTGGTTATTTTAACAAAATAACTGGTAATTACTTCTGAATTTCCACATACTGTCAGGTTGTTATTTATGGGCATGGCACCATGTGGCATTAAAGATTCACATGGATGAAAACAACATTTTTTTTTTTTTTTTTTTGTAGATTTTTCAGACTTTCACTAACTCCTTAATTGGAGCACAGTAATATAAGCAATTGAGTATATTCCTACAGGGCACAGTCATGCTTCAGAAGCACCCGACCATTTGCAAACAATTAAAAATGAACAAATGGGAGAAACATTTTCTGTTGTCCCTGCTTCATCCCTGATTTCGCCAACAAAGCTGATGTATTGCAATGTACTGATCCTGCTATCTGGGATTTGTCCAGGTTGAGAACTTATTAGTGATCATCTGAGGGAAGAAAGAGAGAACACAGCTTGTGTAAATCAGATTAAAGTATTGACAACTCCTAAGCAATGCTCATTCCAGGAACAAGCTCACTATGTGATAGCACCACTGCTATAAAGAAGTGCATTTTGAACGCATGCCACTTTGCAAATACCTGGTGGGTCATGAGTTCTTGAGGCTTAGTTCCTAGAAGAGAAAAAGGGATTGCTGGAAAATATAAACACTCTATCTGAATGATTTAATGGGTGAGATATTTAATAGCTGCCAGAAATTATTACAGCAGATACAGACAAAATGGAATAATCAAGGTCTCAGTCCAGGTCTTTCAAGACTTCGTGCCATGATTAGCCTCAGCTAGCGCGTTCAGAAGGAAGGGCATGGTTAACTGTGAGCCTAGAGAAACACACTCCTGCCGCTCATCTCGCTGTGTTTGCTGGACATCAGGGCTATGAAATATTAATAGTCGGTGTATGGTAAGTGTCCACCTCTATGCCTTAGCCACAGACAATGTGCATCTGTCTCTGCTTTAGGCCGGAGAGCCCAGCTCAGGCTGCGGATGCTGGTGTTCTTAGCTTGGGAAAGCCCTGATGCAGCCGGCAGCAAGGCAGCCGCGCGGCTGGCGCTGCCACCGGTGCTCAGTCTGGGGTTAGCAGATGGCTCCAGCTTCCTGACTGTCACCCTGGCATCTTGCACCAGCGCTTAAATCCCTTCGCTACTTATATTGGATATATTAATCTTTTTTTTTTTTTTTTTTTTTTTTTTTCAGAGGCCACGTGAGAGAGATGGTAAAGGGATGGGTCAGCCGGGCTGGAGGAAGGAGAGGGGAGACCTTTGACTGGAGACTTCAGTGGCTCTAGCTGTAACCCATCCCCTTTCCCTGTCCCTCTGCAGAGTTGCACACAGGGAGTTGAGCAATGGCAGATGGGGAAAGAAACTAGCTAAATAAAAGTGTCAGCAAGATGGATGAGTTTGCACTTGGTCTCCACTCATCTCGCCACATAAGTCTGCTGGTATGCAAAGATCACACAAGCAAGGAACATAGCACTGACCTGGAAAATTTATAGCAGTGAAAATAAAAATGAATCAAGAAGAAAAATGTAGAAAGGAGGTGGTCAGGGAAGAGAGCAGGAGATTGATTTTTGTTTCCTGGCACATCAGGACTTGAGTTCTTATCAGGACAGCAATTTCATGGGAGCGTGTGTTGCCAGTGCCACCCCAGGAATAGCTCTGCCTTAGAGAAAAGAAACTGGGGGCTTTTTTTGTGCTTAGTTCCCCTGTATTTTTGATCCCTAGTTGAATAAATAAGTCATTCACAGGGCAGGCACAGGGGTATCAGGGCTTTGCCTCTACTCGTGTAGCTTGTGCCATTTTCAGAGATCACAGGGTTCAAGTTTGGCTGGTGTCTTCCACATGGAAACCTTCAATTTTGGAACACGCTGGAAACTCATTTTGTACTGAGGCACTATCTATCCTCCAGGGTGTCCTTTCTGCTTTCTCACTGCCAGTTTCCACACAAACACCAGATCTTTGGCGCTTAGTCACACTGTCGTTCCTGCTGTGCATGTCCTCCGATGGAGATAATCCTGCACTCAGGAGGCCTCCGCGAGCTGCTGTGGAGGAGCTGTGGGCCACCAGCTGCCTGTTTCCAGGGGGCAATAAGTAGCAGCAGTGAAACTTCTGCAAAACAAAGGTTCTGTGGTTATTCAGTCATAAAGAGAGGCAAGAGAAAGATTTTTGCTGTGTGTGTGTGCTTATTTGCACATCACACAAGAACGTGCAAATTGCTCACAGAAGAGTCTTGTTATGAGGTGAAATTACTTCCCACCTAGTGCTTTACTGTTGGCTTGAATGAGGGTTTCCTCTTCCAAATGAGAGGCGGTTTCTTCTCCCCATGCCTCAGTTTCTGTATAGAAATGAAAGGATTTTTAGTGCTTCCTCACATAGGTAAAGTGCTTTCAGGGCCAGATCTTTATTCAAGCCAGGAAGGCCTGGAGGTGTGGTAAGATCCTCCAGAGGAGCCACAGCTGGGACCTACTGTTGAGCCATGGACCCAAGATCCTGGTCAGGGGACATGATGAGGAAGGAGGATGATGGGCAGGAAAGGGCTCACAGGACAGGGGATTCTGTTTTGGTAAAGATAAGGCAAGTGAAGAGGAGATTAGGGAAACAGATGCTCAAAATTAGCATCCTGGTTGGAAGAGTGGAGAGTCTCTGGTTGGCAGGGAGAAATGGGGAGGCTGGACAAGCTCAGGGTTTCTGTGGGCCTGGGACTTGTCACGGCCTTGGTCTCCAAACCTGTCTACTGACTGCTGAGGCTGCCAAGTCTATTGACTGCCAGGACTTTAGTGATACTTGCAGGGCAGTTGCTGGCTTGCATCCAGCCCAAGGAGACACCAACTGCAACTCATCAGATCTCCCAGGAACCAGATCCCAGGAAGGGAAGGTCATTTTTATGCTCATTTTTTTTCATGAGTTTTGGGTAATAGGGAGGGAAATGTTTCCTAGAGTAACATCTTGTGTTTTTCCACTCTTCTTCAATGAGAGCAAGTTTTTGGGAGAAAAATGCAGAGA
The DNA here is from genome assembly GCA_013398735.1 of Nothocercus julius. Lineage (NCBI taxonomy): Eukaryota > Metazoa > Chordata > Aves > Tinamiformes > Tinamidae > Nothocercus > Nothocercus julius. Next base: position 4,971,368 of record VZSV01000018.1, read on the forward strand.
AACCCCATTAATCTGAAGGGGAGAGGAGCCAGCCCATTACCACAGTGATCTGCCTCAGATTTGAGGGCTAAAAACCATCAACGCAGAGAGATGAAGGCTCGTAGGAAGGAGGAGCTCCTTCAACAGCAGGGAGAAGCTCCCTGCATGCAAACTGCCTCTGAAACAAGCATTTTTGAGGGTTTGTGTTGGGGGGACTTATCCTGTGAGATACCAAATGCCTCAGTCTAACAGAGCCGAGCCATTAACAGCTGGATGACACCAGGGAACCAAGAGGACTTCCAACTCCTTCCAGCCCCCTGGGAAACCCAGCCACTCAGCACCTTCCAGAAGGTGTTCAGCACCTAACAACATCCTTCTCTCCACCATAAAATGTAATTATAAAACCCCTTAACTATATAAATCTTATTCTAAATCAATTAATTATCTCGGCAGGAAAATGTATATGCTTTTGAAATCTCCCCTTAATTAACACGAAGGCCATTAGGAAGCAGTAAATCTAGGCCATCATTTTGAGGTAAGAGAGTCTCGGCTTCACATGTTCTTAAAGCCCTGGGAGAGCGTGTCATCGCGGTGCTTGGGTTGCCTTTCAAATGCTGTGTCTGGGCCAGGTGCCAGGCTGAGACCTCCCTCTCGGGCCAAGGTTTATCTGCTGATCTAGTGCTGGGGGACCCTTCTTAGAAATGCAAGGGTCAAAAATCAACTCCTGTTTCCACTGGTGTAAATCCATTAGCCTTTCCCACTCACTGTTCTTGCATTTCTCTCTGCTTTCATCTCCAGCAAAACTCCATGTTTAACAGCCCTGACATCCATACTAAATCCATACTATCCTCTTCTCTCTATCTGATCTCTTCCTGATGTAGCCCTGTGTTCCTTCATCAGCAGACACTGCTCTTGTCATTTGTGAAAAAGATTGGGGAGAAATCATCAGGGAGAATGATGCGTGCCAGTGAAATCATCTCGCAAGTATTAGCTCCTATGGTCTCCTGTGTTTCTGATACGCATTGGAGAATATTTGAGGGGTTAGAGATGACACATCTTGACACACTGTGAATTAGCTCAGTATTTTGCGCCTGACATTTCCAAGCAGATCTGGAAGCCTATTGACAATTCCTGCTGTGAAAATGATGTGGAGCTGGTGTGCCTGCAATGGGTGCTTCTATAGCATGGGGAGAAACTAGGATGTCCTGCAGTAGTCTCCACTCCATGCTCTTCTCTGACCTCCAGTATCTCTTTCTTTCTCAAGATCCTCTAAACATGCTAAGAATCACTTAGGAGAGACCAAAAATGGCCTTCTCCTCATGTCTGGAACTCAGTTTCTGCCAGCCTGGAGATTCATTTTCTATTCAGATAAAACTTCAGATTACCTATCTTGCAAGTGACTTCTCTAAGTGGTTTTCATGTAGCAAGGGTAGATCTGCAGGATCACAGGATTAAACTTTGTTCTGTCCTTCCCATGCACCCCAAAACCATGGAGCTGTGACTTTGTATAGTCGTGAGGTGAAGAGAGACCAACAGCTTCTTCAGTTTAATAGTTAAAGCCCTTCTGGGATGCATCTTTTACTGAAAGAGCCTCTAGAGGACAGACATTCATTCCTCCCATACAAAGTTCCTCCTGTTTTTGTAAGCTAGTAAGGCAGAGTGGTACCACATTATAGTCATGGTCCTAAGGGGAATATTCTCAGGGTTACTGCGCCTGATCATGAATCCTGCTAGCTAGGAAATGTCTGATGACATGGTAGATCTTCTCAGCTCACCTTGATTTGGAGAGCACGGCGTATCTCTGAGGATCAGCCTCTAATGGGCTTGTTTAACAACATTGTTTTTTTCCTTTGAATCGCACATCAGACAAGAGTGAGCAAGTTCTAGGACTGCTACATGTCACTAAAATAGCCAATCCATCTGAGAATGCAATTAGAGACTTGAAACAAATTTGACGTGACTCAGGAGAACAGTGGAAATACCCAAGGGACCAGTGATTATATACCTTCTCTTTGTTTCTCAGTGTCTAAATTACAGGTCCTTTTAGGTTTGTGATTTCATGACAATCACTACGTTCTTGCGTAATTTAGGCATGTGGCCAAATGCCTTCTGAAACTATCCTGAAATACATCATCCATTGCATCTACTCTATTCAAGTCACAATTCCGGCTGGTCACCCAATGGGATAAGAAATTCCTGTGGCAGGATTTAGAGTGGGACTAGATAACAAAAGCTCGTGGTTGTACAGTCCTGAAGAGAAATGCTTTTGTTGTGCAGGTTTGCATTTGAAATCCTAAAGGAGAAAAGGTAAGGGCACCTACACTGCTTGCAGGGAAGTTGTGCTTCTCTGTTTGGGCTCTTATTGCACCTGAAAGACAATGCATATTTTTTGAAAAAGAACAATTCCTTCTCTTTCCTCAGCAGCAAGCAAGCTGTGGTAGATGTAGAAATTTGCTCTGCATCAGCCCAGATAGATACTATGATCCTCACAGGAACAGAACAAATGGCAGTTTGATCTCTTGGGGAAGAAGGACAAGAGCACAGGGACTCTCTGATAGCAAAGTACCTTGCTTTCTGCTGCAGCCCAGGGCAGCAGTGCACAGCCTTCCAAAAATTATTTGTGTTCTCTTTTCAGAAAATCATGCCAATGCATTCCTTCTAGATGCTCTGAGGATGTATAACCACCCCCTACTCAGTCCCTCTTTCCAGCATCCTTTGAATTGGCACACTTGCAACTGCCCAGAAAGGAAAAAAAAAGACAGCAGAAAATGTGACAGACCCACCTCCAGCCCCCGGCTGTGTCTGCCCACAAGGTTCGTCAGCTGAGTTATGGTAATCATATTGCTTGAGATTTATTTAGTATATCCATCCAGGAAACAGAACTGGGAAGTCTGGCTGTGACAAGCAATCAGAGGGGTACTCAGCTGATGAGTAGCTCCCAATTGCTGAGAGAGCAGTAGGAACTTCAATGGATTGGATTTAAATATGGTTTGCCAGAGGAAAGGGGCCCACGCCATGGCAGTCAAAGCTCCTCTGCACCATTAAGGAGCCCTAAGAGGAACTAAAGCACAATGCAGATATTGACCACGTAGGTGGGCATGAAAATGGGTTTAGGTAACTGTTTACTTCCTGAGTGATGGAAAACAAAGGGATGGTTCTCTAGCAGCTTTCTGCCTCTCTGATCCTGGCTGTCCAGATAAGCATTTATATCTCCTCTCTCTCACATGCTCAAGCACTATGGCTGGTACGCGGTGTTCAAGCTGTTAGACTGATCCACACAGAAGTTTTCCTGCTTGCATTTGTCTTCTCTCCATCCCCGCCATTTTCTCAATCTCTGGCCTGACATCAAAGAAAATCATATACTTTTTAATGATTCCTTTTCCCAAATGGATAGGCAGATCAACTACCATTGCCTTCTCTAGCCATCGTCTTTATTCCTTCTGTCCCCTCTGCAATGAACTAGGGCTTGCACAGAGAGGTGAGGAACGGAGGAGGATCCATACAGCGACACTCCTTTCCTGCCTATTGAGGTAGTAGTTAGGGGTCAGTGGGCCCATGCTCTGCTCAAGAACATCAGAGCTTGGGTATCTGCTGTGGGACTGACCTGCAGCCGATCCATCCTGTCACCGTCTCCATAACAAAGGTGCACAGAGGTCTGCACTGAGATGCCTGGGCAAGAGTGCTCCCCTTCTGGAGGGCATCAGATCTCCATGAAGGTCCCCTCCTTCAATGGCCTTGAGAGCCCACGGGGTGGATGGCAGCAGACCTTGTGCTGAGGCTCAGCCTGCACGGGTGCTCTGTAGGGTGCATGGCCCTTTCCCGAGCTCACTGTCTCTACACAGCTTAGATGATGAGATATGCCAGGCTGCTAATAAGGATTATTATTGCTATTACTGCTATTAACAATAATTAAGGGGGTGAGAGAGATTGTCATGCCAGAATCCTGGTCTGATTTGAAGAGGAGGCAGAAAAGCACAAGAGCGTTCTCATGAGGGGGCAGATCTGTCACATGGCACCAACAGCTAAAGCTTTGCCAAGTCTTGAGTTGGATTGTGCTTCTCTGGACAGAATCAAGAGGAAGCATTTCCCCACTCCCAGTTGAGGCTCCATAGTTTTTCCTCAGTTCCTGCATGACCAAGGGCAGCAGGAGTAGTCTGTGCCCAAGGTTGATGCTTCCAATATGTTTATTTCCTAGAACTGATCATAACCATCAGTGAGCTGAAGCTTCTCCTGCAGGCAGAAAAGGTGTTGCGCATCATCTGCTCCATGTTGCTTCCTGTGCCACCCCAACAGCCCTCCTGCTCTCAGGAGGATCTTATTGAAGTGACTCGGGCCAGCCCTTTCCAACGTGAGCATTTTAAGCAAGGCACCTTGATCCATATCAAGGCACCTGAATGCAGCATCGAAGTGTGAAAACATTGGCCGCTCTCCCATTCACTGAAAGAGGAATAATAGTACCTGCTCACTTCTGGGAAAGCATATGGAGCGCCTCCGATTTATTATTTGTTTTATTTATTTTGTCACATTTATCAGCCATTCAACTCTCTGGGCACACAGCCCATACATTAAAACCCAGAGTAACATTCAAAGATCTTCTCTGTACTGAGCACATCCTTTCTGAAAAGCCAGGTATGGGCATGAGGGGAGGATGAAGGATGCTTTACACGAGCAAAGGATGACAACAATAAATATTTTTTTCCAATTTTGTTATTGATGGAACCATTCTGAAAATGTTGGTGACATCAAGAAAATGAAATAAGGGTGATAAAAAGCAGGGGAATGGAAAGCCATGCTGGAGGGTGGCACAGAGACTCAGCCTCTAGCCAGCCTGTTTCATGATCAGGACATCCCTAAATTGCTCTTTCCATTATTATTTCTTTAATGACCCCATTAGACGCATGTGAAATTCTGGGAAGCCTTAAATGTGTTGCAGATAGCCACACTGACAAATCTACCCAGCTTTCCTGAGAAATGGCAGGCTGCAATGATAAATGTTTCAACTTTGCAGTGTCCTGATGTGTAATTTATTTGCTGGGAATTAATTGCATGTGCTAGTTTCATTTTCCTGTAGCGAATAATCAGTTTTGCTCTCTTTTTAATTAGGTAGCAACATAGATTCCTCTGCTTATCATGGCCCGGTGGTTACACATGTCACGTTTTGCAACAAGGGAGACAATTTCAAGTTCTTGTCTAAGGCCGAGCACAACCTTTGAGTGACATTAGGTTTTCTGTTTATTGGCCATAATTTCGAGGTCACCACCAGTGAAGATCCTGTGCACAGATCAGCCAGAGAGTCTGGCCTGGGAGTTGTGCCATGTTGCACCCCATCGAGGTAGGAATTTAAGGAATGCCTATGCAGAAACCAAATTAAGGAGTCTGGAATTTCAATGGTGCTGACATGATGTCAGATCCAGACCCAGTTCTGTGTCACCAAAATATGAAACGCTTCTGGAGGGTATTCCCTGCACCATGAGTTAAGTCAACCAACATAAGCCAGACTGCACAGTTTGCAAGTCTTCCCATCATCAATACCACTAATGCTTTTGGTCCCCTTCTAACCAGGCACCTTGTCAGCTATTCTGGTTGGGATGACAAGGACAGTGGAGAACTAACTTTCCCCTTGCATTTATCTGGGGCAAGGACACACTAAACAGGGCAGAGGCAGAAAGCCACGGTGTGCAGAGGAAAGCTACAGGACTCCAGCAGCCGCTACTGAAGTTTTTAAATAGGCTGAAGCGAGTAAAAACTATCAGCTTTGGCTGCTGTTGGCCACCTTTAGGAAACCTCTAATTAAATGAGAGTGTTCAGTCACATTTACTCTTCACTGGGCTACAAGAAACCCATATTCCTACCGAAATATACACTCTTGAAACAAAACAAATCTATTAGTGAACAAACACAGCCGGAGCGAAATAAAAAATATCGATTATCATACCTATTAAACCATGAAAAATCCTCTGCGACTAATTAACGTGCGAGGGAGACGTTTGCTAGCGGGATGCGGGCGCCCTGCTGAGGGCCGTAGCGCCGGGGCCCTGGCTGCTGCCCCCGCGCCGGGACGTTCCCGCGCTCCGGA